>JAOTQK010000012.1:23226155-23258034 GCA_025642025.1 Rhododendron ferrugineum | reverse complement strand
TGCACAAATGTATGTGCAAGTAGCATTACTGTGTATACCTTATCATGTTGGCGTCTAAACAGAGAGACTTTTCAATGCTGAGCGGGTATATCCTACGTGGTATCCGTTTGGCGCATTCGAGCCGTCCGATAATTTTTGGACGGCTCAGATTGAAACTCTCTCTCTCCTCTCACCCCAATACTTTCTCTCTCTCTTTTTCTCTCCAAATCTGAGCCGTTTAAACATAGAATGAACGGCTTGCACGAGCGGACACCACGTGATACCCGCTCGGCACTGAAATTTTTTTCCCACAATGGCGGCTTCAAGTCACCAACCAGGATTTTTGAAACTCTGGATGCACATATGGATTAACAAACTACTATTTCAATAATGCAGTCTATATATAACTTCTACTTTTAGTTTCTCAAACAAAAGTTTTACTAAACTCTATCTTCAAATAACTTCAATTTTTAAACATCAACAAATAACCGAGCTGAGTAGTACATTGCGAAGGAATTCTCATTGCTAATGCGTAGTTTGAAAGTTTAATTAACCGGAAAAAAAAAAAACATTTCAAGCCTGATTTAATTACATAACGAAACAATCTCGAACCACCTTTTTAAGAAGCTAACACAAACATGAATAACGTAATTCGTTTATCCGCCCTACTTTAATTTAAAAGTTTTATTTGACATTGGTGGTTTCTTTTTTCCCTAGACCATATTATTTTTCTATACTATTTTTTCTCAATCTTTGGTACTCTCACATAATATTTACTCAATGGACCTGGGGTGTTGTAAGCCGTCCATTTCGGCACGGATAATTTGAATTTAATCAGAGTAAATACGGATTCAAACTGTCCATTACTGAAATGGACGGCCGAATACAGCACCCCAAATCCTACTATAAAAATGGGATTTGGTGATGGTGTAGGGCTGCTCTACAATGTGCAGTGGAATCGTTCCGACCGTCCATTCAACACGGACGAATCAGATTTAATACGAGCCCAGACAGCATCCCCACGTCAAAAAAATGGCCCTTTATAAATACTCCCTACTTTGCAGAGACCACTTGCCTAACACAACTCTGCAACGGCTGTACATACAAACTGCGGCGTTTTTCTGCTTCTTCTTCTACATCTCTGCGATTCTTCCATCCAAAACCACTGCTTCCCATCAATGGGGTCTATGCTCGGCGATTGGCCTTCCTTCGACCCTCACAACTTCAGCCAACTCCGACCCTCTGATCCTTCTAATCCTTCAGTAAGACCACTTCTTAACCCTTAGTCTAATCCCTAATTGAATGCTGATTTAGCTAATTGGGTTTTAATCCCAAGTTTTGATCTTCTTGTTGTGTTGATTATGCTTGAGAAAATACCCAGAAATGCAGTTTAGAGTATATACTTATTGACCTTGGGGTTTGGCCCAATGGTTGTGTATCACTCTGTAGGACCGTGAGGTTTAGGATTCGACTCTTGTGGATAGGAGATTACCCCTCGACTCTTGTGGACAGGAGGTTAGCCCTCGTATTAATTTAACAAATACTACTAACATAACATCCTATCGTCTGGGGAGGAAAAAGGTTGTATTTATTGAGGTGAGTGGTCAAGTGAAATGCACTTTCTGCTTTGGTCATCGGTTTTGGGATTAGGGTTTCTTGGAGTTTCTTTAGTGCATCATTGGGGTTTTAGTTTGAATTTGTTGAATTACATCAGTTGAATTCTATATCCTTTTGAAGTTCCCCAATTTGGTCCTCAGGTTAGGAAATGTGCAAGTGTAAGTGCATGATATGTTGGTGGTTTTGCTTTGTTTAGTAAATTCTGTAAGTTTCGACTGAATTTGGATCAGGGGACGGAAATGCACTTTCTGATTTTGTGCTCGGTTTTGGGTTTAGAGGTTCTTGGAGTTTTTCCATGCATTATTGGAGTTTTAGCTTAAAGTTGGTTGAATTAGATCAATTGAATTCTATAACTTGGAAGTTACAAAATTTGGGGATTTCAGGTTATGAAATATGCAACTGAGTGCAAGATTTGTTTGTGATTTTCTTTGTTTAATGAGTTCTGTTACTTCTGTATGTCTCAAATGAGCTTTTCAAATAGATTATCTTAATTCATGACATGGTGTAGAGAAGAGGTGTAGGGATATTTTATATTTGTGACTGACTATTAATACTCAATGCGGACTGAATCATAATGTTGCATGCACCTCCACGAAATTTGAGCATGAAAGAGTGTGGCTTTTAGCATTTCCATGCTCATTCGTGATAGAAGATGCTAGCAGGACAATAAGTCCTATAGATTCACTTATATTGGTTACACAACACATGGGATGGTAGCCATGTGGATAACCTTCTATGCTTGTAAATGGTTCTACTTTCGTTTGATTAGTTGATTATTTAGGTCAACGGTAATATCTTCGTTGGAATGGAGAGGTTTTCGAGGATACTGTAATCTATTCATTGTTCTAGTAAATAGCGTAGGATCCTAATACGGACAATATCTGTACGATCACGTTGTTGTGCAAATCAGCATGGCTTTAAGTCTTGATCCCAGATTTTTCATGCTGGAAAAACTTAGGTGATTTAAATTAGTCGATGGACAGGGTAAGAAAATAAAGAGAAATCCAGTGTGGAAAATTATTGCGAATAGCGCAAGTGCAAGAATCCAGTTTGGAACATTAAATGTGTGAGATATACGGTGTTGATAACTATCAATGGGCGATTTTTATGGGATACTATCGAATAGAAGAAATATGTGATGGTGAAAGGTAACACTTGGTGGAAGTCGGAAAGCAGGTGTTTGTTAGTCTAGATGCCTAAAACAACAACCACCATGGCTATACACACATGAAACAATAAGATTGCACAAGTAATACTGCAGCAAGCTGTAGCGATGGCATTGTTCGGTGCAAGAGAACATAATGGTGTTCAGAGTTTCTCACAGGGAAAAGAGTAACCTAGTAGCTTTTCTAAGAGTTTCTCATGCGGAAAGGATTACCTTGGAACGATTGCAAGAGTCAAAATTGATGAAAGCGGGGTTTTGGATTAATGCGCTTAATTCTAGAGGTTGGAGGGGGATAAAAAACAGGTAGCGTCGTGGAACCATACCTAATTGGCAACTGGCCAGTCAAAGTTTGATGGAGATGCTGCTCATTGATGATTGAACAGCCTGAGCCCTCAAAAGTGATTTGTCCATTAGTCGACTTTGCCAAAAAGCATTTTAAACACTATTGGGCGGCAATCTCATCTGTTTTTGCTGTTCCGTTCATCTTAGATATTTGGAAATTTTAAGTTCTTTGGGTGGTAACCTCAATTCTTCTAGGTGCAAGTGAAATTCATATTCTCTTAAGTCTAAACAACTCAAAAAACATCATCTTTCGTGTCAATTGGGGGAGGGCAAACCCTCAAATCTCTTTGAATGCTTGAGTCCAAGACCACCAAGCTATATTTCTCACTTTTGAAAATTAGTGCACCCACCAATGGAATATATCTGCCCACTTGGGCGTACTGACTGCATGAATTCTTCAAAGCAGACAGTGTTCACTGATGACCCTCATGCTCCTAATCTGTACACTGGTATCTTAGGTCTATAACTTTTGGCATCCATGATGGTCCTTAAAAGCCCATAAAAAATGGCTGTTCAAGGCATCATTCAATGCCACGATGGTTCATACATTAACTTTACAAAACATCTGCGAAAGAGATTAGTCTCACGTCACTTATAGTTTGAAGGATAAGGAGACAAATAATTGACGACTATCATGTCAACTGACAACGAAATAATTTATGGTAAATTCGGAAAATATGTTCAGAGAAGTAGTAGGGTAGGATCATGAGGAAATACTATTAAGACAAATGCCTTCCTTTCTTGCGGTACCATCATAAATAAATGCTGGGGATACTGCTTGTGTCTCTGGTACTTTCTGATCAATTCAAAATGTCCGAAGCATGAAACACTGGCTGAAATTTTGTAGTGGTCCTTGACTTGTAAGTTATACAAGGATTGGAATCAGGCAGTGCCATTAGACATTGGTAGATGCACAATGGTAACATGCAATAAGTAATAACTCAAACCTTGATTCTGCTACCTTGTTCTGAACTGTATACTTACGACTTGGTACAGATTCTCTACTTCATTTTCTGACCTCCAGAGAAGGCACCTTGTCGTAGTGGGGTAGAATGAAGTGGTGGATAGATATTTCCTAAGAATTTGTGCATTCTATTTGTAGCAATAAAGTTATAAAACTTCCTCTCTTGAGAGCTAAATGCTTTAAAAAGCCCCAAGTTTAAGCTATAGCGACAGGATACTATCTAGTTTCCACTTGCTGTTCGATGTGTTCCTAAACAATCTACACTGTATCAGTGATCTGATAATTAACTTTAACTAAGCATACTATTTACTGAAAGGGATTTATTAGGCATCTACGAATGGATGTTTACAGAACATAAGCTTGGGTAATGTTGAGTTGTCATGTTCATTTTCTGTTTTAAAGAGCTAAAAGTGCATCATTTGCTGTTTCTTTGGTGTGTTTTTTTAGTAGAAAACGTATTAAGATGCATCTTGTTTTCCGTTCTCACACTATATTTCTGTTTTGTGTCAGAAAATGACGCCTGTCACCTATCATCCCACTCATGATCGAACCCTTCCACCCCCTAATCAAGGTACTGAGAAACCTTATGTCTTGGCATCATTCAACTTTTTTTTTAACCGAATTTGTGTTGAAGTCATCTTGTTTTTGTGTCTAATTCATCCTTGATTACAATGGTGAAGTAACCCCCAGGAATCTGTCTGGTACGTTTGGGTGTATTCTGCCAAATTTCGAGGAAATCTAACTCTGTTATCCTGATTGTTTGCTGTACGAGCATAATTATCAGTAATACAGACAGTTATGCACAAAAAATTTCTGCATGAGTGTTGAACTATTAAATACGAAGTTCAAGTTAGTCTCATTAATTTGTTTGGAAACTTTCAGCTTTATTTACATCAGGATTTAAAGATTAACTTAGACGTTCGGTTAGATTTAAAACTTGTCCTACAATTTGATGCCAATGAGTTGTATTTTAGAGACTATCGAGTTCTTCTTTCCCCACTATTTCATGTTCCATACAGAAGATTGTAATTAGGAAGCTGAAAGCTGAACATGCAACTTGTAGACCTTCTAGACTTCTAGTGACTGGTTGAAGTAGTTCAGATGTAATAGTGTTTTAGTATTTAATTTAGTAGGATATGGTGCAGATGGAGTCCTGCAGCCTGACATCCCTAAATTTCAGTACTCTTCATTCAGCTACATTTGTTTTCCTGTTTCTTTTTGGCACTACCGATATTTCGATTTGAGTTCAGACTCTTAAGTGGCCATTCTTTGTGTGTGTGTTGGATGGGTGGTGGAAACGATTGAATCCTGTCGAAGTATTAGTGGTTACAGTGATGTGTATGAAAGAATCTCCCCTCTAGAAAGTTAATGCGGTCATCTAGTTATCTGCTTCCGAAAGAGCGGACACATGTGAATTGATGTGAGAAGGTGACTTAACATGATCTAGCCCTTCCACTGGAGCCAATTTTGGATGATTGATTTCTTTCTTTCTCCATTGTTATTGTTATTGTTATCATTATCATTCACCACTGCGAAAATGGTGATGAAACCTTTCCCACCTTCAATTGCATATGTTTCGAACATAAAAAGGCGAAGTAGTACATCCTTTCAAGAGAGAGGTTTACCAATGTTAAGGCGTAAACTTTGCCGATTAAAAAAAAATGAAGTTAAGGCAAAAACTTCTCTTCTTTTTTGTATGAAGAAGATGGTTCAAGCGTATTATGCTAATTAAAAGCATAACCAACATACTAATTCAATACATAACTGTCCCTGGAAGTTGACTGAGAAGGAGAGAAATTTTGTTTGCTGTCTTCCTGCATATTTTGTTTGACATGCCTGTTAGCTACCTCTTTTTGTTTTTTTTATCATGTTTAATTGACGTGTGCCCTGTTACCTTTTCGGCAGTGATATCTTCAGAAGCCAAAAATATACTCCTTAGACATCTCTATCAGCGTGCTGAAGACAAGGTTTGAAATCCTCACTATCTATGCACTATGCACCACCATGAATGTGTGAAACGTTTACTGCACGTGCACTCAAATTTTACACCAGCACTCATATGCATGCTCACACACACACACACACACACACACACACACACACACACACAGACCTATTCTGATTCCGCATTTCCTTTCCTGTTTGCAGCTGAGATCAAAGAGATCTGCCTCTGAAAATCTGACACCAGAACATGGAAGCAAGCATCCAAGGGCTACTGCCTCAGATACGCCTCCGAACTGAGCTCTCCTACTGTTGTGTGAGGATTCTAGGTTTTCTTTTGTATGCCCGTGTAAATATTCCTGTCATCATATGACAAATATGTGTGTCCCTACTCCCTTGTAAGTGGAAGGGAACTTGTTTGCTCATTGGTGTAAACCTAGCAATACTGTACATTTTGCTTGTAAAAACTACAGTTGGATTTTCAGTCCGTTGATGTAATCTCATCCCATGCCACAAAAACTAATAGGCTTTGTATTGCGTTCATACGTATCTGAATAATGCTCTGAAACTATGTTTCATGGCCAGGTCATGAACAGAGAACTGCCCAAAAAAAATTCTTCCGTTACATGATGTTTGGTCAATAACTGTGGTCTATTGGAAATGATGCATGTTTACATGACGTCGGGGATTGTTTCTTGAAGCAAAGAGTGTTCTAGCCAACATAAAAGCCAGTGACATTGGCTTGGAATCTTGGCGAGGAATCAAGAGATGATGATCATTCCTTTGGGAGCAAGGTGAAACAAGTTGGTGGATGATTAATGCCTGAATCAACTATGGAGTAATTATTCAGTTGTTTTCTGGTGCCCTAACTCACTTCTCATTCACACATGTTACTCATCTCCTTGCGTCCTGGGCTAGGGGGTTCTGGGTTCAAAAAATGTACTAAATTTTGTATATTTTGGAGTAGAATTTGATATTTCTTTCTTATTGTTGGCACAAAAATTTGTGAGTACATAGATCATATAGCTCAATAAAATAAAATAAATTATGCTCAATAAGTCTTCAAGCAAGGTAAATATAGTTATGTATGCAAAAACAACTGTATATAATTTTGTCACCGCTGAGTTAAAATTCTACAGCCGCCGTTGCTCTTATGCACCTTTTATACTTTTTAATACACTAACACACATTTCTATATACTCCCTCCGTCCCTAAATAAGTGTCCGGCGCGCAAAACTAGGCCTTTAAAAAAATGTATTTGTTTCGTTAAAAAAATCAATTTTTTTTCACAAATCAATAGATAGCAATGGATTCTATTAGATTGTAGAAAAAAATTAGATTTTTTAATGAAAAACATGCATATTTTGTAAGGCCTAATTTTGCGCGTCGGACACTTATTTAGGGACGGAGGGAGTACTTTTCACACATTTCAATACACTTTCTAAATTTGATGACAGCCCAGTTAAGCAGATCGTTTTTAGCATTTTCTTTTCCGTTTTGGAAATTGAAGAAACTTTTTAATGCTGTGTTCAAATGAATTTTTGAGAATTTTTAAATTTGTTTTTTGGGGTAATGAATGGAGAGAAAAATTTGGGTAATAATTAGAGGTGGCAAATGAGCAGATCTGGACGGGTTTGGCCTGGATGAAACGAGTCACGGGTCAAATATGGGCTGATCAAATATGTGTCAAATAGTAAACGGGTCAGGTCGAATATGAGTTGAGTCAAGCCCAAACCCGCTCGACCCGACTGTTTTTCCTCTTCTTCTTTTTTTCCCTCTTCCTTCTCCCCCGTCCCCGTTTCCCCCCTTCCTTCTTTTCCTCTACCGTCTTCCCCCGATATGAGTTGAAACATGTTCACAAATGGGCAAAACTCCGTGGGGTCTTTTGACTATATAAGCCAATTTGTAATTTTTTTTGGGTAGTGATTTTGCCACACTATTTTTTAATAATGCCACACCTTACTTGCAGGGTGTGGTATTATCAAAAAATAGTGTGGCAAAATCATTTCTCCTTTTTTTTTTGTACATTCTACGTCAATTTTTTTGTGGATTATTGGTTCTATTCAAAGAGGAATCAAAAAATTAAAAAAAAAAATGGTCCAAACCCACCCGACCCGACCATATTTGACGCGTAGGCATGCAGTGAATGTAGCATCTCTGTATTATAATACGGCGCCGACATAGTTCGTGGTAGTTAAATTTAGTACTCCAATAAATAGCGGTGATCGTTCTCCTTGGGACAAAGTATAATGCCCTGCCGTGACATGTTTTTAAATTTACTAGTACTTTAGCAAATTTATTGCAAGACTTTTCAATCCAAATCACCCCTAAGTGTGTGCCTGTGTGATTTGTAGTAAATAGCGGTGATTGGTCAATGACGTGTTTTGATAATTAATATCCGTCAATAATATTTTCAACATTAACAAATATTCTTAGCATGTCCTTGGCGGGTATTAATTATCAAAACACATCATGGGCCGTCATTTTCCCTAATTTCAACCCACCCATTTTTAACCCACCTAAATCCATGTAAATATAGGTTGAGATGAGTTCAATCTATATCAACCCATAATGTAATATGAGCGGGTTGGGTTGGATTATAAGTGGGTGGATTGGGCGGGTCAAAAAAATATGGGTTATGATTGCCACCTCTAATTGGAGATAGGGGTAATGAGTGGATAGAGATGGAGAGAGAAATGAGAGTAAGTAGGGGTAACGAGTATTTTTTTAGGAGGGGATTTTTTTTCAAAAAGCAAACCAAACAAAGCATTAAAGGTCCTTTTAATTTGAGCAATCAATAAGTGCCACGCGTCCACCTAGTTACCGATTTTCACCAACCCTCGTGTTGCTCGAGCACAATTTCTAATCACAACCCTCACTCACAGGAGGAATTCAAATCCATTGATTTTCAAGAAAATTCAACCACGGCGATGGCAGCCACCACCACCACCACCACCCTCTATTCAATCCCAATTCCAAACCAAAAAAACACTAAAAACTCACTCCCCCTCTATTCTCTCTCTCCTCGCACCTCCCCCTTTCTCTCTCTCCGCTCATCCTCCAGAGCTCCTCCGCCGTCAGCGGCGGCGGCGGCGGGGGCAGTGACTGCTGGCGCGGTTATCGCAGCTGAGCGACAGACGACTACCAGCGCCATTCCGTCGAAGTCTCTGCCGTTCCGGGTGGGACACGGGTTCGATCTCCACAGGCTGGAGCCTGGGTACCCTCTCATAATCGGGGGCATCGATATTCCTTTCGAAAAGGGCTGCGAGGCTCACTCCGACGGTAAACAATAAAAATCACTCTCTGTGTCACTGTGTTTTACAAGAAACAAATTCACGTGTATTTCCGTGCGTGTTTATTTTTGCAGCCTGTTTTATTTACTCCCTCCGTCCCAAAAGAATGGCAATTTTTGAAACTCGTGTCATTTTGCATCGCTTATATCTTTCAATTTATAACATTTTTCATGAGTTTGAAAACTTTGTGTAATAGAGTTAATCGAGAACTATCAAACAAGATCCATATTGTATATCTTTTGAGATCCATATTGAAAGATATTAAGAAATTGAAATTGGCACAGATATCAAAAATTGACATTCAATTTGGGACGGAGGGAGTATTTATTTATAACCAAGTGTCTGCGTAGCTTATATGCACCTCGACTAATTATGGGACTATAATCTCACTGTCCATTGTCCACTAGTGGGGCCCAATAAAAGCTAGAGCAAATGCTTTGTATGGATTAGCCCCAAAAGAGTTGATAATTCTTGGTATAGAATATAGATTGATCCCAAAAGAATTGATAGCATCTGAGGGTTTTCGAGCCTGAGACCGGAGGAGGGAGCAGACCCCTAAGTCCTAGGCCTTGACCACTCGGCCAACCCCTTAGCCGAGTGGTCAACTTGATAGTCCCTTTGGGTTGTTGGAAAGTGTGGGAATGAAATGAAATGAGAATCTTTATCCGTTGTTTGGAGGACTGAAAATGGATTGTTAGAAAGGGTGGTAATCAGAAGAATTGAGAATCTTATCTGTTTGCTTGAATAACTAAAAAAGAAAGGTGAGAAGAGATACGGAATAGAGGTATAATTCAAGAAATTAAAAAGGGAAAATCGCTCTTAGGATTCTATAGCTCGTTTGGATAGCCAAAGGAGTTGAGAAAGTACGCGAATTGAAGGAAAAGATGAGTTTTATAATTGGTCCATTTTTGTTTCTCACCCAATTTCTTCATTTTGGTGAGATGTCGTGAGAAAGCTCATGCCTTATTTTTCTCTTAACTCAAAAGTGTTAGAGACTCACAGCAAACCAAAACACACGATGCACGAATAACAATCAAGAGAAGAACGGCAGTGGAAAAAGCAAAGATTGTTTTGTGGTTTCCTAGTGGTGTAATTAAGGAAATCCACGACTCGCACCAGTTTTCTCTACGCATAAAATGAAGTATGAGTGTTGATCATATTGGCTGCTTATTGCATGTTCCCTAGGTTCACATCACCAATTACTGTAACAAAAGATACTACGGACATAGGCGTCTGGGCAAAAGCATAAGAGGTTTTTATAAAATGCATTTCTTCTACCTTTAATCCATCTTTCACACTTGTTTCACGAACCAATTATAGAAACCTGTTTTAGGTTGGCTCAATAGAACCTGAAGCTCCCCATCCATCCAAACTAAATTTGTTGTTAATTTGGGGTTTGCAGGAGATGTGTTGTTTCATTGTGTTGTCGATGCAATCTTGGGTGCTTTAGGGCTTCCGGACATTGGGCAGATCTTCCCAGACAATGATCCCAAGTGGAAAGGTGCGGCATCGTCTGTTTTCATCAAGGAAGCTGTGAGTTTATCAACTAATCGCCTTTAGTCTCATTTGTTGGCTATTCTGTTCTTAATGTTTGATTGATATATTATGGACCTCAAAGTTTTAGCATGTGCTTTAATTGTTGCTTCTGTCATTTGTTTTCGCTACTTTGTTTTCTTCTTGTGGTTTTGAAATGAAACGGCGTTGTGTTTCTGAGAGTACCACCATTACAACAGAAGGCAAAATAAGTTACCATTTGCTAGCCAACGGATAAAGCTACTTTGTTTCGATGTTCTTAGATTTGGATGTGTTAGTTAAGCTTTAGTGTGTTTGATTAATTAAGCTTTACTTGCTCATGCTCTGCAATTTGTGGTCCATATCAGGTGAGGCTGATGCACGAGGCAGGCTATGAGCTCGGAAACTTAGATGCCACTTTGATTCTTCAAAGGCCGAAGCTGAGCCCACACAAGGAGGCTATCAGGGCAAATTTGTCAAACCTTCTTGGCGCAGACCCTTCTGTTGTGAACTTGAAAGCGAAAACTCATGAGAAGGTCGACAGTCTTGGGGAAAGCAGGAGTATCGCAGCACATACTGTTGTTCTTCTTATGAAGAAGTAGAAGATTGGCCATTTCCAAAAATAATAAATCTCTCAAACAGAAAATACTGTCTTTGTTACTGTTGTATGTATACTGCTTACGAGGACCCAATTGATTGTTATTTCATACAGTTGAATATAGACAGAATGCAATGGGTATTTTAAGTTTTTAACAGTCTCATTGTTACTGTCGTATTCATAGTTGAAATGCAGTATTTCTGGTGTTGGAGCCTACGTGTCTCTTTTGGATGATGGGTAATAAAGTGGTGATTTTACAGTGTATCCAACATTTTGTTGCTGACCTTCTCTCTCTCTCTCTCTCTCTCTCTCTCCACATTTGTGCAAGTGCAAACAGTGTCTTTCCCAACCTCAAGGACTGCACGGCCATGCCAAACATCTGAAATTTGGAAAATTGTCAAGCTGTGAAATTTCGATCGGTAAGAGATTCTAATGTAGTATGAAGACAGACAATTTTTATATGAGCATGACAACATGGAATCACGATCGTAGAATTAAGCCTAACTCAGCAACCAAAGTGTTACTTGATCTTTGAGTTGAGAGTTATCAAGACATAAGTCTCTTAACGCGCTTGCCTCAAAGTAAGCACTGTTGGGTCGAGACCTCGACCCCGATTCACACCTCCAAGCACAAGCACGAAAATAAAACAAGCACAAAACAAGAGATATCCGAGGAAAACTCAACTATGTATAAATCACATATACAAGTATGAAAAACCTCACCGGGATAGCCACAAGCTGGCTTCCTCACTCCTCTCTCTCTCCCTCACTCTGGTGCTCTCCGATAGTCTCTCCGGGTGTCTCCGAGGAGCACCGCTCCTCCCGAAGGAAGAGCCCTCACCGCTCAACTCTCCCTCACCCTCTCTGTCTCAGCACACATACACACTACCAAAGGCAGTCCAAACAAAAGGGGAGAATAAGACAAGGGGCTTTATCCCCTACACTCACACCCACTCCACTTGGGTGTACCCCAACAAGCACAAGATTAAAAACATCTCAAATTAGTAAATTTGCAAGAATAAGGATTGAGGGCGGCGATGTTGAGTGAGATTGATAGCAGAAGCGTAGGGTCCTACTGGAAAATGATGCCAAATGGGGCCTATTCAAATGGGCCTTGAAGAAGTAATTAACAACTATTGGAAAATAAAAAAATTCAGTTTGAATACAAAAAATGTGCCGACCACATTATGATGCCTAGATCGTTTAGCTGAACTGTATTGAATTGTTTTTGTTAACATGCAGCTTTGCTTTGATTTGATTCAAGAATGGGTAGTGGATAACCTGAAAGCATCGATTTGCACGGCTGAAGGAGCAAATGAGTTTAAGGAAATTGCCACTTTTTTCAAGATTATCATGGATCGTCAGAGTTCAGAAAGATAACGAAAACAACGAGGCTATGTGAATAAACAGATCCTCAAACTCAGAGCCTCATCGTTTTCGTTACCTTTCTAAACACTGGCAATCCATAATAATCCTAAGAAAAAAAAAAAGCAATTTCCTTAAACTCATTTGCACATTCAGCCGTGCAAATCGACGCTTTCGGATTATTCACTACCCATTCTTGAATCAAATCAAAGCAAAGCTGAAAGTTGACAAAAACAATTCAACACAGTTCAACTAAACAATCTGGGCATCATAATGTGGTCGGCCCATTTTTTGTATTCAAACAGAAATTTTTTATTTTCCAATTTTTGTTACCTCATTTTCTGCAAGGCCCATCTGAATAACTCCATTTGGGTTCTGGGTAGGATGATAGGGATCGCTATCATAAGCCTTCCATCCGTCGAAATACGGCGAGTTTTCGCCGTCTCCGTCGTTTGTTGCCATTTCAGACAGCAAATGGGCATTTGTTGTTTGAAAAGAACACCATTATGTTCTTGTGCCAGAAACAAATCCTGAATATGCTAGAGGTTGAGATTGTTATAGACAGAGAGAAACAGAGAGAGGGAAAGAAGTGATTTATAGAGACAAGGAGAAGTCTTTTTCAGTAAAATCGTAGTTGCTTGCGTAAGTCTGGAAATTTGTGCAACAGTTAGAAGTGTGACGAGAGGAAAGAAGATTATCATGGGAGCCGTGAATAACTTGTTCACGTAAGGCGAGTTTTCCTCTTAATATACACATATATACGCAAGTGGTTTGAGTGAGGAAAGAAGATTCCTATGAAGGAAACCAGATTCATGGGTCTTTCCTTGAAAATTGAAATTACTTGTGCGATTTTAGTTGGCTGCTTTGACCTTAAAATATTTTTGACATTACTTGTAAAGATTAATTGTGAAGATGATCCCATGTGGGGTAGTGTTCCAGTTGGATCTCGATCTCTTGTATCTATTGAGTTAGATAAGGACTGATTTCATCTCTTGTACTATCTATTGGGAACCACATTATTTCCTAGCCGGACAGGATACAACCGATAGACACTTTGATCTCTAAGTAAGTCCTAGTTCAAGGAAGGGAAGTAGGGTGAGTAAGGACGGCTTATTTCTCTAAGATTTAGTACTATACATTATATATGGAGTTATTATTTCGGTTGGCCTCCAAGATAGCTCGTGTCAAGTTTGTGTCTGTCATGACGTCACAAATAACCGCTTCTTGGTTTGACGTCATGCATGACGATCGTTGAATGCCATGTTGTTGCGGCATGTGACCGAGCCACGTAGCTGGTCCCACGTGACCGGACCGAACAACTTGGCGCTGACGTGTAGCTAACCCTGCTATACGTGATCTTCCAAAATCTGGCCCCGACGCCTCGACTCGCCTGTGAAAGCGGGGTGTTTGGAAGCCTACTTTTTAGCTTTTCATTTTCAGTTTTTTGGCTTTTTAGATTATGGCTATAATGTATTTTGAGTATGGTAGAGTTTGAGAGATTTGTGCAGAATGTACATAGTAGTGTTTGGTAGATGATTGTGGAGAATGAATTATGGGTTGCATTTTTACCATTTTGCCATTTGTCTTTATTATGTTGTTATAACAGGTGTCACTTGCGTTTTTTTTTTACTTTATTATTCAATAGTTTATGGGCTATTTATTATTGAAGTCTATTATTGTAAAATAATATTTTGTTTTTGCCTGTTTTTTTTTTGAGATCCGCTTTTTGCTTTTGGCCATTATATTATTGTGTTAAAATAATTATATTTGATATGTAATTTTTTTCCTTTTCTGCAACTAATATTTATTGAACAGATGAGAAGAAAGTGGATAAGGAGGGAGGGGCAAATCTGGTAAAATGAAGGGAGAATTGTGGGTATTTTCGTAATAAAAAAAATAGGAAATTGAGAATCTGAAAAACTCCTCCAACACAAATTCTGGTTTTTGGCTCCTAAACTCAAAAACAGAAAATCTATTCTCCCAAAATCCATTCTCATAATCAGTTGCCAAACACTCAATATGAGAAAATGAGAATTCAAAAAGCTGAAAATTCAGTTGCCAAACACTAATTCTCTGTTTGGAACTTAGAACTTAGAGAAAGGAAAAGAAAAGAAAGGAAAAGAAAATGGAAGAAAAATAAGAGGAAAAATTTATTATTCATTACACTTAAAATCTTTATTTTCTTCTCTCTTTCTCTTCTAACCAAATAATAGGAGGAAAAATTCTTTAATTTTCTTTTCTTTTCCCTAAGTTACAAACAGAGCCTAAAAACTCCCTCC
Organism: Rhododendron ferrugineum; assembly: GCA_025642025.1. Taxonomy (NCBI): domain Eukaryota; kingdom Viridiplantae; phylum Streptophyta; class Magnoliopsida; order Ericales; family Ericaceae; genus Rhododendron; species Rhododendron ferrugineum. The sequence continues at coordinate 23,242,980 of JAOTQK010000012.1, read as the reverse complement.
CCCTCTTCTCTCTCTCTCCTCGCCCCTCCACCTTTCGCTCTCTCCGCTCATCCTCCAGAGCTCCTCCGCCGTCGGCGGCGGCGGCAGCGGCAGTGACTGCTGGCGCGGTTATCGAAGCTGAGCGACAGACGACCAGCGCCACTCCATCGAAGTCTCTGCCGTTCCGAGTGGGACACGGGTTCGATCTCCACAGGCTGGAGCCTGGGTACCTTCTCATAATCGGGGGCATCGATATTCCTTTCGAAAAAGGCTGCAAAGCTCACTCCGACGGTAAAAAAAAATCACTCTGTGTGTATATTTTTGCAGCCTGATTTTTTTTTTTTCAATTTTTATAGCAAGTGTCCTGGTTAGCTTACGCGCACCTCGACTAATTATGGGACCATAAGCCTCACCGTCCACTAGCGGGGCTCCACTTAAAGCTAGAGCATTTTGCTCTGTATGGATTGACCCTAAAGGAGTTGATAGTATATGAGAGGTTTCATTCCTTAGACAGGAGGAGGACGGCCAACCCCTTAGCCGAGTGGTCAACTTGATAGCCCCCTTTGGGTTGTTGGAAAGTGTGGGAATGAAATGAAATGAGAATCTTTATCCGTTGTTTGGATGACTGAAAATGGATTGTTAGAAAGGGTGGTAATCAGAAGAATGGAGAATCTTATCTGTTTGCAGTTTGCTTGAATAACTAAAACAAAAGGTGAGAAGGGATGCGGAATGAAGGAAAAATTCACTCTTAGTCTCGCTGTAATTCAAGAAAATAAAAAGGGAAAGTAGCTCTTAGAATTCTATTGCTCGTTTCGATAGGTAAACGAGTTGCGAAAGTAAGCGAATTGGTCCATTTTTGTTTCTCACCCAATTTCTTTATTTTGGTGAGATGTGAGAAAGCTCAATCCCTTATTTTTCCCTTTCTCTTAATTGAAAAGTGTTACGGCAAACCAAAACGCAATGCGCGAATACCAATAAAGAAAGAACGGCAGTAGGAAAAGAACAAAGCTTATGTGGTTTCCTAGTGGTGTAAGGAAATCCATGACTTGCACCAGTTTTCTTTACGCATAAAATGGAGTACCACTGTTGATTATATCGGCTGCTTATTTCATGTTCCCTAGGTTCACATCACCAATTACTGTAATAAAAAACACTACAGACATAGGCGTCTGTGCATAGATTCGGATACAGATGTGTCCAGAACCATCCGATGTGCCGGCCTCGTGTTTACCAAGTGGGATCCAGTAGGAAAAGAACAAAGCTTATGTGGTTTCCTAGTGGTGTAAGGAAATCCATGACTTGCACCAGTTTTCTTTACGCATAAAATGGAGTACCACTGTTGATTATATCGGCTGCTTATTTCATGTTCCCTAGGTTCACATCACCAATTACTGTAATAAAAAACACTACAGACATAGGCGTCTGTGCATAGATTCGGATACAGATGTGTCCAGAACCATCCGATGTGCCGGCCTCGTGTTTACCAAGTGGGACCCATGTGCATCGGACATTTTGCCAACACATCTGTTAGGGAAGTGGCAAATCAAGACTGAAATGAGGCTTTACAAACCCAACAGGTAGGATCCGTGTGGATAGTTATGGAATTCAAATGAGGAGATTCAGTGGTGAAGTCTAAAAAAAGCATAAGAGGTTTTTATAAAATGCATTTCTTCTACCTTTAATCCATCTTTCACACTTGTTTCACAAACCAATTATAGAAACCTGTTTTAGGTTGTTTAAATAGAACCTGAAGCTCCCCATCCATCCAAACTAAGTTTGTTGTTAATTTGGGGTTTGCAGGAGATGTGTTGCTTCATTGTGATGCAATTTTGGGTGCTTTAGGGCTTCCGGACATTGGGCAGATCTTCCCAGACAATGATCCCAAGTGGAAAGGTGTGGCATCGTTTGTTTTCATCAAGGAAGCTGTGAGTTTATCAACTTCAGTCTCATTTGTTGGCTATTCTGTTCTTAATGTTTGATTGATATATTATGCACCTCAAAGTTTTAGCATTTGGTTTAATTATTGCTTCGTCTGTCAGTTGTTTTCACTACTTTGTTCTCTTCTTGTGGTTTTGAAATTAAATGGCAGTTGTGTTTCTGAGAAGTAACACCGTTACAACATAAGGCAAAATAAGTTTCCATTTGCTAGCCAATGGATAAAGGTACTTTGTTTCGATGTTCTTAGATTTGGATTTGTTAATTAAACTTTAGTGTGTTTGATTAATCTGGGAGAAAATGGTTTGCTAAAAACCAGCTTGAGGTATTTGGTTTTGATTCTAGAGATGGGGCTTGGGCTAGTTGAGTTGAACTTGGATGTAAGCGAGGGGGTCGTAGTAAGGGGGAGTGGTAAGAGAAGGGGGAAAGATGCACATCGAAATTGATCCAAGCTGAGTTTTGCATTCCTTAGATTGGTGCAAAAGGCTTCCGGCAAGTCCTTTGTCAAACCCATCTGGAATATGATGCGTTAGGTGAACATGTTTAACCAGACAAATTTGACTTCTTCTCCATCAGTTGTCAAGTGGGAATGGAATGATAGACTTCAAAAATTTGACTAACCATGCTGTCCAAAACCTTCAATATTAGTTTCGTTCTCTAACTTCTGATTAATATCAATGTAGTTTCCTAGGTTTATTCTTCATTTGATTCTGGTGGGAAGGCCGACCAGAATGCCGACTACAAGACTACGGGATTCAGGCAAACCAATCTTCTCTGAATTCAAATAGGAAGATTAGGGAACGGGAAAAGAAAGAACGGGATATCTATCTATCTTACTATACGATGCACCTAGCTTATCACAGACTGAAGTCCGAGATGTTAAGAAGAAAAGAGGAAAGAATGGATAAGAAAGATTAGGAGCTTTCACTGGTGACAAATATATAGAAATATGGGATATTGACCTGTTATTGGATTTTATTTCATTTTTGTTCGCGTGACTTTTCTCTTGGGCTTCATATCTTCAATCCCTTATCTGGAACAATGTCAATTAGAGTTTCTCAAGTTTGTTGATTCAGAGATTGTATTGGTTTCTCCATATCGTAATGGTAATAGGCTTGAGTTGATTATACTTTCTATTTAACTTGCTCATCCTCTGCAATTTGTGGTCCATATCAGGTGAGACTGATGCACGAGGCAGGCTATGAGCTCGGAAACATAGATGCCACTTTGATTCTTCGAAGGCCGAAGCTGAGCCCACACAAGGAGGCTATCAGGGCAAATTTGTCGAACCTTCTTGGCGCAGACCCTTCTGTTGTGAACTTGAAAGCGAAAACTCATGAAAAGGTCGACAGACTTGGGGAAAACAGGAGTAGCGCAGCACATACCGTCGTTCTTCTTATGAAGAAGTAGAAGATTGACCATTTCCAAACTTAAACTCTAAAACAGAAAATACTGTCTTTGTTACTGTTGTATGTATACAGCTTACGAGGACCCAATTGATAGTTATTTTACACACTTGAATATATACAGAATGCAATGGGTATTTTAACGGAGTCTCATAGCTACTGTGGTATTCATAGTTTTTTTTTTTTTTTTGGGCATCAAAGAACATCATATATACATATATATGAAAGAAAAGAGTACAGGATTTAACAAACGTAAAACAAACACAATTATGCTATCGCCTAAGATAGAGGATGCCGACGAAATGGGGTATTTTTGGTATTAGGAATCTACTTGTGTCTCTTTTGGATAATGTGTAATAAAGTGGTGATTTTACAGTGTATCCAACATTTTGTTGCTGACCTGATCTCTCTCTCTCTCTCTCTCTCTCTCCTTAAAAGCTTCACATTTGTGCAAGTGCAAACAGTGTTTTTCCCAACCTCAAGGACTGCACGGCCATGCCAAACATCTGAAATTTTGATTGGTAAGAGATTCTAATTTAGTATGAAGACAGGCAATTTTTTATATGAGCAAGTCAGACAACACATAACCACGATCGTAGAATTAAGCCGAACTCAGCAACCAAAGTGTTACTTGATCTTCGAGTTGAGACTTGAGAGTTATCAAGACATAAGTCTCTTAACGCGCTTACCTCAGAGTAAGCACAAGAGTAAGAATATCTCAAATTAGTAGTAAATTCGCGAGAATAAGAATTGAGGGCGAAAGTGTTGAGCAAGGTTGATAGCAGAAGCATTGGGTCCTACTAGGAAATAATGTGAAGACTAGCCAACCAGACTAGACCAATTGGTATGTGGTCACTTTCTTTATGAATTCTAGAATTAGGATTTTAGCAGCACAAATGAATTGAGTTGCAGATAATCCAAATTAGGTGCTCGAAATTAACGGGAAGGAATACCAGGGAACAGAGCTTTTTTTGCTTCACAAAAGGGTGGTCAGGGGTAGTTTACTGCTGGGCGTGATCATACCCACCGGCCTTGGAATGTTTGGATTTAAGCCATAGCTGACCTGGTTGGGGAGAAAATATTTAGTCTACCGCCATGTTGCGGAACTGTCACCAAAACCCCATCAAAAGACAAGTTAAACACGAGGTCCGCTCTACCAACCATCTTGCCCCAAGTATTGAACCTGTGACCAGTGGAAGAGGGGAAGGCTCCCGCTACCTCAAACACTCAAGCCCGGCCCTGAGTTTTTGGAGGCCCAAATTGAGGTTTGAAAATGAGACCTCTTATAATATTTGTCTATATATTTGTTTTTCGACATAATATGCAAGATCTCATTGTGGTTCAGTGGCACAATGATTGAAATATTTCTTGTGTGCCTGATGGCAGGTCTCGAACACATGACCTTGTGGATAAAATAAGCATATCTTGCCACCGTACCACAATCGCCTATTATCTTGATGTTCGACATAATTAATGTTTAATATATTTCACCATTTGGGAGCCTTGTAATTAAGCCCAAAACTAAAGGCCCTAGGCGGTCGCCTGATGAACCTATACCCAGAGCCGGCCTTGCAACCACTTAGACTACCACTTCGGTGGTCAGGGAGCAGAGCTAAAAGAACAAACTAAGGGGTTGTTCGTTTGTGGCTTATTTTTTGTCCTTATTCAATTTTTTTTCGTATTACTTGGCTTATTCGCATTTTTTGGGGGTTATTGCATTCTCATGACGAGAGGAATCTAAAAAGTAAAAAAATTTGATCAAAATCCAATTTTGACTTTTTGGCAAGAAAGCCAATAAGCCACTTTTATGAGACTCAATTTTGACGGGAAAGCCATTTGCTTTTTTTAGCCCAACAAGCCCTAAATCTAAAGGATTGGTATTTTTTAAGTATTATTTTCTTCCACGTGTGTTGGAACAGCGACAACAACGTGTCACCTCTTCATTTGACAAGAACAACAAAAGTCCAAATAGAAAAAAAAAAGAAATGGGAGATTGCGAGACCTGGCGGCTTTGAGAAAGAATGGCTTGAAATTTGAATGGTTCGTCGGTGCTGACCCAACCAATCCAAAGGTTTATAAATGAAACATAACAAGAGCCACCCACATGGTTGACCCAATCTTGGAATTGTACGTAGATGCGTTTATCGTTCATGTTAAAAATTAGATCTATCAAATAGCAGTATTTCGTCGATCTAAGCAAAACATATCAGTCACAAGAAAATCAGATGGTTAGAATTTGACCGTTGATATTTCTTCGTACAAGTATGATGATTCGATTAAGACTTTGTCGATATCCGACAGATAAAAACGTCAAGATTCAAGAAATGAGTGATTCAGATCGTCGAATTAATGAGACCTGTTTAGTTACATTTTGAGTCACATAAGACCATACGAGATCATCTCACGTGATGCGAGATCATCACATAAGAAGATCTCGGTTATTGTGGGAGAGAATGCTTGGATGGTCATGGGTGGTGAGTCAGTCTGCTGACTCCTTAATTGGTCTACGATTAAAACATAAGTAAGCAAGAGCCACCCACATGGCCACATGTTTGACCAAAATCTGGAACCGTCAAATCTGGCAAATTTGAGATACCCATTTTAGCCTTTTTTTGGGTAGAGAAAAAATGTGGTCAAATCAATTGGTCACATGATGCAACCAAACCTCGTTGCCTTACGACATAGGCTCTTGTCCGAACCAAACGTACATGCTTACACCCACATGTATCATCTGATGAAATTCAGAACATCATGCACATGACATGTTACAAAAACCCAGAAAGAATTCAATCACGAGAAGCAATCTCGCCCCCACCTAACCCCCCACGCATAAGCGTGCCAGCGTGTGATTTTTTTTGGAAGCTAACCCGAGACACTCTGCATTATCCAGAATTAAGAAAAGAAGAAGAAATCTCTCGAGAAAAATTTGCGCAAGATCTATTACGTCTCCGAGACGGCAACCTCGCTCTGCTATTCTAATACAATTTTAGTTGCAGAATCCTGCCTCAAGGTTTGTATATTTTGATTCTCATGTCATTGTGCTACTAAAAGTGCATTGAACACGAAACAGATGTTTGGGGTCAAAAGATTCCTCAATCAGTGGCGGAGCCAGAAAATTGTTTAAAGAGGGCAAAATAGCTTGACACAAATTTGAACTTAAATGTGGACAAGTTCTGACTCAGCGAGTTTGAGTGGATTGCTTTATTTGGGGCTATGGTATATTTGGGTCTCTTTGAGCCCTAACAAACAGACCATATGTGCGAAAATCTCAACCCGTGGAATTAAGTAGATTATGTTTGAGATGATTATTAGTGTCTAAACAACTTGGTCATAATGGGGGCGGGGGTTGCACTACAGGGGTGTAGTGCGCGATCCAAACTGTCTGTCTCGGCAATCATTGGTCTACATTTCATCTCAAAAATGGAAAGCTCAGGAGCTGAGATGAAATCTAAACCATTGATTGCCGATACGGACGGCTCAGATCGCGCACTACACCACTATAGTGCACCCCTGCTCTACAGATCCTCAATCCCAATAATAATTGATGTCCAACTATTTGGGCCTTGCTAAAAATCTAATGTGGAGTTAATGGTGTGGTTTTTTGAGTCTCTAAGAATGGGCGAGCAAGAGAGATTTGAATTGATAATGTACATGGCAAGAATTTTGACCAAGATATAAAGTTAGGGTTAGAAATGGAATTCTTGCTTTAACCTAAAATGAAAGTCAGAAATTGATGGTGGTGCTTTTTGGAATGGAATTGTTATTCAATTTCAAATCTAAGACTCAAAATGAGTTTTCTCATACTATCATGCAATAAATCGCCACCATAGTATGAAGACTTCAATAGAAACTTTTGAAAAAAAGTAAATGATATTGCGGAAAAAGAGAAAAAAAAAAAATAGAAAAAGGTCTACTAATGAATGAGATAGCTCCCCAAAAGTCGCAGATTCAACTCTCATCGCCAATGAAAAATTGTTGAGGTAAACAATCATTTCCTCCTCGTTCTTACGTTGAACACTAACTCTCTCAAACATTGAATGAAATGTTGGCATGGGGTTTCGGTGCTGAAAGTTTGCCCAATTGATAACTTCAACTAATGCGCGAGTAAACTGGCCTAGACAAGTGACTGTAAGAAAAAGATCCAGATAGCTAGCGGGTTTTCTGGTGCAATATTTTTGGGTGGCACATTTTCAAAGCTAGGGCCCAATATTTGGGTTGAATATTCTAGATTTGAAATAACTAGTAAAATCAGATATAAGAAGAGGAGAGAATGACAACTTTGATTGGGTTTTTGACTGATAATGAGGGCCACCATGAGTGCTGTTTTTTTTAGTTTAGTATTGGGATCTTTGGTTGAAAGTCAGTTGAGCAGCCCCACGAGGTTTGGTAATATTATTGGAAATTAAAGCATATGCACAAAAATCAGAATTTCAGTTCAGTAGATGAAATTGATCACTGGTGGAAAGAAAAGTCTTGGTCCCATAAATTTCGCAGAAAATTCAACGGCATTTTGAAATAGGTGGTTGAGATTCACTTGAATTTTAACGAATGATTTTGAATTCGGGCGAGTTTTTGTGAGCGTTGTAGTAGTAGTGTATAGCTAGATGGTTAATGATGCTTCCATCTTAATTGGCATTTGGGATGGCAATAGTACAAAAGAGAAACAGAGAGGCAGAGAAATGTATAAATTAAAAAAAATAAAATAAAATCAATGGTGATCCAAATTCCAATTTAAACTAGGCAGGCAGGGATGCATGGGGCCAAATAGCGGGTTATCCATCCAAATCGTCCGAGTAGGCCCAGCCTCTAGAAGGTCTATGCCCCGACTGACGATGACCATTGGCGACAATAATGAGTCGCCCTAACCAGAGCTTCACGGGTGGGTCAAGGGGTCAGGGTCAGATCTTGGAAGATCACGTATAGCAGGGACGTCGGTGACACGTCAGCGCCAAGTTGTTCGGTCCGGCCACGTGGGACCAGTCTTGGTTCAGCTACATGCCGCCAAACAGCATGGTATTTAGCGATCATCATGCATGACGTCAAACCAAGAAGCGGTTATTTGTGACGTCATGAGAGGCACGAGCTATCTTGGAGACCAACCGAAGTAACTCCATATATAAGGTACAGTACTAAATCTTAGAGAGGTACGCCGTCCTTACTCACTCTACTTCCCTTCCTTGAACTAGGACTTACTTAGAGATCGAAGTGTCTATCGGTTGTCTCCGGCCGGCTAGGCACTAACGTGGCTCCCTATTTTGCAGAGTTAGGTTGTAACGAATGAGCTCTGTCCATTTCTAACTCAATAGATACAAGAGAGGAGATCCAACTGGAACACTACAGCATTGCACATGTCACTACACATTTTGAGTTGGTCCAACATCCTTCTACCTAAGGGTCATCATCGGGGAGCCCTCCCACGGGCCGGGCCTAGCGGGCTTTTTCTTTTTTGCGGGCCGGGCTACCTGCCATAAATTGAAGCCCAGGCCCGGCCCATGGGCAAGCCCAATAGACGGGCTGGCGGGCCAAAAGTCGGGCAGACTTAAATTTTCTTGGGTACAAACTAAACCAAGGGAAAAAAGAAAGGGTTTTGTGGGATTTCGGGCTAATAGGGGGGCCCGTGGGCGGGCTTTTGGCCGGGTACTATGGGCGGGCTTGTGGGCGGGCTCACGGGTCGGGCCTACGGGCGGGCCGAGTAAAAATTCATAGGCCCAAGCCCGCCCATTACAAACTACGGACTGGGCTAGCGCGCCCGTTGGACGGGCCTGGACCAGGCAAAAGCCCAATGGGCCGGGTGGGCTTTGGGCGGGCCGCGGGCCGGCAAGCTAAATGATGACCCTTACTTCTACCTTTGAGTGAAGCCCAAGTAGCTGAATGAACAAATCCAGTCAATAGTTTAGTACTTAAAAAACTCAAAAAAAACATTAGAAGGTCAAAGCAGCCAACTAATAAAATCGCACCAGTAATTTCAAGGAAACATCCCATGAGTCTTTGTTTCCTTCATAGGAACCTTCTTTCCTCTTTAACACTATATATATAATATATATGTGTGTGTGTGTAGCATAACCCAAAATTAAACCAATCCCAAAGATTGCAGTCACCAACTTCCTCTACTTGTTCCACAAATTTCCGGGCTTAACGCAAGCAATTACGATTACTGAAAAAGACTTCTCCTTCTCTCTCTATAAAATCAATCACTTCTTTCCCTCTCTGTTTATATATACCAGTTTGATCTGCTTCTAGCATATTTCTCAGTATTCTTTTAGGCTCAACAAGATTATGGGGTTCGTTTCAAATAACAATGCCCATTTGCTGTCTAAAATGGCAATGAACGACGGGCACGGCGAAAACTCGCCGTATTTCGACGGATGGAAGGCTTATGATAGCGATCCCTATCATCCTACCAAGAACCCAAATGGGGTTATTCAGATGGGCCTTGCAGAAAATGAGGTAACAAATATTGAAAAAAAAAAAAAAAATCAGTTTGAACACAAAAAATGGGCCAACCACATTATGATGCCTAGATCGTTTAGCTGAACTGTTTTGGATTGTTTTTGTTAACTTGCAGCTTTGCTTTGATTTGGTTCAAGAATGGGTAGTGAATAACCCGAAAGCGTCGATTTGCACGGCTGAAGGAGCAAATGAGTTTAAGGAAATTGCCATTTTTCAGGATTATCATGGATTGCCAGCGTTTAGAGAGGTAATGAAAACAATGAGCCTCTGTTTATGGAATTCAGTTATTCATACAACACTTCTCAGGAAAATGTATTTACGTACCTTGCTAATAATGTGAATAATTTGATCGACAGGGTGTGGCGAAGTTTATGGGGAAAGTGAGAGGAGATAGAGTGCGATTCGACCCCGACCGCATTGTAATGAGTGGTGGAGCAACTGGAGCTCATGAAATGTTGGCCTTCTGTTTAGCTGATCCTGGTGATGCATTTTTGGTGCCTACTCCCTATTATCCAGGGTAAATAATTACATCATTTTTCTCTTACTTTTTTAGGGTTTTGTTTTGTTTGAAGCTCAGACCATCACTTTTTTTTTTTTGACTAGAAAATCAACTCCTTTGTTAGGAATCAATGGTAGTATGGGAATAAGGATGGGGATAGGGAGGGTGGGAGTTCAAATAAAACCCTATGCTTGAGAATACAAGACCGTCACTGGGTGGGTTGACGCTTAACTTGCCAACCCGACCATTTAGGCCTTCTATATCATGCATGGTGAGCATAATTCGAGCCGCCCATCTCGGCTATCAATAGTTTAGATTTCATCTCGACAATTAACGATTCGAATCTGCATAAGCCAAGATGAAATCTGGACCATAGACCAACTTATGGTGAGGTCGACTCTATTGCTTACGTACTGTTGTCTAAACCTCAGGATTGCGACTCCACAATTTTTAAACTGAAATAACAAAAAGCAAAAATAGGATAAGACTCTTTGACCGGAACCCTTAGGGATTTGGCAAGTGGTTGTAAGAAAGCAATAAGTGTTCTTTCATGAGGTTACATGTTTTATTCTTCCGGAAGCCAAACATTCCAAATCTCGGGGCTACTGGGGGTTATGCCTGGTCGTTACCTTCAGGGTCCCGAAATTAGTCGAGGTGCGCGCAAACTGGCCCGGACATCCGGCTATAAAAAAAAGAAAAGAAAAAAGAAGACTCTTTGACTGGGTTGTATTATTGGTGGGGACTTGAGAAGGACCATTTTTTTTCCTCCACAGAAAAAGTCTTACGCCCTGCAATTGGGAATTTAAAATTAAATTTCTATTATTCTATATGAGATGCCGAGATGGTGACTGAAAAAACACACTTTGAGGAGCACAAGGGCAACCTTGTTTTGTTTCCTCTTGTGGGTGGCTCCATCTTCAACTTCAACCACTTCCATGAGTAGCCAATTAGCATCTATCAAATCATGAGACATTATAATTGACATCTTGGAAGAACATTTTCAAGAATTTAATTTCACAAATTAAGCAATGAAAAAGTGATATATAAAGGCCAAGAGGCCTTTGGCTAACAGTTTCAGGCGTGTACTTAAAATGCTAGGAAAAAAGGGGTTAGGAGTTCCGTTCTTCTGCCAAGGTGTTAATCTAATTATTCCGACAACATTATTGACTTTGGAATTTCGATGATTTTGGCATTAGATACGCCTGTAACAAAACCACTTAAATAAGCTGAAAAGGGCTGATCATAATCTGAAATTTCGATGATTTTGGCATTCACTTTTTAACAGAAATTCGATTCACCGTAACACCCATTTTCTCTAATTTTTCCGACTTAACGGATTTTCTGAATTCTAATGCAGATTTGATAGAGACTTGAGATGGAGAACAGGAGTCCAAATAGTCCCGATTATCTGCGAAAGCTCGAACAATTTCAAGATCACCGAAGAAGCCTTGGAATCAGCGTTCCAAAGAGCAAAAGAATCCAACATCAGAGTCAAAGGCCTGATCATAACCAACCCATCAAACCCTTTAGGAACTGTCCTAGACAGAGACACACTAAGAACTCTGGTAGCCTTCATCAACCAAAAAAACATCCACCTAATCTGCGACGAGATATATGCGGCCACAGTCTTCGATCAGCCTGGTTTCATCAGCATTGCCGAGATCATAGAGGAAAAGGGTCAGCGAAATTGCAACCGCGATCTCATCCACATTGCTTATAGCCTTTCGAAGGACATGGGATTCCCCGGATTCAGGGTCGGGATAGTTTATTCGTATAACGATGCAGTGACTAATTGTGCTAGAAAAATGTCGAGTTTTGGGCTAGTTTCAACCCAAACCCAACACCTGATCGGATCACTTTTGTCGGACGATGTTTTCGTTGGGAAATTCTTAGTGGAGAGTGCAGAGAGGCTAGCGAAAAGGCACGAGATGTTCACCAAGGGGCTTGCACAAGTAGGGATTGGTAGTCTAAAGAGTAACGCCGGGCTTTTTATCTGGATGGACTTGAGAAGGCTCCTCAAAGAGCCAACCGTCGATGCAGAGACGGTTCTCTGGAAAATCATAATACATGAAGTGAAGCTCAACGTTTCGCCTGGATCGTCATTTCATTGCTCGGAGCCAGGTTGGTTTAGGGTTTGCTTTGCGAATATGGACGATGAGATGTTGAAGATCGCGCTGAGGAGGATTCGGAACTTTGTGCTTCAGAGAAGTAAGGGAGTGGAAGAGCATGCCAAGAGGAAGTGTAGGCAAAGCAATCTTCAGCTCAGCTTATCGTCCCGAAGGCTCGATGATATAGTGATGGCGCCTCACATGATGTCTCCTCACTCCCCAATTTCTTCTCCCCTTGTTAGGGCAACTTAATTAGATGCAAGAGGAAGTGTTGTTAGGGCATCTATGTGTTTCGGGCCTTTGCTGCGGGTCTGGAGTGCTAGGTCTGGTCGCCCCCTCCTGGGCAAGCGAAGATTTGTTTAATTCTTGCATTCATTCTAGGATTGGAGTACTGTTAACACATTCTTGCATTCTACCGACTTCGCGATTCTTTGTCTCAATTCACTTCCGGCCGCACGATCGTAACCCGAGACAATTTTTTTCAAGATTTTCTTTTTGTGGAAACAGATCCTGGACAACTTTCAGTACTTCATGTTTCCCTCCTTTAAATCTTGTTTCTTCTATCCATTTTAGTATCACAACAATTGTAATATGTAGTTGGCAATTAATACAATTCAATTACCATTCTTTCTCTTTTGTTCATTTTTTAATGTTAAGTCCTTAATTACTGAGGCTCTAACGTTTGTTAACAGTCTAGAGTGTAGATAGATACAACGCCGTAAATAAGTTATTCACGGTTCTGTGTATTTTCAGTTGTTCGTTTTGGCAATTAATGGTCCGGATTTAAAAAAAAAACTCTTCCAGCGAAGAGTTAAATTCTTTTAGCGAATAGTTTTTTAAAAATCCAGACCGTCCAAAACACTTTTGGACGCACGCGATTGAGCGCCGTAAAGTATAAAAAGTTTTTCTCCTAGACTGTAAGGTGCCGTTCCGCTTTTTTTTTTTAAAAATCTTATTTTTCAAAAAGAAGGTAATTTCAAACTCAAATAAATGAAAATGAAAAATAAATTTTCCAATTTTTTTTGCACCGTTTAAAAGATCTCAATGAAATCTATCAAACAAGATCCATAATGGTAGGAAAATTATTTGCGTAAACACGTGATTTTTGAGTTTGAAATTACCTTCTTTTTTTAAAAGTTCATTTCCAAGAAACTGGAACGGAGCCTAATACCTTTTCCTTCCCTAAAACTATGAGAAAATTCAAAAAAGGTTAACCTCAATTCTCAAGGTACCCCTTCTGCTTCTGTGGAATTTATCAACTGGCAACTGCACATGGATACAGTAAAAAAATTTGGATTGAAATTTCTAGATTCCTTTTTTTTTTTTGACAAATGTTATTGTTAGAGAGGAAGAACAGTGGGACACTGGAAGTCACGGTAGAGTTTTCATAACCGGACAACATCGTCCGGCAAAAGTGTGGATTGGTAATTCGCTTGTGATTAACGGGACAGATATTCTCCATCGGATGGACCGGTTTGTATGTATGAACCTTTGATGTGACTTAAAGTGCATTATATGTATGTTCTCTTAAAACGTTAAAATTCTAAGAGGAAAATTAAAGGGCGGAGGGAGTAAATATTGTGAACTTAAAATTTGTGAATTCAAGATTAATGTTCAAACGTTGTAGTTTTTATACAATTTAAGGAATACATACCATTCTTGTCAAAAAAAAAAGGGAATACATACCATAAACAACAGATATGGAATGTGTATGGCAATATTTTCCTGATACTGATACAAATTTGACTCCACAACTTTGTGAATTGGAGCCCTGTTTTGATTATTTTGTTTCAAGTGTAAGATCACCCCATGGCCATCAATTAAACAATATCAACTACCATTAACAATGTTAATTTATAGAGAACTAGTGGATGCCCGTGCCTGAAGGCACGGCGCGACGTATTCTAAACACAATCTAAATGAAGTATTAAATTGTACTTTTATGTTTTTTTTTTTTTTTTTGGATATAACGGTTACTTTTATGATTTTTTTTTTTTCGGGGAGCTATATTTATAGAGTTGTATTCATATTCAAACGGAAGTACATTGAGATTATCCAAGAATAGCAATAAACCAGATTTACTGATTTGCTTGGCAACGGTTTGGGATTATTCTTCATTTTCCTGGTGGACGCAGACACCAGATTTGGAAGGCTGTGAGAAACAAGGTTGGATCTTGGCATTGCTGTAATTTGCCATCACCTTCGTGTAGGGAGGAATAGCAGCTTTAGGATAGTGCCTTATACGCTCGCAGGTCTCAATAGGCCGTACCTTCCTTACTTGAAATAAGCCTTTACGTTCATTTATTGTATCTGTTTTCTTGATGCAATTATTTACATTGTGGTAATGTTGACAGCACAAGCCGGATAAGGATGCTAGCGTAGCGGGAAGAATTGAAGTATGTTAGGGGAAGAATTGAAGTTCCTGATGAAAGGCCTTAATTCCAAGAAGATTTATGACTATAATCTGTTTATGTTCAACTGGTTGGATTGTATCTCTGCCTGCCAATCTTTACTTTGTTTTGTGCTGATGGAAGGCCTATGCTACTGATAGTCTGGAATTTTAGCCTTTGCTGAATTGAACTGTTTTGATTGATTTGGGCAAAATGCTGATTCCAGTGTGCGTTGGAGCTGTTTTGGTTGATTGGATTAATTGAACTATAGTCCTCTTGAAAGTTTTCGGATTGCGACCAGGGATACTTCTACCTATCAATGGATCGAAGTGGAACCGGCCGAAAATCTCAGTTGATCGGAAGCTCGCTCGGTCCAACCGAGAAAGTGGCTAGTTATGTAATTATATATATGAATTGAACGATTAGAATAATGGGGGTTGTTGGAGCTATTTCGATTAATTGAGGTGAAAACTGATTTGAAGTGTTCGCTTTGATGTTTTTTTTTTTTTTGATAATCGTGTTCGCTTTGATGTTACTGGCAAGTTGATGTTGATTTCCTGTTTGGTTGCCGATAGAGAGTTACAGTATAAAGATGGGTAAATTACAGATAACCCCCTCTAACTATGGCTCGGAGACACTTACCCGCTTGGTGCACCCTTCCCCTTAATTATCGTGTTACTATTTCTTTGTAATGAAAATTTTATTGAAGAACAAACGTTACAGAAAGACGAGGAAGGCATATATACCTTCAATATTACAAGAAGTTATCAACCGAAACACCTACGTACGAAATAGGGGATACTATATATTACGCTGAGAGGAATTTTGCCAAGAATGGCATAAAGAGAGAATTAGGGGATACTATATATTACGCAAGCAACACCCTACCACCACACCACAACACACTTCATATACATATATCAAAAATTCCGTCGCTAATTAAAGTGAAAAAAATTAAAAATCGGTAATTCCCTCATCCACAGTACACATTGGCGACCAAAAAATAATTTCGTAGCCTTTTGTAACAAAATAGGCGATGGAATTTATTTTTCATCGCCGATATGTAATGTTCGCGACAAAAAATTTCGTCTCCAATGTATAATATTTGCGACAAAATCTTTGTAACTTTTCAAAAATATCCTTCACAAAAGGCTATGAACACTTTTAAAAGTTGAGATAAAGGGACAATTATAGTAATAACTACTAATAATTACCTTTGATGTGAGTTAAAGTGCATTATATGTATGTTCTCTGAAAACGTTAAAATTCTAAGAAGAGACTAAAATTAAAGGACGGAGGGCGTAAATATTATGAATTTAAAAAGTTGATGTCATGAATTGGAGGTGAAAGTGTTATGAATTGTTATACAAAAATTGTGAATTCAAGATTAATGTTCAATTTTTTTTTTCTAATCAAAAAAGAAAAAGAAAAGAGGAATGTGTATGGCAAGATTTTCCTCATACTCTTACAAATTTGACTTCCACAACTTTGTGAATTGAGCCATGTTTTGATTATTTGTTGAAGTGTAATATCACCCCATCACCATGATAGGGCCGGCCCAAGGAATTTGGGTGCCTAAGACCTGTTCTAAGAATGGTGCCCTAAATGCTTGACAATTTTTACGAAAAAATAAATAAACTTTCACAATACAAGAAAGCCAAAACTATAATATTAAATCCCCTTGACTAATACATGTATATATATTTCAAAATTTAAAATTTCCCTTCAAAACAATTTTAATTTTAATTCCGATACTTGTTGCCCACGCGTTGCTTTCACGTGCAACCACTTTGTTAGCAAGTGGAACAGGTGGAGTAGAGGGCTTTATAGATGAGCACTTTGTCAATTGAGCCTTTGCTCTGTCGAAATGGGACAAACAAGTTGCAAAACAAAGCCTCTCACCTATAGTCTCACATCGCTAGTTAAACGTGCAAGGACCAAATTCTAAAGTGTGTATTGGCAATTCCATATGACAAAACATATATTTTATATCGAGTTGTAATTTAATTATTTTTTATAGGCTAGTGAGTCTGTATAGGACTAGAGTGGAAGGAATCA
>JAOTQK010000012.1:23201236-23211494 GCA_025642025.1 Rhododendron ferrugineum | reverse complement strand
GTATCGGGCGCGTATCCGTATCCGGAAAGTATCCGATACGTGTACGTGACTAGTTTCGGAGTATCCGTGCTTCATAGCTGGTCAGTAAGAAATGTAATACAAATAAAAGACATTTAGATCGCGCAGCAATTATCAGTTCCGGGTTTCTATAAACACTTCTATAAACAGATTGGTGAGAACATAAATACGTAAAGTAGTATAATTGTTATAGCACAAAGAAACTGCTCTCCCCACCTCGTTGTTCCCTTTCGAGTTTCTAATATAGTACTCTCTTTTTGCTGAGAAAAAAAAAAACACTGCAAAATCCCTTTGATTCATTTCTCACCCAACAACAGGTTTTGCCAAACCTTGTCCAACGTAGCAAATGTTCATGGTGAATCCTCATCTATGGCATTTCAGGTTTTCTATTATGATTAGGTATTCTTATTTTGTCTAGCTATCTGTCATACCGTGCACAGTAGAACTAGTGTCTTACTCACAGTCACAAGAGAGTTTGGCATTAAATGCTCCTAAACTGCGTCAAGTTAATCTAATACCTAGTATTCGTGCCCAAATTTCAGACATCGTGTTGCACTTCTATTTTCGCAAACTTTGCTAACTACGCAATAATACTAGTAACTTCAGAAATTTCATCTGATCTGACACTTGACTTCTATTAGTACATTTATGTCTCGACAAACACTTCCCAGGTTTTACATGAAAGTTTTCCATCTCTCTCATTTTGCAAACATTTTTACAGGATGTTGGTGTTTCCAACCACTAAATAATACGATACCCCAGAACGTCCAGATGATCTGAGGTACTTCCAAACCCACACATCCCCCACCCCCAGTGTGCACAGGTTGTACTCATCTTTTCCTTTGCGCAAAAATTCATACCAAAGAGTACTAAGTAAACAAGTTCAGCGCATGCAGCCGAAGAGGATGTCAGGCTTGATGGAGATTTTACTGTGAAAAAAGTGGCTTTAGTGGATTACATTACCAGAATCTATCTACAAAGTGGCATCTTAGGATCAGAATGTCCAATTTCAACAGTGTCCCCAACTGCTCATTAAGAGATGGGTGCCAAAGAGAGGATACGATGTACAGAAATAATCAGTTATAATTCCATGAATGTTACGCAAAGCACTTACCGTTGTCCCCACAAAACGGACGCTACACTTTCCCTGAGCTTTCTTCATTCTCAGAGACGCTTGAATTGAAATTGTGGGGAGATAGCTGTATCTGGCCATCATGCAGGGAAACAAATCATCAACAAGAAAGTGTCATCAAGGGAACTAGCAACAATGGTGAGAGTGTTATTTGAAACTTGAAATTACTAATTCAAAGATTCCAGTGTACGTGTGCGTTTGTGCCAAGTAAGGGTTTAAACAATGCTGCACAGATGACAAGCATGGTCAACATGTTCAACCCTTCCATACATCTGTGTAGAATGAACCACAAGATGCAAAGAAATTTCCCACAAAGGAAAATGAGATCAGCAGCAAAGGAATTGCTTCTTTATCTGAGTGCTGCTATGTCTTCAATAGCAAAAATCCAAGGCAACTTGTTCAGCACTGACCATAAACCTGAAATTTCGAGATCTTTCAACTAACGGAGAAAATTTGGGTAAAATTTTGAAGTATCTTTCTTTCTGCGACCTGTGGGAAGATATACTTTGGAGCTTGACTGCTTGAGATTCTCCGTTCAAGTAAATCAATTTGTTTTACCAACAAACAACAAAAGGGCAAACATCCTATCTCTATCCGTGTTGAGGAGGGTTAACTTGTATCTTGCAACACAAAGGCATCATCTACTGAAAGTGACAAAATGCCGCTTTGGCAGGGGCTCATGGCTTTTGTTTCAATGTTGCTCTCAGTCCCGCCCAAACCAATACATATTCAAGTAGCCAATCATGTTCAGTTTGGCTAGACACAGCTTTAAGCCTTGAAAGAAATACAATTGATGCACTATCAAATCTATGCATGATGCAGATTGCAGAAGTCCTCCGCTTACAATAGTTTTAAGCAATTTTACCTTCAGCATAATTACCTGAGGAGACCGTTAACCATGTAGCATATCAGAAACTCAAACAGAGACACTCCCAAGTCCAAACGTTTGAGCCACATGCTGAGGCATCTCAATACAAATATAGATAACTCGACAAAACTGTTTTGGCTGTGTATTAATGAAAGGACGACAAAGGTATTATACCTTAATGTAACTCGTCAATAAGAAAAACTTAGCTAACAAATTTCACGTAGAACCATTTTGTGGATTATATAAAGTAGTGTGGTTAGGCTCATCCAAACAAATTGGGGCAAGTGGGACCTGAAATGAATAGAATATATCCATGAACCAATAAAAAAGGAGCAACCTAGTACTCCAGTGATCATTTAAATAACATCTAGACAGTTCTATATCACTTCATATGCCAAACCGAAAAGGTAAAAGAACAAGGAAAGACGAAAAACATAATAAGCCACCTTTATAATTTCCAGTAACCAATTCACAAACTTGAACATATGCTTTAAACGTTAAACAAACATCAGAACGGGCTGCAATGCAGTTCTACAAATCATTTTTCTCCAACCATTGTCATTACATAATTCAGCTTTCAGTGCAACGAAACTGCAGCTATGTTACTATGTACATTTTCTTCAAAGAAAAGAAAAGAAAAGGCTTGTGCTTTTAACAGAACACTATACATAACACAACAAAACAAGATTGTACTAGCAACAATGCGGTGAATGCTTCAAACCATCTTCATGGCTTAAGATCTCTACCTCTCTGAAAACAATCCATCCATCATATATATATGATGCAGGCTCCAATTTTACCCCATTTCTTTAACACCCATGGACAGATGTAGGCCTAGATACTAGAAACAATGAAACAACAAAACAAAATTGCAAAATAAGTCAGACCCATTTGCTCTATATGAAAGCAGACCCATTGCCATTACATAATTCAACTTTATGTGCAATGGAAGCTGCTATGTACATTTTCTACAAAAGAGAAAGAACTTAAAAGGCTTGTGGTTTTCTTTTAACAAATACATAACAAAACAGAACAAGATTACAATTAACAAAAAATGCAGTGAATTCTTCAGACCATCTTCATGGCTTAAGCTGTTCTACTTCTCTAGATGTGATGTAGGCTCCATTTTACCCGTTTGCCCTCAACAACCATGGACACATGATGCCCTAGAAACTACAAACTTCAAAAACAACAAACGAAAATCGCAAAATAAATCAGACCCATTAGCTCTATATGTACAAAGAGCAATTACCACAACTCAAATTTGGAAAATAAATCCGACCCATTTGCTCTATATGTACAAAGAGCAATTACCCAATTCAATATGAAATTGGAGTGTTCAATTTACCAACTTGCTCAAGCACGTCAAGCACCTCAGCCCTGCTCCTCACAATCCTATGAAACACCTCCCTCACTTGTAACTGCAACGGCACCAAACCCTCCTCCATCCTCTGGCAAACCTCCGCCATCTCTGCCACCATCCCCGCAACCTCCTCCGCCGCCTCCTCCCCCACCGGAAACTTAAAAGACTCTGCGAATTCAACCAGCGATAAGGAAACCCTCTCCATCCTCTGCACCTCCTCCAGCAACCCACAACACCCTTTCTTCTCCTTCTTCTTCCACTCCTCCCCGATCTTCTCCTGCAGCCCGATCACCGGCCCGGCCCAGCTCAGATTCTTCTGGACCGGAAAATGCGCCGTCAGCCCGGCCCTCTCCTGGCACGGCACCGCGGCCACCAACGCCCATGCCACGAAAACCAAAACCGTACTTATAATGTAAACCGGCAAGGCCAACCCAGTCGGCTCGCCTCCCCGTGGCGCCACCAGATTGGCTGACATCGCTTGCACCTGTTGAGAATATAAATAATAAAATCAGCCTCTATCTAACTGGTTAAGCTTTTAGATCAATTTTTGAAAATATAAATAATCAAGTCAGGCTCTATCTAACAGCTTTAAGTTTTTAAGATGGGTTAATGGCTAACAATCTAACAATACCTGTTTCGCCGCGGACCACGACCTCGCCACGCTCCACTTCCCGCCTCCGGCCGCGGCGGCTTTTTTCGCGCGTCCGAAGGACCAATTCCTCTCCGTGGATTTCCCGTGGTGATTGTTACTATTACTGTTGTTACTGTTATTTTCCTTGTCGTCGTAGGCCATGGAGGTTAAGAGCGAGGTGAGGGCTTTCTTGGCGCGCTTGACGTGGCCTTCTGTGATCGGGTTTTGGTTGAGGGCGGTGACGGCGATTTGGGCGAGGCTCTGCCAGGTCCGGACGAGGTCGAGGCCGTGGGTGACGGCATTGCAGATGTCGAGGGCCTTGACGCCGCGGTCGAGGAGGTCGGGGATGAGGCGGTCCAAGGGGGGTTTGGCGAAGTGGGCCGGGTCGCGGCCCATGACGAGGACGGCCTTGAACTCGGCCTCGCAGCAGAGGAAGGCGTCGAGGAGGTTGCGGAGCCAGGCGATGGAGAGGAGGGGGGAGGAGGAGAGAGAGGGGGAGGAGAGAGATGGGGAGGAAGGGGAGGGGGGTTGCTGGAGGAGGTCGGAGAAGCGGTCGGCGACGTGTTTCTGGAAGAGGTCGAGGTCCTCGAGCTCCTGCTCGTGGTTGTTGTCCATGGAAACCACCTGGTTGCGGCGGATGCTGATGCGGTTCAAGAACGAACCCTGGTTGTCCGTCGCCGGCATAATTGATGCTGATTTTCTAGAGAGAGAGAGAGAGGAAAAAGTTGCAATTGGAGAGAGAGAGAGAGAGAGAATGTGGGAAGAAGAAGAAAATGAAAGGTGTAGAGGCAAGGGGGTCGGTTTTGGCAGTTATGTATACGTCGTTATTATTGGATCAGAATATCAGATGGGAATAAAAGCAGGTTTGTGGGAAAAAAAAAATACTGGTAAATTTTACTAACATCCCTGAGATTTGCTTTAACGACGGATATTTCTTTCAGGTATGAGAAATGACTGTAAATCAAATACGGTTTGACGGTTTCAATGTTCATTTCACTAACACCCAACCACGAACTGTTCGACCAAACATGGGATGGATTTGTTCTCTTGTCATCCTGTACCTAGGTGGTGCTGTGGTGACGGCATGTCTTCACGGACAGTAGCTATGGCTCGAATCGGACATTCCACAGCGGGTAGGGAGTCTCTATGGTCACGCCCAAAGGGGGTTGCTACGTTGATCGCCCCCTCCCACCCTTTTTGTTGATCAAAAAAAAAATTAGTCAAAAGTGTCTTGTATTGATAAATTTACCCTTTTAATCATAGGATAAATAATAAAAAGATCTCATCTGTTTAAAAATGTACTCCTTCCGTCCCTATTTAATTGTCCACTACGGTTTTGCATACATTTTCAACGATTTATATTTCTCGACGTATATTGCTAAAAATATGCAATATAGATATTGTTTGATATATCTCAATTTTTTCTATAAGACAATGATTTCAAAAACATAAAACATAATATACGTCAAGAAATATAAATCGTTGAAAATGCACGCAAAATCATAGTAGACAATTAAATAAGGACGAATGGAGTAATAAATTTGTCATTTACGTGCAAAAAGAAAAAAGGTTCTTTCGAGCAATGAAAGATAAATAATTCCTTATAAATTTTACCCTTTATGATGCCAACAACTCCTCCCATGGGTAAAAAAAAGTTATTTTATTTCAAAATAATGGAGACTTGATAATCTCTTATAGTACTTTTTATTGTCGGAACGAGTGAATCTTCCTCATGTGTTTGGACAAATTATTGTCGATTTGGAAAGGTGGTGAAATGCACATAGAAACCACAAAGGAGTTCATTGTAATTTGTCATAAGTAAGGGATATTCATCATTAAGACAAACCTCGGGGGTGTTGGTGAAATTTACCCAATTAATGGAGTAATGGATGGTCATAAGCTTTTTCGGGGCCTAAAGGTAACGACCGAGCATGACCCCCGTGGTCCCAAGGTTTGGAATGTTTGACCTCTGTGCGAATAAAATATATGACCTTATGGAGGAACACTTATTGCTTTCTCATAACCAGTTGGCCAAATTTCCTGGAGTTTTTTTTTTTGCTCAGCAAAAAGAATTTTATTAACCCTTTGCCCAGCAAGGGCAAAGGATTGAACGGAGCAAGGGCACACTAGCAAAAAGCCACCCAAGACCGGAAAAAAACGATAAAATGCCAACCAAAACAGCAGGAAAAGCCATCCAAAGTAGCAAGAGAAAACCAATTTCTTGGAGTTTACCTTGTCCCTTCCTTGTCTTGGACGATGTCTTTGTTTCTTTTTCTAAAGGTAGAAAAATACTCCCTCCGTCTCATTTTCATTGTCCTTTTTTGATGTTTGTATCAGTTTTTAATCGCTTATATCTTCCAATGTGAATCTCCAAAAATATGCAATATGGATCTTATTTGATAGATTTCAATTTGTTCTATAATACAAAGATATCAAAATCATGAAAAGTATTATAGATTGAAAGATATACGCAATAGACACAAAAGTGACAAAAGGAATAATGGACAATGAAAATGGGACGGAGAGAGTATAAAAATAGAAATAGAAATAATTATTATTAGATTATTCGTACAGAATATTCATAAATTATGTGACACTGATATTAAACAATCATTTTTTTTTTTGAAAGGCAGATTAAACATTTGTGAACCACAGAATTGAGTATTTTGGTCCGGTCTAGTTTCTCACCTGGAGTATATCTTTTCTGGGATTGGACCGTACCGTTGGATTTTGGGGGTCCCTTTTCGGGTACATTGATGTTAAGACAACCACGATTTTGCTATTGTCAGCCTACTGGGTTAACAATAAGCATACTAAAAGATAAGAAAAATATGTATTTTTTGAAAATTTTACACCCTTTAATACACATTCACTCATTTTCTATTGTCAACTCATTGGGCTGATTTTAGAATTTTCCAAACAACAATAACCAAAACAAATTAGAATAGACGTTGAACTTGGGAATTCAAAATAGAATGATTTAGGGTGAGTTGACGCCATATTTGTTTTAATCTTTAGACTAATGTCTAAATATCACTTGTTTCAGGTAGAAATAATAAAAATACGATTTAATCCATTTAGATAAGTGCTATCCATTCTTGTGGGGTTCATAAGATGCTTTAATTTACCTCAAATTTAAATAGTCCATCGCCAGTAGAAAGTTGGAGTGGTCTTTATGAATTAGTCGATGTGTTTTTACAATGGCAGGGGACACCTTGAGGCTCCATTCTTTCAAACTTTGTCTACAAAAATTTTGCTAATTTTTATTTCTCGCAACTTTTTGTTTAGGTTTTCTTCGTAATTTTTGAGGTTAATCATTCATCTCGACGAGATGAATCATATAAATATAAAAATGTGAACTGATGTAGAAAAAATTCATATAAAATGACACTTTAGACCAAAAAGACAATTGTTTCGTATTTTTTTCCGTTTTTAGTGAACTTTTGTTTTCTTTTAGTCATAATTTTTTCACTTTTTAAACTCCTCTCGTCAAGAGATAGATAATTAATAAAAAAAATATAATGCAAATCCAGCAAAATTTCAAAAAAGACAAACAAAGCACACAAAAACGAATAAAACAAAAAAGTTAAGGAGCATGGAGCCTGAGTCATAAAAACTAAAGAAAACATGTCACTTACAAAAATAAATAAAGAGATTTGTGTAACTCAAGCTTATTTCATAACCCGATAAAAATAAGCTCTCATATTAGTCAAGAATAGATTACTAATTACCAACATCGGTATAATTAACATGCACCAACATCACCCCAATTAGTGTTGGCATAGTAGTCAAAACTTGCGACTTTGGAGTTTGCTCGTTTCTAAGATCACAAATTCAAAACCTCTTTGGAGCTTTAGTCTAACTTTAACTGGGATCCCTGCAAGTGAGTGGTGAAATTGATACCCAAAAATTTATCGGGGTACGCTTATGCTGACCCGAACACTTGAGTTATAAAAAAACATGCATGCTTGACTCCTTCAAATATTGTGCAATGACCTCAAAAAAATTTCTCCACTATAGCCATATGTTCTGCTTGACTCCTTCAAATATTTTCTCACATAATCAGACAAAAATCTCTTCTTTGTATATTCTTGTAGGAGTATTTTATAGTGTGAAAATAATCAAAGCCCAAAATGAACAGGGAATTTTATCGAAAAACTATTTGTGCCTTTTTGACCGGAGTCCCCATTGGCCTAATTTTGATTCCCCATAGATATATAACGCGTATGCATAGACTTTTATATGAAACGGGGATAGGAGAGGTGGTGGTGTCCCGCTCCGTTCCGTTT
Organism: Rhododendron ferrugineum; assembly: GCA_025642025.1. Classification (NCBI taxonomy): domain Eukaryota; kingdom Viridiplantae; phylum Streptophyta; class Magnoliopsida; order Ericales; family Ericaceae; genus Rhododendron; species Rhododendron ferrugineum. The sequence goes on along the minus strand of JAOTQK010000012.1, from coordinate 23,203,193 downwards.
TTAATTTTTCGGTCATTTTCCAAACATACTTTGATGATTGGTTCCGTTTATTTTGTAGAGATTTGTGAGTGACATTAATCTTGCCGAAAATGATATTCATCGGATATTAGTAGATACATGATATTGGCACACGTGAAAATTTAAAAAAAAAAAAAAACTAGATCCAAAACCATATTGCATCGGAACCTAATTTTATTTTTCTTCAATTTTTACGTGTGCCGGTCATGTATCTACTAAAGTCCGATGAACATGATTTTTGGCAAGATTGTAATATTCTTGCCAAGCTCTACAAAATGAATAGAGCGGCCAATCATCAAAGTGTGCTCGGGAAATGGTCGGAAATTGAAAACGGACCAGAGGAGGACACCACCACCCCTTCTATCCCGTTTCGTACGAAAGTTTCTCAGACTTTTGATGCTGACAACATTACTACCTCATCGCCGGCCGTCCATCTCCTCGTTATAGGAGTATAAATTTTCAAAATTTTTTGTTACGCCATTTTACGTCAAGAAGCATGCCCTTAGCGTCACACAATTTTTTATAAGACATTTCATCACATTTTTGTAAACAAAGTCATAAGTTTCATCGCGTGCTCGGACCTCTAAAAAATACAGTAATTATTATAGCTTTCCATCTCCTCGTTATATATAATTTTATTACGCCATTAATTTTACGTCAAGAGGCATTGACTTTAGAGTCGCATAAATAATTTTTATAAGACATTTCATCACGTTTCGTCACGACCAAAGTTTAAGCATCATCGCGTGCTCTAACCTCTAAAAAATAATTGCAAAAGCTCTGTCAATCAACTATCAATATCAATACTTGAACTAACGTAGACTAAAAATCAGGTCACCTCCATTTGTTAATATGTGATTTTTCTTTGTTACTATTTGCTGATCTGCTAATCTATTTTGTTGGCGAATGCAATGGGTGGAGACCTTTTTATTTACATTTTATCGATCGTTGCATTTTTTTTTTATTCCCATGAATAGACTTTAACTCAGCTCAATTGTGAGAAATTGAAGTTTTTTTTTGTAAATTTCACATCTGAAATTGGTTTTTTTAATTTTTTTTATAATGTATAATGTCCCGAACTAACTTACGAGCAGAAATTAATTTAAGTACCTTCGGTGAATGAAAGAAAAAACTGATCTTTCCGACAAGTTGGATCCCTTCGACAATGACTACTACTGTTTGTGATGTTGATGCTGGAATATTTTGATTGGATCCATAAGACCTCAACACTTTGACACGCAAAAAACACGCATGGAGACTTGTAGCACCTCTTTTTTTTTTTTTTTTTTCTTTTTCCCCTTCTCCCGGACCATTAGAGGTGTCTTGGCCAGCTTACTTGCATTTCGACTAATTTCATTCCCGGTCCAATTAAAGTAGACCATTCGCATCGGGACTAAGAGATTCAAAAAACATTACTTTCTTACTGCGGACTGACTCCGAGAATTAAACCTCTGGTCAATTACGTAGAAAGCAAACTCACCAACCAACCGGACTACTTATGTTTTCCTCCGGTTTATTGTTGTCCCGTTTAATCTTTATAATCGTTTATAAAGATTAATACTACCTCCGTTACTTTTTAAGTGTCCATCTTCGTAACTCCAACTTATTAAGCAGACACCATCATTACACATTTCACATCAACTTAATTTTATCTCTATTTTTCCGATTTACCCTCTATTAAAACATCATCATTATACTTTTACTCGCTAATTTTTTAAAATGGAATCTATTTTAAGGAGCAAAATGAAAAATATACTAATTTTTACTGACCAACTTTACAAAATGGACGCTTATTAAGAAACAACTAGGGCTGTCCACGGGTCGGGTTTGGTCGGATTCGGGTCGGGTTGGACCCGACCCGACTGTTGTCGGATTTTGAAATATGCACCCGAGACCGACCGAACCACTGGTCGGGCTCCGACCGAAATGTTGTCGGGTT
>JAOTQK010000012.1:23103067-23113578 GCA_025642025.1 Rhododendron ferrugineum | reverse complement strand
TGAGAACTCCTCTATATTGTGGCACAAGCATTTGGGACATATCTCGAGAGAGAGAATTGAAAGGCTTGTGTCAAGTGAAATTCTTGATCCCCTTGATTTTTCGGATTTTAAAATCTGTGTTGAATGTATAAAGGGGATCAGCAAACAAATATAAGGATAATTGGTGCCAAAAGGAGTTTAGACGTTTTAGAAGTGATGATACATACCGATATTTGTGGTCCATTCCCTACGGCTTCTTGGAATGGTCAACGGTATTTTATCACTTTTACAGAAGACTATTTTCATTATGGTGTATGGTATTTAATTTTTTCTTTACCAGATTCTTTTTGGGAGAAGCTTTAAAGACTGCAGTTTATATCCTTTATTGAGTACCTAGTAAAGTAGTAGATAAAACCCCATACGAGTTGTGGACTGGAAATAAGCTTAGTCTTAGGCACTTCCATATCTGGGGTTGTCCAACTGAGGCTAGGCCTTATAGGCCTAACGAAGGAAGGTAGACTCAAAAACTGTTAGCTGCTGTTTTATTGAATACCATAATTGAGATGAATAATGCCAAACTATTTGTAGCCAGACTGTTTCCTTATGAGATACAAGAAACAACAGCATGCTTTAGTAAGACTGTAAGAGCAAGCTTTTCCTGATATAACAAAGTAAATAATGTAACAGAGCAAGCTTAGTCATATTGTTGAGAATGCTTTACATTCTAGCTCTCAATTCTTCTACTGAGCTTGCCCTCTTAATCCTTGCTATCGCAAATTCTAGTAGTTTGAGATATGTTTCTCACGAGCTTTAATGCTCACGGTTGCAGTTCTGCTCATGCATGCGCACTCGAATTATGTGACTTAACAGAGTAAAAAGTGTAGGCTCAAAACTCGTAAAAATGAAGTACGCACTAAGTTACTATATTAGGATAAATACAACGCACTTTCTCCACCACCACCACCTCAGCCTACGCTACCGCTATCACTAATGGCACCACAACTACCGCCACCCTCTATTGTTGTCACCACCACCACCACCACCACCACTTCACTGTCCCTCACTACCACCATTGCTACAACTACTACTACAACCACCACACTACCATAGACTATAGAATTTGTTCTCAATGTAAAAATAGTGATCGGGCTCCCGCTTTGTACAAATCCTGCGTCCGTCACTACCACCACCGGCCACCTCTACTACGACCATAATCACCATCACCACTATCTCCCAACCACACCACCACATGTAGTCACCACCTCCATCATCACTCCTCCATTACCACCACTGATACATGGCGGCTATGAGTAAAACTAAAAAAAGATTAATTGCATAATAGCGTTAAAATTTATTTATCGCTATATCAAACTATTTGTTCTTTTTAGATTTTAATATTTTATCAAACAACTTTCATCTTAAAATATTCAGCATTCAATTTTCGGCACTTAATTTTTCAGTTTTCTGCTTTCCGCTTTCATTTGATCAAATAACACCTTCATCATTGCTTGTCTGCCACAGTGCAGATAGTTATGAATTCGATCTTTTTTCTTTTTCATCGGAATTCATTTCCAGTTCAAACAAATCAGAATCCCTTAAACTTTCTATCATCTAATTCTTTGATTTTAATACTTCATAAATAGTAGTAACACATTGCGATTTATGTTGTCGCTTTGTGTGCCACACCAACGTCTTCATCCCTGTGAGATAAGTATATGTCACTGTACTCTTGGCTTTTAGACTTTGCAGTTTGCAAAATACATCTTGAAAGCATGCATTTGTGTTTTTCAAGTGTCAGCTTTAGCTTACGCACACATCAATTAATTTTGAAGGCATTGTCTATATATAGGTTTAGTTTTGAGCAATGTTTTCTTTCTCGTCCACTTTGTGCCATGATTTAAAAATTTACATGAATAAGTGCCTAATAAAATCTGATAGGTGACCTTTGGATAGGCACTGTGTTGTGTTTGAATCGTGTCATTCTGAGTTAACATCAAGAAACTCTTAATTTAAGTGTTTTATATATGTTCACAATAACCCTACCCAAGTAAAATCGTGTCATTTCAGGTTGACATTATTAACACGTTTAGTTAAAAACTTTAATAATAAAAAAATGAGATTTGCAATTAACAATGTTTCACATGAAAAATTTATTTCATCCGATACACAAAGTTCAATTCAATAATAATTACAAAAATATGTTATACAAACCTATAGTATAAAGAGCAAAAGTTTTAGGTATTCATCATTATTAAGAGAAAATTAATGAACGAATATAAGGCTCTGTTTGTTTCGATGTAAAATATTTTTTCAGAAAATAAACTTCAAACTTTTAATTTATTTTACATGTAAAATATTTTTTCAGAAAATAAACTTCAAACTTTTATTTTTCGGTGTTTGGTTGGCACTTGAAAATATTTTCAGAAATCAACAGAATAGTGTAGAGAGAGAGTGGGGCTTAAACGGTGGAGAGATCTGAAAATATTGGAATTGTACGTGGGTCAGGACTGACGATCAAGAAAACTGAGCAGTGAGAATTGCAGTAGAAGGCAACGGGTTCATTTCGCAAAAATAACTTACGGAAGATTTAAGGGTAAGTCATTTTCATCCAATTGATGAAAAATGTTTTACATGTAAAATGTTTTCCTATTGTTTTACACAACCAAACACCGGAAAATAGGTAAAATATTTTACGCCCAAACAAACGGAGCCCTAATTATAGGAAAAAAAGAGAGTTTCATCTCACAAGTTCTCTCTCTCGATCTGTATCCAATCCAATTCAGAAATAATAAGTAATAATTGGAGAGACTCTCGAGACTTTATTTTTAGTTTCTAAAATGATAATTTATCGACGTGGGACAAACTTTGATACTACTATTATATGACATTTAACTCGCATGTAAAGAGATGAATAACGAAACAATCTCATCCGGAACAGCACAATTAAACAAGATACTTTTTTTTCCCCACAAATTAGAGAGAATAGGCTCCGTTTGTTTGGGCGTAAAATATTTTCCGGTAAAATGTTTTGCTCATATTAAAGCATTTAACTCAAACCTGAATTTTTTTTCTATAACTGGATGTCTAAGCCAGCTTATGAGATCCAATTCTAATTCCAGGGTCCTAAACTTAATTACCAGCCAAATCCACCAGTGGCCTCAAGGTTTGGAATTTTTGACCGGCCTCCATGAGATTCGAACATATGATCTTATAGAAGACAAGCACTTGTAACTTTCACGTGCCCACTTTGGCCAAACCCTTTGGGGTTAACTCAAACTCGATCACTAATTGAGCAATGGATAGACGATTCAAGCTCATATATACATTGGATTCTAAGGCCCTGTTCCATTAACTAAAATAATTTCTTGAATTGAAAGTGATGTATTATACGAGAATGACCTGTCTCTTAAAATTAACGGGAAGTAAATACTTAAAAAATAAGACCCTACCGAAACAGGGGCCTATCACACACAAAAAGAGGGGTTGACATCAAGAAAATATCATAACATGATTAGAACAATATTTCAACAGGAGACCCTACCTAAAATAGGAAGAAATATATCTGTATATTCATGCATCAATCACCTGGCCATTCCAAAATATTCAACCTAAGAGCAATCAAAATATTCTTCTCCAAGCTACAAAAGCTTGGAAAACTACCAACTACTATGCGGCAGTAACTTTCATTGTACATATTAGCTAAAATTTGCCTAGCTAGAAACATAAGTCTATGTTTGTGTATCAAGTAATTCGTCTATACCCCCATTAAAGTTTTTTCCACCATCACCATCCTCTCGACAAGAACTCCAGCAACCGTCACCGACTCACCGCCACTCTTTTCTTCTCATCTTTTTTTTTTTTTTTGTTAACCTCTACCAAGAAAGTGACATACAAACAACATTTTCACATAGGAAACTCGTTCAGAACGACGCGGCTGCAGTGATATCTTTCAAAATAAGAACATCACGAAACGGCGCATCGTTCTGCATGGGTATTTCGTATGAAAATTCTGTATGTATAATATCAATTTTACCTTGTGTTTTCTTTTATCCGGTCAAGTCATGAAGCAATTGTGCACCCATCAAGTTTCTGTAAGGCAAATTCTGCGCTTCGCTACCGTCCATGATAGAGTACTGAACCGGCTGGCAATCTTCGATGTGATCCCTAGGGTAAAAAAGAGAACTCTGGGACGTCGAAGGCGAAAACGCCAGGCTCACCCCATTCCCACCGTGTTGTTGCAACCCAAGAGTCAAAGACACACCACCACCACTGACGCCGCCGCCACCAAAATTCTGATGGGTGTTCTGGTCATTATGGTACGAAACGCCTCCTCTGTGGTGGTTGTACGACGAAAAGTCCAATTCGATGGCGCCAAATGCATCCCCAACCCTACCAAAACTCAACTGCTGCGGCTGGTGGTGGTGGTGAAGTGGCGGATTTTGAGGGCTTTTGCTTATCATGTGCTTGGTGTCGTTTTTTTCCGGGTTGTTGATGATGGAAGAGAGACACTCCGAATCAATCCGGACCAGTTGGTCCGGCGTCGGTTTCTGGTCTTCGGGTCGGGTCTGGTTGGCTCGGATATTGATCATGTCATCCGAGGAAGAGGCCCCCAAGCCCATGTTGTTGTTGTTTTCTTGCTCCTTTGTCTCTTCCAAGTACATTTCTTCCACCATGGGTTTCCACAGCCTCACTCTTGCATTGATGAACCAATTAGACACCTGAACAACCACAAATTAATTAATTAGTTGATTAATCATAACGTAAGCAAAATGCAAAGCCTAATGTGGATACTTAGACAAATGATCAGGAACCCTATTAAAAAATAGGTAAAGCAAAAAAGTATGTATACATATATATATATATATATATAATAAGCTGTGGATTCTGAAAAGTTATACTCCATTGAGAATGTAAAAATATTCAGCTTGTCATCAAAGGAAAACAAAATTAAAAAAGGAAAAGTAACTTTAGCACTCTCTTTCTTGTCCTTTTTTTTTAATGTAAATTTACTTTACTACCCTTTCGCTCGTAGACTTTTTCGCTCATGAAGGGATAGGAAGATGGGAAATGATTTTGCAACTCCTTATTTTGTTAACGCGACTCTCCTTCAAGTGTATTTTTGGTGCAAAAATACACTTGCAGTGGAGTCACGTTAACAAAAAATGGAGTGACAAAATCAATAGCCTAGAAAGATATACCACATTGACGATGCAAAAATATTGGGGGCGTAACGAATTAGAATAATAACGATACCCGATTCACATGAAGGGATATTGTAGTAAATGCACGTATATAAAAACAGAAAAAAGCGGATGATAAAAAGATGAACGCAAAAATCAATTACTGTGACAAGGAAACTAGGGGATGAGATATGGACGTGCCTGGCTTCTTGAGAGGCCTGTCTGGCGGGCTAAAATGTGCTTATCTACATCGCTTGGATACCTGCAGAGAGTTTCATGAGACAAAGTACTACTTCAGAAATTTGGACATTTGATGTATTCTGCCAGTGGTACTTTTACCAGTGACTCCTACAAGAATGTAAATTTGAGTGGATATGAGAGAGAGAGAGAGAGAGAGAGAGAGAGAGAGAGAGAGAGAGAGAGAGAGAGAGAGAGAGATGGGACCTATATGTAAGTTGCAACAAAGAGTGAGAGAGAGAGAGATGGGACCTATATGTACGTTGCAACAGAAATAAATCCACACAAAATATTAGGGCTAAGAAAAAAGCATTGTTCCCATTGGGTGTTGTCTTGGTTGGCATCTTGCAATCAAGATTTTGGGTCTTGGACTGGACTTTTTGTTCTCTTCTTATCCTTTTAATTTTTGTAATATTTCGAAGGTTAATAAAATTTCTTTTCGCCGTTCAAAAAAAAAGAAAAACGCAGCCATATGAAAATGAATAAATAAATGATTGAAAACAATGTGACAAATGAGTTTTGGAATCTGAATAATGGTGGCCGGAAAAAAACAAAAAAACTTTTATTATCTGGGAAAGTTAAATAATTGAGGACGTAGAAATCCCAACTTCAGTACTAAAAGAAATTCAAAAAATAATCCAAGAAACAAACGTATGCCACAAATAGACTTTCTTTTTGATCTACGAAGGGAAATTTTACATACTTATTATGATAACAACAAACTAAAATTAATATTCTAATTAATCTGCTTAAATACCAAAACAAGAAAAGATCCTTTAACTGAGATAGGGGACATGCAATGTTTTTTTTTTATAGGCAAAAGATGAAATTTTATTAAAAATGGGGAAAAGGGGAAGGGAATCCAACAGAAAGTTGAATGAACACCAGAAGAGCAAAAGCCCAAAACACCCGAGGGTCTACATGGTCCACAATGATAAGAATACTAAAGCCCGACCCATACCCTAAATGAACAACGAAAAGCCCTATGTAACGGATTTTTGAACCCTCGATCCCGATATTTGCATGTAAATTGGCCAATACTATAAAGTATTAGTCTTCGTGATATATGAAATTTCTTTTCCAAATAAAAAGGTATTAAGTCAATAAACAACATTTTTATGCTGTATTTGGATGACTTTTTGAGAAATTTTTTATAAGATTAATGATTAAAAGTAGGGGTAATGAGTGGAGAGAGATAAAGAGAGAAATAAGAATAATGATTAAGATAGGGGTGATGAGTGGACAATAATAATTAAAAATAAGGGTAATGAGTGTTTTTTGGGTTATCGTATCAGGGTATTAACCTTGGTGTAATGGGATTTTAAACTTTTGATAAAAAAAAAATAATTATAATAATTCACCCATATAATGGCTTATACCGTCTGATATTGGCTGATACATGATTATATCATGGATACCGATTTAGAAACCTGTTAATCATGACCATACCATCGATAGAGATACCACATTTTAGAACTTATAAATGTACATGTATGCATATATGTTATTTATATCAAGAAAAAGAGGAAGATATTTACGGGTGGAGGAAATGCTCGAAAAGCCAGGCCCGGAGCACCGACACCGATCTCTCCGGCAACCCACGTTGAGGCCTCCATGGATGACTCTCCATCAAACTCATCTGTTGAACAGCCCTTTGTTGCCTCAAAGTCTGATCAAGAAGCCTGAGCCTCGGCGTTTCGCCGCGGGAAGCCCCCGGAACCGTCACGTCTTTCTCCCCCATGGCCTGTTTTGTGGCCTTGATTTGGCCCACTATACCGTCTCTTAGACACCTGAAATGCCTCGACATGGCCTTCGAAGCTAAGGCCGAGTAAACCCCCGCCGCCCCGTGGCCGGCTACCGCCTCGAAGGAGGCCACCACCGCCTTCATTTGGTCACAGTAGTGCCTGTATCTTCTATCCACCTATAAAAGTTGATATATGAGAGAGAGAGAGAGAGAGAGAGAGAGTTGTGAATTTTGATCTCCCAAGTAGGAGAGAGATTACAGTTCAAAAAAAAAAGTAGGAGAGAGATTAAAGAAAGTTGAAAGTTTTCCTGTCTGGTTGCAGTTTTCAGAATATAAAACTGCAACCAGAGAGTTGTGAATTTCTTACTAACTTTTACTTATTTGTTTAGTTTGACGGCTTTCAAAATTTATTTCAATTTTTTCGTGAAACCAATTGATCTTTGAGAAAATGCTTAAAATAAAATAATTCTGTTAAAAACTATCCATACAAAAACAACAAGTGATCGATTTTATTTCTAAAACAGCTTTCCGAAAGTATTCGGAAAACCGATACCATCGCTAAAGTTACAAAAATCGCAGAAAGTTGGAAGTTTTAAACATTGGAGTTGGGAAAATATTACAGCATTGAATAAATACAGACCAAGTTATTAAAGAGTTAATAGAACAGCAAAAACAAGTATAGACAAAACCTTTTTTTTTTTTTCCTTTCAAATTAAATGGAACTGTCTGACAAAATTTCACCATGTGAGTATTAATGGAAAGGCCCCCCTCAGTCCCCCAATTTGTTCCAACTAGTATTTCATATCCACAACACTCCCATTTTTTTAGTGGGTATACATATATTCCACACAAACATACATATATATATATATATGTATGTTTGTTTGTGCTCGTAACTTCACGTTAAAAGTAGAACGTCTGTGTATAAAAGTGGAGGGCGATAAACAATTTCCAACTATGTATGTATAAGTAGTGACTGTTTTTTTGTGAGGCAAAAAATCAAACAGCTTTCGAAAACAAATCACCGGAAGGAACCGAATACTTTCTTACCTCTTCAAGCATTGAAAACAGTTTTGATTTCCTCTTCTGCAGCTCCAGGACTTCAATGCTGCTGCTGTTGCTGCCGCCGTACAAGCTTTTGTTTTTGGAAACAGAAGCAGAAGCAGCAGTGCTAGTGCTTGCTGCAGTGTTCTCATGATGGGGCTTTATTGTTTTTCCCTTGGGGCCTGTTTGGCCGGCAGTTAATCCCAGGTTGCAAAACTCGTTCAGGAGCTCCTGAGCCGGGCCCAGGTACTTGGAGTTCCTGATCTGAACGAGCTGATGGAGGTTTCCTTGTTTCCTCAAATACCCATCTCCCGCCACGGATTTACCGAACGACCCGTGATCCGATCGCGAACCCGATCCTGTACCGAATCTGATCATTTCATGATCTGGGTTCTGTTGTTGTTGGTGCTGTTGATGCCTCAGCTCGAAGGACTGTAACCCGATCGACGAAGGATTCGCCGAGGAGAGAGAGAGCGAGAGGCCCTGACTGGGCCTCTCATTTCCCTCACAGGGAAACACACACCTCAAGGAGGAGGTGTCGAAGGGCAGTGATCTGGTGTGCTCGTGTGCATCGATGCCGATTCGATCCGGGCTCTCCTGGTCGTGCCAGAGGGATGCTGATTGGTCCGGTACCGGGATCGGGTACCCCCCTATCCCTATGGCGCTGATGTCCATGCCTGTGGACAAGTTGTAAATCTGATCCGGGTGGGAATCGAACTGGTCCATGTGGGATTGGATGCTGTTCGGGTTGTCGTCGGAGTAGCAATACCCTGCGGCCGAGCCCATGTGGTTGATGATCTTGTGTTCCTCTTGGTTTCGATGATGATCACCTCCTTGACCGTCCACTCATATCATCACAAAGCTGATGATCTTCTTTCTTCTTCTGGTTCTGCTGCTGTTTCTTGTTTCCTGCGACAACAAATCCATCAACAATATAAACCTTATAACCAAGAAGAACAAAAACCCTTTTCCCCTACACAAACTTGCAGCCTTGTGTGTGTTTTTAGAGAGAGAGAGAGAGAAGGGGGAGAGTGGAGTGAGCTTAATTTCCCTTGTTTTTGTATTTATGTATTTTTTCTAAGACTTGTGTTCTTAATAAGCAAACAAGAGAAGGTGGAGCACGAAAGCAAACCTAGTAAAAGGAAGAAGAGAGAGAGAGAGAGAGAGAGAGAGAGATAGAGAGAGAGAGAGGAGAATATGATCTCCTCAGAGATGGAGGATCGTCAGATAGGGTTTTGTGATGATGACTTTTTTTTAACTCCATGACCAAATCATCATTTCATATATGCGCTCTCTCTCTCTCTAGTTCTAGAGGGTCAATGCACTATGATTTTTAATATCTCTCTTGCTATTGTTAGCTCACTGGACTGATGATAAACATATTAGATGATAAAGAAAACGTATATTTTTATGTATTTTTTACACCATTTAATACACATTCACACACAATGGACTGATTTTAAAATTTTCCTTTTAATACAACCAAAAGAGACTTCCTAGTAATCAAACCCCTACCTCAATTATTTTGTACCCTCCGCTAATAAAAAACTCCTAGGAATATTTAAATAGCTAGTCGTAAAATAATACTTCCTCGGTCCAAATTTGTTGGTCTTTTTAGAAGTTTTCTGTCACTTATAAATTGCTTATATCCATTTTAAGGTTTTATTTTACAAAAAAAAATTGAGATTTACTCCTTATATATTAAACAGTATCCATATTATATATAAAAAGTATAGTCAATTAAAAGATAATAAACGATGTTTTGTCCGAATAGAATAAATCGAGAGACAAAAAAATATTTATTTTGGGTAACTGAGGAACAGCTTTACAGCCAGGCCACTAAGTTTACCTAACTGCGCAACGCAATCTCGGGAAGAGCTAGCTACAGCCTACAGCACACCAGCCGCGGCCCCCCACTTGAATACCAAGATACTCATCCGGTGGGAAATCGAACCCCACCCCAAAGGGATTACTCCCTAAGTCATACACTCGTCTTTATCACTCAGGCAACCGCAAAAACTATATGAAATGAAATGAAAATGTAGATGCAATGAAATTAGAGTTATACTAAATGAAGGGAAATTCTCTGATGTGTACTACAGAGTACGTACTGGGCCTGGGCCAACGATCTAATGATCATATAGACTTTCTCCGCTTTTTCCATATGGATTACAAGCCGCCACATGACTTTGTTTTTAATTGAGTCCTGCTATATGTACCGAAAGGGAGGGGAGAGAAAATGCACCGATCGCTGCCGGCGGGCCGTCTCCGGCCACCGGACGGCCGATCCGAGCCGTCCAAAAATTCTATAAAAAAAAACCGAGGGG
>JAOTQK010000012.1:22984590-22995076 GCA_025642025.1 Rhododendron ferrugineum | reverse complement strand
TCTCTCTCTCTCTCTCTCTCTCTCGTGTGCCAATCTAGTTGTTTAATTTCTCTGTAGCTGCAAGTTTGGCGCCTTTGGCCAGCCATATTTTATTTTCGCCATTTGAATGGTTCCTGTAAATTGCATCTGATTATACTATTTTGATCTGCGATAATAGAGCTTCCTTTGAGTCCACCTTCACAACCTTCTCCCTTCTGTCCATTTGTTGTAGTAAGGCAGGGGGTTCGCTCTTTTTTTTTTTTTCAATCGATAGAAGAGATTATTTACATCATATTGGAAGAACAAAGTACAAATTCGGGATACTACATCAATTGTGAGAGTCTACGAGACAATCAAGTCTAATAATTCAACCAATATAAGAAATAAACTCATTATAGGGTAGAAACAAAGAAAGAAATGAAGAACCCTATAAAGAAAGAACACCCATTCACAAACAGATGGGGAGATTTGGACTCCTGACTTCTTAGTGAGATGCAAGAGTCTTGACCAACCTAGCTAGCTCTGATTGATTCGCTTGAGTGTCAGTTTCTTTTCTTTTAAACAATTGGTTTAAGGCAAATGGTAATCAAATGCTAAAGCCATAAAAAAGACAAAATAATGCAATCTAAAGCATCCAAGGCTTTCGCCTTTTGGGACTTCCAACATTTTTTAATAAGTAAAAAGCTCTCTAAAATATGATTCCCACCTAGAAAATGCTCTTTGTTATGCCAACTACTGTATTTTACTGTTGTGGTGGTGGTGATGCTATTTATATATTCTTTCTTGATATTGTTTTTTTTTTTTGAACTTGTATATTCTTTCTTGATTGTCTAAAGTAAACTTGAAGAACATAATCCAAAGGATAATGCTACGGTATTCTCCCTCTTGTCTGGGGATACCGTATCACCCCAAGGTGTAACACCTTGAAAAATGACATAATAATGTTATGTCATTATGGTGTCCCCCAGACAAGGTTACTATTCATTTGGGGGGACACCTTAAAAATGACATAACACTTTTCAAAAATGGCATAACAATGTTTTGCCATTATGGTGTCTCCCAGATAAGGTTACTATTCATTTGTTACGGTATCCCTCCAAATAGCATAATTATTCACACAAATGGGCATAACCATTCTCACACAGAGGCTTAACGGGGGACACCACAAGAGGAGACAAGGAGATACCCAAGTCATTCCCTAATCGAAATTCCCAACGAATAATCTTCGTCTCAATCTTTTTTCTTCATCACTCTGTTACAGAAAATAAATCCCCTTGAACTACAAGAAGCCACTTTTTCGCTAATCCGATTAGTGTGTATCTGGATTTAAAATTTAAAATTTTTATTTTTGAAACGGGTTGTTATGTTGTTGGAGAAAAAATCTCCAATTTCTCAAAACAATATCTGTAATTTTAATTTAGGAAAAGAGGGATAATTCAAAAATTGTAGTGGCTAATTAAGCACTTGAAAGCACGCGTTGGGCATGTTATGGTTAAAAAATTGGAAATTGGGAATCAAGGTGCAAACGAAAATTTATAGCATCAATAAAACAATTTCATCGAATTGATCTTATCCTCCTCAAACTCGCAAGCTGCAACGATGATGATGGGAATGGGAATACCAGAAATATTCCTTAGTCTAGAGTTGAAAGAAAATATCCATGAGACTTTTTATGTCTTTTCTAATTTTGGATAATAGCTACTTCATCTCTTAGGAAATTGATTAAAGGTTCAAATCTAAGCCAAAAGCTTCTCGAGAGCAATGGTATCGGTATGGAGAAGTTTTTGGGTGCCGAGCGGGTACCACACACGTGGTATCCCGTCGGCGATTCTAGTTGTTCAAGCGTATTTTGGATGGTCCAACTTTTTTTGGAGAGAGAAAAAGAGAAGAGTGGTTAGGTGAGGGAAGAAAGAGGGAACAAATCTGGGTCGTGCTGAGATTGCCGACGGGTACTGTCACGTGGTATCTAGGGCTGTCCAAGAAAAATTGAGAACCGTGAAATCGGGGTCCATGCCTTTTGAATTTTGTCCATAAATTAATGGTCCGGACACGAATTCGAAAATTAAAAAACCGTGAGATACGAATTAGGATTGGATTTTGATTTCAAAACAGTGGATTAACCGAACCGGACAGTAAGATATTTAAAAAAATAAAATTAAAAAAATATACATGTGTGTGTAATATTTATAAATAATTATAACTTTACTAATTGTTATGAATTTTTTTTTTACAATTTTACATAAATGTGACGATATATAAAACTTAAGGGATAATAAGTGTAATGTTATGGAATGCCATAACTAAGTGTTTGCACTTTACATTTTTAGTTGGTAGTAGCATCATTTTATTTTTATAGAAGGAAATCCGTGGAAAAAACCAGGACCGAACCGTGATTGGAACCGAACCGGAACCGAACTGTAAGACTTTTGGATTAGGATTGGATTGCATTTTCTAAAAACCGTGAGATACGAATTAGAATTGAATTCATAGGAATCCGATCTAATTCGGACCGTGAACAGCCCTAGTGGTATCCGCTCAACACTTGAAAATTAACGTGGTAGCACTCAAAAATTTCTCATCGGTATGGGAAGAAATTAAAAGAGACGTTCTCTAACTTGATAATGATGATACAAAATTATGTATTTTGGATTTATCCTACAAAATAGAAAATCATTTTCTAAAATGCTATTATTACGTAAAGAAAAAGGTGAAGAGTTACATCCAATAATAGTTTTAATTAATGGCAGCGTCGAAAATGTCAATACTCCTTTCAAAGACACATTTATAGTTAGGACAAAACATTCTCAAGGTAGAAAGTATAAGCGGATCAAAAAAAAAAAAAAGGTAGAAAGTATACAGTCATTGTCATTAGCACCACCACACAACCATCAGTAGAATATATATCACATCGCAACCAGTCCATTGGCGAAGGTATATAGGCCTGAGCCTAGTGCTGCAAATGAACCGAGCTCGAGTTTTCGGCTAGTTAAGAGAGGCTCAGCTCAGCTCAGCTCGTTAAAGCTCGGCTTGTTAAGGGAGGCTCAGCTCGATTAAAGAGACTCGTTTTAGTCAATGACTAAGCTCGGCTCGTTAAGGCTTGTCGCCTTGACCTGAGCTCAAGCTCAAGTTTTTGGCTCGTTTAGTAAACGAGCCGAGCTCGAGTTCGACAAAGCTCGGGTCGTTTGCAGCCCTACGCCCTCCCGAAATATAAAATATTTTACTAATATCACATGCAATGTGATTATGATTTGTATAATTAGTATAGCAATCTCTACAAATCTAAATTATTTTGGTTTGATCTAGTGAGAAATTAAAGTTATTTTACATTGCTATGTAAATTTCTTCCAATTTCTTTCAAAGACGAATGTAACCACACATGGGCGTCGTCATTTGTCGACATTAAAACAAAATAATATCCTATCCAATATATTAACCTATTACAAAAGCTACGCCATACATTGAGTATATTTTTGTTTGAAAATATTTTTCAAACTCCCTTTGAACCAAAAATTCTGGCTCCGCCACGAACAACCACATTACAGGCGAAGGCGCTGCGAAGCGTAGGTCCTACCCATGCTCTTAGTATTAACGATTATGTTTAATCCACCAATTAATCGATTACGAAACTTACAACTTCAAAGTTAAGCAAGAAAATCTAAGTAGTTAGTCATTCAAAGGAGTCACTTGGTGGTGCAATTTTGTCATATAGTATATTAGGCATAACTCAGTTGACCATCATTGTATTATCTTGGGTGAGAGATCAATGGGTCAAATTTTGCAGCAAACGTACAAGAATTACTGTAATTTATAAGTTTCCATTCTTGTAAATTTTTGGTCAAACTTTTTTCGGTATTTTTTATTTTTTGTAACTTTTTGTTAAGTATTTTGTCGTAATTTTTAGAATTAATCATTTGTCTTGACGAGAGGAATCAGAAAAGTATAAAATTGTGGGCCGATGTTAAAAAAAGTTCATATAAGATTACACTTTTGACAAAAAAAACAGTTATTTGGTATTTTTTTCATTTTTAGTGAACTTTTTTTTGTTGTTGCTTTTGATCACAAATTTGTACTACTTTTTAGACTCCCCTCGTGGACACTGATGATTAGTCCAAAAAATATAATGCAAATTTAACAAAAAAAATCAGAAAAGACAAACAAAATACACAAAACAAATAAGGAAAAAAGTGTTTACGAGAATGGAGCCCCTCTAGTATGGTAGTGTGCCGTTAGTTAATTTGTTTTTCGTAGGAGACTATTCTTGGATTTTTTTTGGTAATACAGGGTGTCTCGAGCCAGTTTGCGCGCACTTCAGAGTAATCCCTATAGCCGTTTTACACGTTTACGCATGAGTTTGAGGTGATCCCAAGAGTTGTTGAAAATGATAATTGAACATAAGACCTTAGAAGGGAGTAAAACTTTAAGTCCGAGGCTAAGACCACTTGACCGGGTTGGAGTTATTCTTGGATTATGTTGTAGTCAAATTGATTTTCTTGTTGAGAGTCTCACATGGAGTAATTGATAAAAACGTCTATTGTTACAACTCTGGGTAATTTTTTTCACCACTTGACATCAAAAAAGAGTATTGTAGATCCATTAATGCCGATTATACATGACACAACCTAAGTCACATAATTCGTGTACGGGCGTAAAAGTGTCATTGAAACACATCTTGCACTACTAAACGTAGCGACATCAAAGATAGAGAGCGCAAGTGCAGAGCATTTAAAAGGATTATGCGAACGAAACATTACTAATAGAGTTTTGTAAATATTTAATTCTTTAGCTACTCCGTTCCAGAACACCTTCTTAAAAAATAAGTACTTATTTCATATTTTTAAACTCAAAAATAATGTAAATGAAAAATAATTTTTCAATTTTTTTTGGTACCGTATTAAAGATCTCAATGAGATCTATTAAATAAGATCCATAGTGATAGAAAAATTATTTGCGTAAGCGCATAATTTTTTAGCTTAAAATTACCTTTTTAAAAAATAAATACTTAAAATGAGTTCCAGAACGGAGCCTTAGGCCAACAGTGGGGTATTTCTGAAATAAGCTAATTGACCCATCACATATATCATTTCAACCATAGAGTCAGCCAGCCTATTCCTCAAACAAAAAAATTAGGGTTTGCTTTTCTTCCTAGGCGAGATTATTCCCCTTCCTATTCATCATCAGAGTCTTGTCTCCAATCCTCACTCTAGTCCCTCAGGTGTAAACCCCTAATCAGGGTTTCCATACCCACATAAATTCCCTTCCTATTTCTCAATCTTTTGCACATTTCCTTCCTTCCCCTATGTAACTTGCATTTCATTTTCCCAAAATAAATTTCCCTTACATTTTTGTCACCTCGAGCTGATATGCTGGCAAAGCTCCACTATATTTATCATTTTTCCCAAGTCAAAAGAATCCAAAATCTCCGACCTTTTAAATTTTGCCGGTTTTCACTCTCAGTGTATCTTTGATTTCCAGTTGATGGAACACTTTTGGTGGCTAGAGAAGCAAAACCCACATGCATATATATAGAGGTAAATTCGTTTACAAACTGAACATAGTATGTCTATGGAGTGTATCGCCTTGTTTTTATGCCCTAAGGATCAAAACTTGGTTGTCTTTCCGATGATGGTGATTTCTTGATTTTCTGATTCTACATGTGGTGTTGTTTCAGAAAAGAAAAAAAAAATCGAAGTTAATGGAAGGATGGTCAAAATTAAATGGTGGGTCTAATTTATATGAGGTAGGAACTGTTCAGACCTTTTCAAATAAGAAAAATTTATGTTTCGATTTGGATTCGTCGATAAAACATGGTAATGTTGATGATTGTAATGAGAGACTTAAGGGTTTGTTTGATCAACTTCTTTTGGTTTTCTTGGGGGAGGTATCTAGAGAGAAACAAATTCCGCCTATTCCGGCATTGTTCGGAGATGGGCAGCCGGCGGATTTGTTTAAGCTTTTCTGGGTAACTTGGAAGTTAGGCGGGTACGATTTTGTTTCGCGGAATGGTTTGTGGGCTTTTGTGGCCGAGGGATGTGGATTGGATGGTGGGGTGATGGCATCTCTAAAGCTAGTTTATATGAAGTATTTAAATGAGTTGGAGCAGTGGTTACGAAAAGCTATTAGAGGTAAAAGTTTGGGAAATGGAGAGAGTGAAGTTAGTGGGAAATTCGGTTTGTTGTTGTTGGAGTTAGAGAAGGAGTTTAGAGGTCTATTGAGTAATGAGCAGGATGTGAAGAAGAAAGAAGGGAAACTTGTCGAATTGCAAAGGAAAAAAAATGGGAAATGTATTGACGTGGATATGGATGGGAGAGAACTGCTTTTGCCTGTTGTTCGAGCCATAAACGAAGTGCATGGTAATGCGGAAAAAATTATGAATGATGATGATGAAAAAATTTGTTTCCATGATGAGAACGAAGTTTCTGTTTTAGAAACGCCTGTTGTTAGAAATGGGTATGGTTTACAGAAGAGAAAACGAGAATCTGTACCTTTGTTGGGAATGCTCAATTGGGTTATTGAAGCTGCAAAACATCCTGAGGATCCTGCAATCGGGAGAATTCCTGACTGCTCTGAGTGGAAGGAATATAGCAGCAAGGAAATGTGGGTTCAGGCTTTGTTGGCACGGGAAGTGCTTTTGAGAAGACGGCATATTGGTTTAAACACTGAAGAATCTGTCTTGCAGGTGCAGTTAACTCTTCTTCTTTTTTTTTTTTTTTTTGTTTCAGTTCTGCTAGTTGGTTTCCTATCAAGGTTTTAGCTTTATGCAGTATAACTAACCGGGGTAAAAAAAATTGACGAGTTTCACATGGAAAGCATGACTGTTATAACTAGGGAATCTTCAAGCATTTGCCTCTGTGGTCCTTGCTCATGAGTTAACAACCAGGAATACTTCATACTTATGTATCTTACTTTTGCAAAGGCTTTGATCTGTTTGTTTCTGCGTTTTCTCCTTTTCTAATCTATCTAGCTTTCCTTACCTATAAATGTGTGATTTGAACCTCCAACATCCTATTGATGTGATGCCTAATATGGTGAAATTCAGCAGTTTGAATCATAATATGTAATCTTATATGCATTGTTTGGAATGCGATGCACAATTCATTACCTAAGAACATATAACGTGTTATGATTCACATAATGATGATTACATAATGCACGGAGTTTCATCTGTTATGCGATTGAAATGGGGTGTAATATACTGGTGTGTTCAGTTCAAAAAAATAATAATAATAATAATATACTGGTGTGGACATTGATAGTTTGATTCTCCTGTACTTTGTGGGAGACCATGGATATAGTGTTTCTTGGTCAAGGCCTTCTAAAATTATGTCAAGACTTTTAAAGCACAGGAGCAAAAAATCTTCGTAGTGCTTGCTTGCCTAAGATCATTGGGTAATTCAATTAAGTCGTGTTTTCTGTCATTTGGCCTTGTTACAATATTTGTACCAATTGTTTGATACGAAAAGATTGGTTAACCATTCTATTATGGAGCCTGATCTTGACTCTTCACTGAGGTACTCATTCCTGTTTGGCTCTTGGAGTCACATCCAGCTGTGGAACAGCTCGCAAAATCCAATATGGATTGAGAATTATAAAATGTTTTGTGGGGAATTTGCTTCCTTCGACAACACAGTC
The DNA here is from genome assembly GCA_025642025.1 of Rhododendron ferrugineum. Classification (NCBI taxonomy): domain Eukaryota; kingdom Viridiplantae; phylum Streptophyta; class Magnoliopsida; order Ericales; family Ericaceae; genus Rhododendron; species Rhododendron ferrugineum. Next base: position 22,987,468 of record JAOTQK010000012.1, on the reverse strand, counting down.
TGGAAATCTTCTCTGAAATACTTGATATAATGCATGAATTTGACATGCATGAAGGAAGCAAAAGAGGCAAGATTTTGGGTGCAAAACTATAACTTGAACATGAAAGTATGGTGCAAGTCATCAACATCAGATACTATTGTAAGCCATAACTCAACTTGGTGGACTGGCTATCAGAATCTGTGCAGCCATATTGTTTGCACTGGCCACTTAATTATGGTTTATCGTTTTCTTTGCACTAAAGTGTGTGTAACTTCTTGGCCTTTCCTGCACCTTTCTTTTGTTGTTAACAGTAATTTGGTTTTTATTACATTGTCATACACCTTTCCCCACTACGTTATTGGCTTGCCTTGCAATATTTGATTAATGGAGTATCAGCTTTAAATCACGGAATGCGATGCCATTCTACAGAGCTAAATAGAAAAAACACATTCATACAGCTGACCTCAATTGATTGGGACTTATGGCTCGGTTTGGTTTGGGTATCAGTTTAATTTCAGTAGAGGGTAACTATTTAAGTAGAGTCTTACAAATTCTTCTCTTGTATCACACAAGTTTTGCCCAGCCTGCTCCTGGAATACTTGTTGCGGAATCTGATAGAGCTTTTTTGCAGTCAGGTAACATATTAGAACATTGTGCTTGACATGGGTGTCCAACATGACACTCCACCTTTGAAGTGTCCGTACTTCTTAGCCATTATGCCTCAAAATCTTCAATGTCCCAATAGCAGGAAGAGAATTGTTTGTCACTAGGTTTCTTCGAGAAGTCTGAACTTGTCTGCTTTCCACGAACTTGTTTCACATATCACAATTCGTTAGCAATATGACAGAAATCGCTAATAACCATGGTTTGAACTTGCAGAAGAAGTTGAAAATGCATCCATCCTTTTACGAGGATAGCAACGTTATCAATCATCGATCTGCAGAGGGATTAAGATGCAGTGAAAGGCTTCCTTCTTTCACAAAACCCCGCTTCTGCCCCTGTTGCAACTCCTGCTCAGCCTCTCCAAGGAAAGTGGTAACTTCTCCAACTAAAGTGGTAACTGGTTGTAAAGTGGAAGATGAGAACAAGCCAAAGGAACAACCTCATCTGAGTGTGGATATACGACGCACAAATCAAACTGATGGCATTTACAATGATGAGCCTTTCCAGAAGCTTGTTTCTGTGGGCCCTCTCTTTCAAGCTGAAGTCCCTGAATGGACTGGCATAGTTGCCGAAAGTGATTCAAAGTGGCTTGGCACGAGGTTCTGGCCCTCACAAAATAGGAAACACAAATCCCGTATGGAAAAAGATCCTTTTGGGAAAGGGAAACAAGATTCATGTAGCTGTCAAATTCCGGGTTCTGTTAGGTGCATCCGATTTCACATTGCTGAGAATAGGATGAAACTAAAACTCGAACTTGGGTCGTTGTTTTATCAATGGGGGTTTGATCGGATGGGTGAGGAAGTTTCGCTCTCGTGGACCATTGCAGAAGAAAAGAGATTTAAAGATATGGTAAGGTTGAAACCGCCATCCCTAAACAAGTTCTTTTGGGACATTGAGGTATACAAGTTCCTTCCTACTAAAACAAGGGAGAAGTTGGTGAGATATTACTTAAACGTATTCCTTGTCCGACGCAGAGCGTATCAAAACCGGGTGACTCCAAAAGACATAGACAGTGATGATGACGAAACAGAATTTGGATGTGTAGGTGGTAGTTATGGGTATGATTCACTAAATGTGCCAGGCTCCAAATTACTCGTATGCACTGAGAATAAGCAGTGCACTGATTTTTAGTGCAAGCTTAGGTGCTGGGCTCTGAGAGCCAGGGAGAGCGGTTGCTACATTGTGCCTGTGGACTCATGTGGCAGGAGTTGAAATTTTGGATGAGCGCAATGTAAAGTTTCTGTAGTTATAGTCGCATCGGTTTCGGCAGCTGTTGTACAGATCATCTGGGTGGTGGCTTGTGAATATTGTGGCGCGATGCCAAATACTTGGATTGTTCAACGCTGCAAGTTTTGATGACACATACATGTTTTTACTTGTAATGGTACGTTTAGTTAGTGTTCTAGTTTTGAAAGCCCTTGAATGTGGTCAAGTCCCATTGTGCTGTTCGTACTCCATTTGCCCCTTCTTTGATCAGCTTTAGGTTAACTTCAAGATTTTCTCTACTAAGTTAATTCATTGATCAGATGTTTTACCCCCGATTAGTTGCCAATAAACGAAGAATGAATGCCAATTGTTCCATTGTGGAGGTATATGATGCTTGATCCGAGTGTGTGAATCTTTTGGGTATTTTGGAAAGAAATGTTATAGCAGGAGGACTATAAGAATGGGATCATGCCTGATTTGAGAGAAATGATGGAAGTACCATGGTAGAAGCAAGTGATATACTATACGACTATATTCTTATTTCCCTCATCTGCGACTCCCAAGGGTCTTGTGCCCTTACGTGCATCACGCTTGTTGTGAGGGCAATATCGAGCTCATCCCGTGTTTACTAAAGTGATTCTGAACTATTCATGTTCAAGTGTTACTTGCAATATTCATAAATTTCTTGAAAATTCCCAAAGATCCAATCGTAGCATCGGAGTTTCTGTGTGTCAGTGTCTTATCAATTTCGACTCACGGTTCTTAGCTTTCCGGTTTACTGTGAGAAACACGCGAAACCAGAAGATGCTGGAGCTGCACCAGAAGAGACATCGAGCTATGAGGGGCTGACCGAGGATGAATATGACTAGCAATGATGCAGCTGCTGGTGAAGCCGATGCTTAGGGCAAAAACTTAATGCATTTTGAGTTGTTTTGTTTCTGCACACATGATAATGTAGGGTCTTGAATCTTGATAATAAAACCTAATTTGCATGAGGCCTCAATTTCTGTAGAAATCCAGAGAGAGAGAG
>JAOTQK010000012.1:22951927-22978317 GCA_025642025.1 Rhododendron ferrugineum | reverse complement strand
AGCCTTCTTATTTTTCCGGAAGAGGGCTTCTTATTGGACAAAAAATAAGTTCTTATTTCGTTTCCGGAACGGAGCCTTAGTCAAAATAGGCCATTTTGATCATCGATTTTTGATCATTTTTTTTTTAAGAAACACAAACATAATTAGTAGTTTCTTATCATTTGTCTTGGGGGTTTGGTGCTATAGACTTTTGAGAGACTAAGAATTTGTTCGTTTCTCCACTCAAACCTCCTTTAAAACAAAAAACAAACAAGTCCGTCTTCAATTACGGAAATTACGATGTGATGATTGGTCTAGGTTTCTTATTCTTTTTATTGGAAAAAAATTGTCATCTGCTTATAATATTATGCATATGGATTTACATGCAAATATTTATAAGCAAATCATTCCAAAGTGTATTTTCATTAGCAAAAACACTATCGAAAGTACGAGGGTACGTAAAATGTCGCTTTTTAAACAATTTTTACTCATCGTAAACCTGGTACCATACCAAGGGGTCATCGATCATGAAAAAAAATTATTCGGTGATCTTGGAGCACCACATACAAGAATGTGTGGCAAACACTGAATAATTACTACTCCATCACCATGCACCATTAACACTTATCATGGTATCATCACTTTCACTTTTGAGTACCCCTGGGTACCCATTATTTTTTGTTTGTCCCATGCATATTGAGTTCTTGGGAAAGTTTTTATTCCATAAAAATTTCCCTGTGAAAACATCCAAGAATTTAAAATTAATGATTGAGATTTACTTGAACGTGTGAGAGAACATAAGTGCTTTCTGTTCTAAAAAAAAATTCTTAGTACTTTAAAAGTGATAATAATTAACAAAAATGGTTGAGATTGTTCCAAATCTTCATACATGCAAAAGCTATTGCAAAAGATTGCTTAACAAATGTATATATTACTCCAGTTCATAGAAAGTTATCTAGAACAACACATTTCCAGAAAATAATTTACTAGCTTGGACACTTTTTTTTTTTTTTTTCAATCGGAAAGGCACGAAACCTAATTATATTGCATCACAGATAACATATCGGACAATAAAGTGTATCGGTCTCATAAAAGGCAGGAAGGCCTCCATGCAAGTAGGATAGAACAACCACAAAGAGAACTAGCTTGCGAGCAAGCTGACCTAGTTGGTTGGGTGCTTGTTCCAAGTTCACAAAGATCTGGAATTTGAGACTTGGTGTCTACTAACCAAGGGCGGAACCAGGAATTAATTTTGCTTTGGGTTAACCCAAAATTTTTTTCGATGGGCAAATCAGTGTGTATAAGTGGCTTATTGGCTTTCCCGCCAAAAAGTCAAAATTGGATTTTGATAAAAAAAATTACTTTTTAGATTCCTCTCGTCATGAGGATGTAATAATCCCCAAAAAAATGCGAATAAGCCAAGTAATACGAATTTTTTTTGAATAAGGACAAAAAATAAGCCACAAATAAGCCAAGTGGCTTATTTGTCCGAACAACCAATTCTTGCATAAGACAATGATGTAACTAATCAGATCAGAACCAAACAAAGAATAAAAATCCAATATATATTTATATTGGGGGAGCACAAGGGAAAACACAGATTTATTCTGTACTTGAAATACAAACAGAGATTTTCTATCCTTCAGAAATCAATGATGTTATTGATAAAGATAACATGAAAAATAATTATTCTAATGCCTTGGGGCACCACGTGTCCGGGTCTTTTTTCACCATACATTGTAGTGAAACTGATCCCACGACAATGTACGATAAAGAAGAGGCCTGAAGCGCCACGTGGCTGTGCCGAAAAGACATGGAATAATCACTCAGATAACATCCCCATCAAAAGGACTGCTCAGTTGACTTTAATGGGTTCTGTATTTTGTTTGGCTCCATAAATGTATGTCAGGCCAGAGGAGACACTCTTTCTGAGCAAACCAGTTGGCTGCACATGCCTTCATGTGACATAAAATGGGTGCAGTCCATGGCTTCAGACTGTGACACACAGGAGGGGTTGGTAATGGTTGTTCAGAGATATTTTAAAAGTAGGCCACAATATACTTGAGTTTGCATATACTATAAAATTTGGTGATTCTGGATGTTCTAGCGAACTTACGTGTATCTTGACTCACTTTTGAGGATTAATTTTGTTGTTCTCAAACGGGAGGTACGACGATAAGATTGAGGTAAAGTCTTGTATGAACTAATCTCATATGAGATTTGATAATATTTTGGAAATTTTGAACATAAAACTTTAGAGGGAACAAATTTCTACATCTCAAGCTTTGGTTCTTCCTTTTTTTGGGGGAGTGTTTGGTGATTGTTCAGAAGGGAAAGAGTAAAGTACATTGTGCACCTCTACACTTTACACTCAATTCAACTTTGCTCCATCCACTTCCAATTTCACTTGTCTAAGTTCTCACATTTTCGGTCAAGTGTCAATGTCTCGTGTGGTTAGATTCCGTTAGTTTCCATTAGAGAAGATATAAGTTCAATAGTTTTATGTCCAAATAGTTTTACTACCGTGGAAACTTGAAATGGATATCGAACTCGTATAACAAAAGTTTGTTTTTACTCTGTGACAGGGTTATTCTACATACCCGTCACGAAGTATTAATTACTCTTAGCACCACAATTAATTGAACATGTTACTTTCTACCTCTTGATTCTGAAGTTAGGCCCTTATTAGTTTGAGGATCGACTCCAAACTTTGAAAGGCATTTTGTCACTTTTCATGCACACAGTGTTGGAATTTTTCTTAGCAAAAAGTCGAAAACAAATTAAGAGAATACATAGTGTTGGGTTACAAGCCAACATGGAGCCCATGTAGTTTTTCAAGGGAAAAACTCCAAATGTGATGGATGGATTCAATATACCGTGGAGTTATCATTTGTAGCCTGAAGGCTTAGTCCAGTTGGTTGGTGGGTTTGCATCTCATATATATAATTAGTCGATATTCGATTCTTGTAGTCAAGCTGTAAGAAAGTAATTTCTTGTGAATTTTTCAGTCCGATCGTGAATGACCTGTCTTTAACCAGGCCAAGAAAGTGATTAGTTGAGATGTGCGTAAGCGAACCCGAACACTCCTGACTGTCGATAAAAAAGTAAAAACATTTGTGCATATTTTATACGTGTGCACATGTGTATATAAATATTTCTTTTTATACGGAAATCCTAAAGACACCGACGGGCTTTGCACCGACCGTGCACACCTCGGCATGCGGGGCCCCACTCCGGATCCTACGTGAATAATTAATCCGTGTCGTTCAATAATTTCAAAATAGTTTTCCTTAAGGGCCTTCAAAAAATTAGCTCAATCCGATACGTATAGATGCTTGATCCAATCTTCCATTTTTTTTATTCAAATTATAGGATCCTGTAATCTAAATGAAAAAATGAAAGATTTGATCAAACACCTAAACGTATCGAATTAAAGCTGATTTTTCACAAACCTACTCTAATAATTACTTTAAAATTATTGAACGGCTTAGATTCATTGTGTAGAATCCGAAATGAACCCCACTTACCAGATTGTGAACGGTCAGTGCACACCTGATCGGTGTCCATAGCAGGGTTGCTTTTTATATCTAGAGGACCAAGTCAAGTGCATGCACTGGAACCCACCTGGAAAGTGTTCAAAATTTTTTTTTATGCACTGGAATGGAAAGTGTTTAATTGGATGTCACAGAAATTGCACAGTTTCCATTGCTCATTATGAGGCCCATAATCAGGAACCTGCCCAAGTTCTTTTTTGGGGGGTTAGAATTTGACAAGACCTTAGCTAGATGCCAAACCATATAAACAATTGCACTTAGGCACATGCATCCATAATTATGTTAAACTTTGTCTGACGACTAGCTAGTTTGAAAGATCAAGTTTATTGAGTTACCTTAGGTGAGATTTATGTGAAGAACTTGGTAGTAACCCTGTTACCAATTCCTAAAATCATGAAGAATAATATTTTGATTCATACATGCTGACCCCTTTACTTTCTGTTGGGATATTTGAAGAAGCCCGCTAAAAAAATATTAAGTGCGCTAGCTCGAGGCGCTTATCCTGCAGTTGATAGGGCGAGATGGTGTTACAGCGGTCTGGACTACTTCTGGGTCTCGCTTTTCAAAATGAAATTGAATGTGTCATATATCAACTTGTGTTCGCAGAAGTGTCATTATTATTACTAGTAAATACTAAAGAAAATAGGTATTGAGGTTCCATCACTACCATTCAGAATTGGGGTAGGAAGAGAAGAACAGAGGTAATCCTTCCAATCCCAGGATCATAGCCAATATCATATCCTCCAAGTGCAAAGCTAGTTCATTTAGTGGATGTTGACAGCAAACCAGTTCTTTCTTCGATAAGAGTACGGATGAGATCAGAAAGGCCATCACTGCTGACAATTCCAATGTCGATATTCAGGCTATTATGCCTAATGGTCAACTAAGTCGTGAACATATACTTTTTGCACACAAGGTTAGACCCATTGGTGGGGATTATGACTCGTCAAATTGTGCTTCGCTGACTTCACATTTAATATTTAAAACTTGGTTTATCAACCAATCGTAACACTAATGACCATAAGATGTTGTACTCCTAAGTTGAATTTAGAATCATTAAACTCGAATCAATTACTCATGTATTTGTCTCGATTGATTACTTGGCATCAAGTACATAGATTAAATTCCATGTACCTGATGCCGAGTAATTAACCTAAAAAATTTCCCCATCTTTTGTAGATGTCATTTTCTTTCTTATCGTCCATATACAATGGCCCGTTTACTAGGATAGTTATCAGGGCCTTAAACTTGACCCATGGATTGAAACAAACTTGGGCCCTTTTAGCTTGGGCCATTCGATCCAAGATAGATAGTTCCAAGGAATGGCCCAATTTTCTGTCCAAGAAAAAAGTGACACGTATTCACTGCAACAAAATAGCTTACCATGTTTATGTTTTTTGATAGTCTACGTATTTGACCAGCTTACGTGCGCGTCGACGAATATCTCCATTTAATCTGAACACACTTTTATTGACAAATTTTATGCGGCCAACCAATCTAAAACAATTTCGTGATCTCTTTGATATTATGTTAATGATGCATGATTCGGAGTGTATGACCAATATTTTTGATTGACTATTTCTTAGATTCCTATTTTCATATTTTCTTGGATCAAATTTTGGTTATGGCCTCTTTGTATGGTTCGTTATTTTTAATTCCTCTCGTCTCGTTACTATTTTTAATTCCCCTCGTCCAAATTTGCTTGTTATTTTTGGAAGGTCGCGAAAATTTTAAGTTAATTATATTTTTTAACTGACAAGACATATGCTATGGCGTACTTCTTTTCAATAATGTAGTTGTTGTTTGATCTTTTCTATTTTGAATATTTTAGGTAATTCTCTGTGAGTATGAATTTATTTAGTAAAATCAATTGAGATCTATTAAATAATATTCATATTACATATAAATAAATATTATCAATTAGAAGATATGATTAATTTCTGTTCGATAAAAAAAAGACATGATTAATTTTTTATTCGATTAAAATAGAACGCCAAATAAATTAAAGTACTTATTTATCAAAATTTCGTGTTTTTCCTTTTGGGATAGGCCGTTTTGGATAATGTTTACAGCTTGTATATAAGTATATCGATCACTTCACAAAATAGCAGTCACTTTTCCTTTCATCTTAGGTTTTCGGAGGATCCTCTTTTTCCTTCAGTTCTGATCATCAGACAAAAGCCGAAAGGTAATGCCAGGAACCAATCTGGCTTTCAGATTTTCATTTATTCTCTCTATATATATTGCATATATATGTATATTCTATTTATCTGAATTTTCTTGTCCATGATTTGGATTATCCATAGTCCACATCCCTATAAACCTTACAAAGACACACACACACACACACGCATACACACTCAAGAGTTTTCTCTGATGGGTTCTTTGATCTAGGGATTTTGAGTGCATATATCTGAGTTTTGAGCATCTGGGTCTCTTTCTTATAGATGAAATTTCAAACCCATTCGAGTTAGTGTGATAAAGCTTGAGTTTTGAGCATCTGGGTTTCTTTCTTACAGATGAAATTTTCAAACCCATTTGAGTTAGTGGTGATAAACTTTGAGTTTTGAGCATCTGGGTCTCGTTCTTGTTGGTAAAATTACAAACCAATTTGAGCGAGTGTGATAATTTTTGACATTCTTTACTGATGAAACAGTAAAAAGATTCATTAGGGTTTTTATTTGTTGGATGATGGCTCGGTTGATTCTACCATGCAAAGGTTCGGGTTTGCCGAAGACATGTATCTTGGGTTTGATCTCCTCTGCTCATGTGATTTCCTAGCTCTAATTATTGATTAGATTAGTAATTTCTGTGGTCCATCTTTTTTTTTTTTCTGGTTGATTATTCTGGAAAGCATATTAAAGGAAATAAAGTGTTCAGAAATGTTATTGCTTTTTAGGGTTCATATTCTGATTTTCCTTTGTTTCCGTATTATTTTCGTAAATGGAGTGTAACAGAAATCATAATACTTTTGCTTTGTTGTTGTTTCTATCATAAATGATTTTCCATTGTTGTATCTTTCTTGAGTAGTTATTGGAAATGCCAAAGTACAGTTTGAATGTTGATAGTTGGATTTCGTGGGGGCGTTTTCTGCGTGTTTTCTTCTGCTTTTGTAGGTCTTTAGTTCCTGCTTCTTCACGGTAACTTTTCGCTTTCAAAGCACCTTAACTATCTTCTGAGAATTTGAGAAAATTTGTCTCTCCTTCGATTTTGAAGATAGAAAATCCTCTAGTATCCTGCATTTTACATTTTACATTTTCGTCTGATTAAATTGTACTTGAATCTTCAAGCCTTTTGATAGAAGAATCTACCTCAGTCTTGGGTTTCCTATCCCCTCCCAATTTTGTGTAGTTTTCTTTCTTTTGATGCCCCGTCTATAGGGTTGTAGCCTTTTTGGCCTTTTTTCCAGTTCAAAAACAAAAAACAAAAAAACAAACTCAAAACTACGTGTACTGAGCAAAAAGACAAGTGAGTGTGTGCACGCACGCAGAAATGCGTGTGTGAGTGAGAGAGGGAGAGATTCTATTTTTTTTGTCTCTCTTTCCATTTCCTCAGTGTGGTTTAAGATTGGAGATATTGTAATTGCTATTTTTGCTGGAAGGTTGTTGTGACTTGTATTGTCTAATTGCAACTCAAATCTTCTTCTGTGTTATGGCAGTTTCAGACCTCTTGTCCTGTCAGATCTACCGGGCAGTCAGCTAAAAATATCTCCAGATATAGGAATTACCTAAGCTTGGAGGTTTGTAGTTTTTATAGCCTGGGTTTTTATGTTCCTACTATTGCTTCATTTATAGGTTACTTAAAGCGTTGGAATCTTGAATTATATATTTAATATTTTCTAAATTGAGATAATTTGTCTGTATTGTTAGGTTGCACATCAGAAGTTTCATTGGTTTCCTTATCCTTCATTATCAGTGAGTCGCTATCATTAGTTATCATTTAATAAATCCTTTAGCAAACATTAGGTGAATTTGTATGCTCACTTTTAATGGTTCTTTGCATTTCAACCATTTTTAGAGGGCCAAACAATTCAGCAGGAGGCTAATTTGTTCAGTTGCAACAGAAGCTGCACCGAAGCAAGTCGAAGAATCCAAAATGGACACGCCCAAAGAAGTTTTTTTAAAAGATTACAAGTTGCCTGATTACTACTTTGATACGGTATATACCTACTCATTTGATTGATTACTTATCAGAAAATAAATTCATATGCAGTTGAACACGATATGTTAAGATTGGTTAGTTTGATTGCTACATTTTTTCTTCTTACATAACCATGGATACTCAGGTGGATTTAAAATTCTCACTGGGTGAGGAGAAAACAATCGTCTGCTCCAGCATAACTGTCTACCCCGGGGTCGAAGGTAATATCGGTTTGTATGTTCTGCCTTCTTCAGGAGTGCATGTTTAACATTTCTCAACTTTTATTTTTTTCGGTCGCTTCTTAAAAATATTGGACATCCTTCGAATGGTATGTTCACTCTTTTAAGGAGAAATATTTGGTGACCCCATTTTGTTTGTTTCCTAGGCTCTTTCTTTTTTCCCCAGGGAGTTCATTTATGGAATGTTTATTTAATGTGATATATCAGTGTATCACAATAGATGTTCACTAATCTTGTTTTGGGAAACAGGCTGCACTTCCCCACTGGTATTGGATGGGCAAGATATGAAGCTGGTTTCAATCAAGGTCAATGGCAAGGATCTGAAGGTGTGGAAACTGATCAGGATTCTCACTATCTTTTTTCCTGTCTTTTGGTATCAACTGCTCACGTGTGCTAATGTTCATCAGCTTCCTGCTTTCTCATTGTTCTCCACTGTTTTGTTCGGCATTATGTTTCAATATGCGATTTTTTCAGTTCAAATTTCACATGGTTGCTTGTTAGCCAACCTTGCATTTTCTGACTGTAAATCGTTGGTATATTTCAGGAGGAAGATTTCCACCTGGATTCACGCCATTTGACTCTCTCATCCCCTCCAAGTGGTAAATTTACGCTGGAAATTGTTAACGAGATATGTCCACAGAAGAACACATCATTAGAGGTAAAATAAGATGTGTTACGTACTGAATTGCCCTCCAGTTTATGCCTTTATTCTCTCTTACTACCTTCGAACCTTCTTTCTGTAGGGACTTTACAAGTCATCTGGTAATTTCTGTACACAATGCGAAGCAGAGGGTTTCAGGAAAATTACATTCTATCAGGTTAAAAAATGAGTAGTTATAGATTGCAAGATAGTCATATAGTTAGATGTTAACATTTTGGACTGAAATGGATGACTTCCTTTTGCGCTATCAGGATCGTCCTGATATTATGGCGAAATACACTTGTCGCATTGAAGCTGATAAGTCATTGTACCCCGTGTTGTTGTCTAATGGAAATCTCATAGAGCAAGGAGACATTGAGGTGAATTGCTTTTTTCATTCGTTAAAACAGATGATGAAGTACTCTATTCGTAGATGATACAAAAGAAAAAAAGATACAAAAGAAAAAAAGATCTCTTTGAACTGTTAAAGTTTTTGTTTCATTGCAGGGTGGCAGACATTATGCTCTTTGGGAGGATCCCTTCAAGAAACCTTGCTATCTTTTTGCTTTAGTTGCTGGGCAATTGGAGAGCAGAGATGACACATTTATTACTCGTTCAGGTCGTAAGGTTTCTCTTAGAATCTGGACCCCAGCACATGATATACCAAAAACTGAACACGCCATGTATTCTCTCAAGGCAGCTATGAAATGGGATGAGGATGTGAGTTCTATACTTTTATTTCTCCTTTAAGCAATCCTAGGGACGCATTCTTCGGTCTATCTCCATCATGCTTATGCTAAAGCGTGCTCTCTCTCTCTCCATATAGGTTTTTGGTCTTGAGTATGACTTGGATCTGTTTAATATCGTAGCTGTCCCAGATTTTAACATGTAAGTCTCGACATACTCTATGCTTCTCCTATACGTGATTTCCCTGAATATTTGATGAGCTTTCCGATTTTTAAGTTATGGATTTTCATGCATTGACTACCAGGGGAGCCATGGAAAACAAGAGCTTGAATGTATGCTTCCTGAAAAGTTAGCTCTTTGTTTCATATTTACTGTCGAGTTCATTTAAGTGACAGTTGTCTGGCTTGATCATTGTCAGATATTCAATTCCAAGCTTGTCTTGGCATCTCCAGAAACTGCTACAGATGCAGATTATGCTGCGATTTTAGGAGTTATTGGCCATGAGGTTTGTTTTCTATTGCATAAAAGAACATGAACGTGGATATTTGGTTTTTGGTTTTCTATCTGAACTGTACTTAGGTGGTTCTTCTTTTGCATATGCAGTACTTTCACAACTGGACTGGCAACAGGTGCTCATGGTTCTACTATTTATCTTCATTAATGAAAACTTGTCACTCTTTCGTGTAACCCTATCTTTGTCTTGCTTTTTCGTACTGTAATACTTCTTTTCTTTTTTTCTGCAGAGTGACATGCCGAGACTGGTTCCAGCTTAGTCTGAAGGAAGGTCTCACTGTTTTCCGTGATCAGGTTTGGGCAAAAAATCATTTCCAAGTGACTATGAAAACCTTGAGTTCTCTTTTTTCTTCGGCCGAGCTTGAAAATCTCTAATGCCTATGCCTTCGGCAGGAATTTTCATCCGACATGGGGAGCCGTACGGTTAAGCGGATTGCTGATGTTTCGAGGCTTCGAAATTCTCAGTTTCCCCAGGTATTTCCCCTCACCCATAACTTCGAATTATGCATTTTGTCATTTTTTAGCATTAGTAGCTCGCTGCTGCTTATAATGTACTTGGGAGATTTAAGCGTCAAAGATCGTACTCAATTCATCTTATCAAAGTTACCATTTCCTGTTATTGATTTTGAGTTATTGTGCTGCAAGCGTTAAGATTTGTCCTCTTTTGCTAGGATGCTGGTCCCATGGCTCATCCTGTACGGCCACATTCTTACATTAAGGTATGAAGTTCTTATCTTAAATGACTTCTCCTTTGTTAATATTTATTAGATTACTCTAGGAAGTTATTGACTGCTAAAAAACTCGTGTTAATGTTGGTATTTTTTTCTCGTGACAGATGGACAATTTCTACACAGGCAAGTTTCTGATTACATCATATGGGATGTCATTGTTTTTGTTTACATTTATTTGTGTAATTGACACTAGCTATTTGGCGGGCATGGAAAACTTATAATTTGTTGACTTTGCATGTTCATTTTGGCCAACTCTTTTGCTGTAATTGGTTGTCATGGCTATTTTGGGACATCCACTGGTTTCAACTTGCAGTGACGGTAGGGCTTCAGCAATTTCTCTCTGTACATGTTATTCTCATTTTCTGCTTTTGTTTGTTAGCCTCCTAACTCTTGTTTTTCTTGTTCTTGTCTTTTTGTTTGTTTGTAGGTGTATGAAAAGGTTTGAATCTTTCTTAAGTCTTACATTTACCTGCTTTTATCTTTCTATAGACAACAATAACAATTAACTTATCACTGGTGTAATTTTTTTAATTCACTATCAGGGAGCTGAAGTTGTGAGGATGTACAAGACCTTGTTGGGTGGTCATGGATTCAGAAAAGTGAGGGATTGATTTTTACTAAAGCATTTGATTCTTGATTTATTTCGGACTGTGGGGTCTTCAAGAACTCATTAAACACTTCTTGTTCTCATTTCAGGGCATGGATCTGTATTTCAAGAGGCATGATGGACAAGCTGTAACATGTGAAGATTTCTTTGCTGCCATGCGAGATGCAAATGATGCGGATTTTGCTAATTTCCTTTTGTGGTATATTATCAACTAGTTTTCCCTCTTTTAAAAGAAACTCATCTGATCAATCTGAAGCTTATGCATTTAATTGAGACAATTATTTACAGGTATTCTCAAGCTGGAACCCCTCTTGTGAAGGTCACTTCATCCTACAATGCTGAGGCTCATACGTATTCTTTGAAGTTTATGTACGAACTGAGAATTTGATTCCAGAGTTATTCTTCACTGTATATTGGCTCATGATATTGTGAATGAAGTGTTTGTTTATTGGGTTTTCACAGTCAAGAGGTGCCGCGGACTCCTGGGCAGCTGGTGAAAGAACCTATGTTCATTCCTGTGGCAGTAGGTCTGCTGGACTCAAGTGGCAAAGACATGCCTCTTTCCTCTGTGTATCATGATGGGAAATTGGAGTCTGTTGCGTGTGGTGATCAGTCTGTCTACAGTACAGTTCTTAAAATAACAAAGGTAAGTTCAGAACCCTGTATGCTCCATCTCCAAAACATTTAGCTCTTGATTTTTGTGATGTGGAACTAGTATCAGTTGTCTCAGCGGAGCCAGAATTTTTGTCTATTGGGGCAGAACTTTCTTGAGAAGGAAGTTTTTTTTTCTTTCTATTTTGCAATCTTGTAAAGCTTTTGTTCTAGCGTTGTAGAAATCTAATGATCGAGGAGAAAATGGGAGAATAATACAACAGTAGGTAGAGTTATATTTTGGAAAAATTTATTGGTGGAAATCAAGATTTAATTAAATTGTAAGGGATATTTTGCGAAAACTTTCAAAACCATGTACAAGAAGACGAATTATGCGAACTCAGTGGACAGAGCCGGACCTAAATATTATGTTGGGTGGGGGGGCCATGGAACCCCCTAGCTTTCAAAAAAAATCCATAGATTGGTGTATGTTACATACACACATTCCTATTTCGCTATTATTGGCATCCCCTACTTCTAAGTGGATGGGCTTAAGTATGTTTGGGTAATGTCATTGAAAAAGAAAGTGACTATGGAAAATTGATCTTGTACTCGAGTTCCTTGGACTGATAATTCTATGTGGTTATTGGATTTTCCTTATTAGAAATTTTTGTAATGCAAAATTTTTTCTATCACCATTTTATATCTTAGTTGGATGGTTATTACTGCTATTATGTTTGGAAAAAACATAAAGAAGAAAAGAAAGGAGAATCATATCTTGTCACCTGCAGAGTGAATTGGAATGGTAAAAAATCAGGGATATATAACACCTCATTAATGTGTTATATTTTCTTCAAATCAGAATATAAACCGAGATTTAGTTGCAATAAAACTGAAATTGTCAGTGTAATATGCCCTTTCCCTTGAAAACGTTATCTAAATTGAGAAGTTACTAATCCTAAAATGCTATTTCTCTGCTTTAAAAGGAAGAATAAAAAGTGGTTGTGTTATTGGTTTGTACTGAATGAAGAATGAAATCCGTGCCCCACATCTGTTGATGAATATGGATTAGAGAGAACACCGTGTTGGCACCTCCACACAATGGGATCCTGGTTTTGTCCGTCAATGGGGTCAATTTACCCCCACTTGTATCAACATGGCTTTGCCCATAGTCTCTAGACTCTCTATCTCTACCTATATGGGTTGCAACTCGGATTCGGTCATGGTTATGATAAGGAACTAGTATGAGTTCGGGTTTTATTGTGACCAATGCTTCTTTTCTCTTCTTATATTTTAGTAATTGTGAACTTTATGTTGGTGGTGAACAGAAAGAAGAAGAATTTGTCTTCTCGGATATCTCCCAGCGACCAATTCCATCTTTGTTGAGGGGATACAGTGCTCCTATCCGACTTGACTCTGATCTATCTGACAGCGATCTGTTTTTCCTTCTTGCTCATGATTCAGATGAGTTCAACCGGTAAGTCTTTCTCCTAAAGTCTTCTATCCTACTTTGCTCGTCAACCTTTCTAAAAAGGATTATATGAAGATAATGCAAATAATTTAATGAATGATTGTTCATGCTTTAGTTGGGAAGCTGGACAGATACTAGGAAGGAAGCTGATGCTCAGCTTGGTTGCTGATTTCCAACAAAATAAACCATTGGCTCTGAATCCACAGTTTGTGCACGGGTTCAGGTGTATACTCCGGGACTCTAGCTTAGACAAGGTACTAAGTATTGATTTTCTTTCCAGCTATTTCCAATGTTTCATGGACTCTTGTATAAGTAACTTGTGTCTTAACTTCGTCTTCATTCAACTCGATTCCCAAGAATGCAAAAGTGCTCCTGCTAACTTGTGATAAACTCTTAACTTAAGAGGGAAAAAATCGGTCCACCGAAGGTACCTGTACCTTTTTCCAACTTGAGATTTCATTTTATAGAGATGTGTGGTGTATTTTGAAAAGAAAGATATACGTAACAGGATGTGAATCTTTTGGCATGTCTACGTTTCCTTGAGATGGAAATTAGACAAATCCAACACCTAAGACATATACCTGCATCCAAAACCAGTACCTGAGTCCATGTAACATACTTATTTTAAGAAATAAAAAACTGCTCCTACCTCCAACGTTAAATGCCTTGTATTATCCAGGAATTCATTGCTAAGGCAGTAACTCTGCCTGGTGAAGGAGAGATCATGGACATGATGGAAGTTGCCGATCCGGATGCTGTTCATGCAGTTCGCTCTTTCATCAAAAAGCAGCTTGCTTCCGAACTGAAAGAAGAGTTTCTGAGCATGGTATACACTTCTTTGGTGGAGTTCTCTTTAAATATGAAGATAATGCTAGTGAAATTAACTCGTCTTTGGCCGCTTTCACAGGTGAAAAACAACAGGAGCTCAGAGCAGTATGAGTTTGACCATCCGAATATGGCGAGGCGTGCTCTTAAGAACATTTCACTTGGTATGTGTTATTTAAATCAGTCTTCGCCAGATGGCTTTGTTGGAAATTTTATTAAGTGATGGTATTTTGTGTTAGCCATAGCGATTTGTCAAGATGGACAGTTATATTGTATTGTATTTTTTTTTATTTGGTATGCAGGATATCTTGCATCAATTGAAGAGCCAGAGCTAACTGAGCTTGCATTGAATGAATATAGAACTGCCACAAATATGACTGACCAATTTTCAGCTCTTGCTGCCATAGCTCAAAATCCTGGAAAGGCCCGTGATGATGTTCTGGCTAACTTTTATAGCAAGTGGCAGGATGACTTCTTGGTAACTGTCTTTTTAATCAAGATATGTTTAAATGAGATTTTCATGGACGTTCTGCTTTAGGGGAGAAATTCTTCTCGGGTAGAGAGTCTACAGAAAATTACCTGTAATTCCTGCTGAACTACTCAGTAGGCATACTATGTTTAGTGATCAAAGTATACTGTTGAGAATAAGTGGTTATGATATATTCCATTTTCTCTTTTAACCAGGTTGTGGCTAAATGGTTCTCTCTTCAAGCCATCTCAGACATTCCTGGGAATGTCGAGAATGTTAGGAAACTCCTAAGCCATCCAGCATTTGACCTGCGCAATCCAAACAAGGTAGGCGTCTCTCTCTCTCTCTCTCTGGTTGTGTGTGTGTGAGACACATGTAGACACGCACACAGGCTCATATGCATGCTGCACACACCAGTTGTCTTCTACTCATGCCAGTAATCTGGAAGTATTCGCGTAAGTGAGACTCATTTTTTGTTTCTTTTGTGGGACAGGTGTATGCTCTAATTGGTGGATTTTGTGGGTCACCTGTGAATTTTCATGCTAAAGATGGCTCAGGGTACAAATTCTTGGGGGAAATGGTAGTGCAGTTGGACAAACTGAATCCTCAGGTCTGATTAGAGAATTCAGTTTGCTTGTACTATATGAATTGTGTCGTGATGACAACTAAATGGTGTCTCTCGAATGCAGGTTGCCTCACGCATGGTCTCGGCCTTCTCTAGATGGAAGCGATATGATGAAACCCGTCAAAGCCTTGCCAAGGTAACATGGTACCCCTTCTCATTGAATTTCGTACTTTTAAAAAGCTTTCCAATTGTGATACTTAAAAAATGAAGGTTTTGGAAGATGATATTTTGTCAAAGCCAGAGATGTTTCCATTTTCTTTTTTGAGTTTTTGAAACTGTGTAGCTCCTCTTTATTCTTAACCCGTAAGGAAATTGATGAAATAAACTTGTGCGGTTTTTTACAGGCCCAGTTGGAGATGATCATGTCCGCAAATGGACTCTCAGAAAACGTGTTTGAGATTGCGTCGAAAAGTTTGGCTGCTTAAAGTATTTTCTTTACCTGTTTGTGACAAGAACATACCCGTTGTGTTTTTGCTGGAATTGCCATATATGATAAGTGGTTAGACTACCGCTGCACCGCATACTTGTGGGTTCAAACAAATATGAGTCTTGTTTTCAAAAAAACTAGTGTGGAACTTTGGTAATAAGATTTGCGTTGATAGTTTCAGTGCACTTCTTGTAGTTGATTGCTCTGTGTACGTACTTGTAGCAGGCGAATGCTAATCGCCCCATAGACAAACCAGGTTTAGATTCTCTGCAGGCCAGTTGTAGTGGACTGGTGCAGTTCAATCGCGGGCTTATGATCAACCCATCAGCCCACTCGATGGTTTCGTTCGTTCATGCCGTTAGGACTTGTGTGGATTGTCTGAAAATAGTTAACCGGAGACGTGTTTGAAAACATACGACATTGTTTCAACATTGTTTCACTTCCATGGTGATGACAACCTGTGGTTATATGATTATTTGATCAGTGTGGTTATTTTCCTTTTAAGTTGTGGTGGGCTTGATTTCTCCGTCCACCGTCTGGACGATGACAGGAGAGGGCACTCTGATACACTAGGGATTAGGACTACGATTATAAGTATCCACATTGGGCCGAATGGGTCAGATGGCCCAGACGGGTTGGGCCTGATGATAGCCATTTGACCCAATTACCACATGGGAAAATGACGGCTCATGATGTATTTTGATAATTAATACCCACTAAGGACAAGCTAAGAACATTTGTTAATGCTGAAAATGTCCTTGAAGGGTATTAATTATCAAAATACGTCCTTAGACGTCATTTCACGGGTTAGGCTCAAAGCTCCTGACCCAAGCTGTTCTAGATTTACATACATTGATTGAATGTGGTTAAAATTATGAGCATGCTTATTTTAGGATTAAGTGCCTGTCCTCCATCACTCAATAATATCGTTTAAGAGAACGGTCTTGCTATTGTCAGCCCAATGGGCTGACGATAAGTACACTAGAAAAAAGAGTTCGTAAGTGAATCAATATTTTACACTCTCTCGTCATGAGGAAAAAAAAAGTTCGTAAGTGTTTGAAACAAGGGATACTTAAATCTTTGTCCTAATTCCTAGTCTTGTTTAGATAATGTATAAATTAAATAACAAGGGTACAATTGCACATTCATACAATTTCTGGATGAGAACTTAATCCGTGACTAAAGTCATGGATGAAACCTATGCAAAAGCAAATTTGTAGGACTGTGATCTAATTTACTCTTGTTTTACTCTCTCTCTCTCTCTCTCTCCTAAATAGGGGAGCTAGTAAGTTAACAACTAAAAGAAGTTCGAACTCTCTCCATAAACTCGAACCTCGAACCTTCCCCTCTGAAAAACGAAAGAGTCCAACCAGATAGACTAAGATTTACCTCACTTCTTTTATTCTTGGAAATTTCTAAAATCAGCCTTAATAAGTGTGTGAATATATATTAAAGGATATAAAAAATACAAAAAAATAAATATTTTTTTTGTCTTTTAGTGTGTTTATCCTCAGCTTTTATTCTTTACCTCTTGTGTAGTGTGTCTTTCTTTACCTTACGTAGTGTGGCTTGATTTTTCTTGTTTCTTTTTTAAAAATTTCCAATCAAGTAGTCAATCACCACCCATAAAGCCCTTAAAGCTCAATATGTGAACTATATCAAAACTTTTGGCCCTGTGGGATGTTCTGAGGGACCCACCAGTGTAAAAGTTTGTTATAATAATGAATTACTAGCCTCTTTATTTCATGGAATTCAGACATAAAGTGAAAAAATCTTCATTACCCAAAAATGCATTGAGATGGTAAAAAGAGGGAATAAAAGGTTGTGAGTTCAAAAAGGCTCTTTCCCATGCAATGCCTTTCCATGTGGGATTATTAAAACTCATCCGAAAGTGAAAGATAATGCAACAAAGAGGTAAAGATAAAAAGTACAGTATCAGTTTTAAAAGACCCTTTTAGGCATGAGATTCACAAAAAAAGTTTAAATAAAAAGGGTAGGTGAGAATCATATAATGAAACAAAGGAGGTAAGTGAGAGTTATGTGGGAGAAAGGAAGATTTATTTAATCTTCATAAATTCTTTTCTGGCTACTAAGGAGCCGTTCCGGATGCGCAGTAAAAGAAATTTTAGAAAAATGAAGGTTTTTTCAAGCCCAAATATAATGAAATGAAAAATAATTTTTTAATTTTGTTTGCACCGTTTAAAAGATCTCAATGAGATCTATCAAACAAGATCTACATTGGTAGAAAAATTATTTGCGTAAACACATGATTTTTTGAGCTTGAAAAACTTTCTTTTCCTAAAGTTCTTTTTACTGCGCATTTAGAACGACACCTAAATTGACCGGACCGATTATAAAAAATGTGTGAGTGAAAGAGGGACATGAGGCATTTGTAGTGTGACAAACACACTACAGGGTTACAGTGCGCGATGTGATCTTTTGAGATGTCATTGTGATTTTAACTGGCCATTCTTAGAGTTTGTCGAGCATTTTATTTGCACAAAAAATTCAAGCTAACCAAGCATTTATTAACCTAGGATCGAGACTTCTAAACATATTTCATGTGATTATGTCGCGCCATCGATTGACGGTGAACTAGATTTTTTTGGTACAAATAATGTGTTTGACAAATTCAATAAATGGACAGTCTATATAGTGATGATAGAGTAACTTTTCAAAACTTCCGTCGCATTGCTGCACTCTTTGGTCGCATAAATTTTCAAAATCCACACTGCCTTCCGCTATCAATCCTAACGAATTTTAGTAGATTACGATGTGTTATATTTTCACGCTCGCGCTTTCGCCCTCCCATAAGCACGCGAATATGTGAGTCAGATTGCGCTACCTAACTCAAAATCCGAAACGGAAAGAGCGGTGATTGGGGGAGATGAGCCAGCCGTGCAAGTTAGTAATTTTTTTTTCCCACACTCGATAGATATCTAGCCTACTCCTAAGAGAATGGAGAAAGGGTATCGCTAAGCGGCAAATGGTATCAACTACCACACCAAACACTCACGTTCCTTGCAAAAATCGAACCCTCACCTATCGTGAAAGAGACAAGGAAGTGTCGTTGGGTTACAAATCCGTGGCGCCGTGCAAAGTCAGTTCTAAGTGGCTGGTAAAGGGGGAGAATTTTCTGGGTAGGGCCAACAGGATGCGCACAGCTCACGAAAAGCCATCGAGAAGTGGATGGACACACGTGCACCCATTGACAAAAACAAAAAAGCTTTTCTCGGTAAACACCAATAATTATTAATCTTTTTTCCCAACTACTAGTGCCACTTATTAATTGCTTTATAATATTGTACTACTAATCTAATTCACAAATTATTATGGTAGGACAAAACTACCCTTTGGGATCCCATACAAGAAAAACACCACTTTTTTTGCATAATGTCTTCATAAATATGAAATAAAGATGGTAATTGAGTAGGTCTTTTTGCAATTTGAATATAACCTTGTTTCAACGACTTAGTTGTGCACATAAATTCAATGACTTTAGGCATTGCTTTTTCTGTGCAAAGAAAACGAAGTATGAATAGGATCTTTGAAGCTGTGAAATATTCAATGTAATGGCAAATAAGATCATAACACAATAACGGTAATAACTAAACGGATTCTGATTATTCCTACTTAATATGAGTTCGGTATGGCCACATAAAGCTCTCTCACTAAGTATTTCATAAGAGTTAATTTCAATAGTTTTAGCTCATAATCATCAGAAAGCTAAGCCCAAGTAATCAAGATATCCAAATTTCAAAGGCATACACGCCATACCATTGATTGAAAAACTTGACTATGTCTTAACTCTAACCCATAATAAGCCAATAAAATAAATAAACAGACAAATAAATGTACATAAACAACCCCATTATGGATCAATATGATGAATTTCTATTCAATAGTTACATTTTGCCAGGAGCCATTATAATTGTCTTAACCTCTAAAAACATATAGCACTCTAACTTGATATGCACATCATCATGTTTTCACCCATCGAGACGAGCAGATTTTTGCGTTCAGACACAAGAGCTGGTTTTTCTCAACTATTTTCCTTTTATGTTTTGATTTGTTTTCTTGTATTAATTGGACCTTTTGTGTCATTTGTATTTGCTGAGTCATCAATACTATATATGTATACGTTTCCTACAAAAATAGACACAATTGAATGGTGTCAATTTCGCCAAACCCAACTAGTTCAGTTGGTGTGCGACGTGGCCTCCCACGTAGAGGCAAAGGTTCGAGTCCTACGAGGGGTGCATTTGAGGTTAAGGATTATAGATAATCTCTGGACCCCCGTGGATTAACCTACTAACTAACTCTTCTAATTCCGATGATGTATGCTACTCCAGTATTTGACCCAAAAAAAAAAAAAATCATTTTCACGTTTGCGTCCTTTCTGGTGCGAGGTTATTCACGTAATTTCACCCTAGCACTCCTGATTGCAAAATCAATTAATTAAGCTGTACAAAAAACCTCCTCATAAGCTCTGGTTTCCCGTAAAAATCACATTGAAAGTGAAATCTCTCAAGTCTTTGCCGTGCTTGACCCCAAAAGCGATTGTTACTTTTAGAGAGAGAAAATCCAGAGAGGGAGAGAGAGATCTGATTTCCTTCGTCGTTCGCATTCAATTTCTCTGATCGAGCAAGTCGCAGCCTTCTGACGGTATGAAGCAGTAATCGTGGGTTGAAATTAGGTGAATTGATCGATCGAGGAAAAAGATCGAAGAAGAGAGATGAATAACCGCAACAACAACGCCGCTCTGGATACTATAAGCGCTGCCGCGACTGCGATTGCGTCGGCCGAGAGTCGTACGCCTCAAGCTTCAGTTCAGGTAATCATTTCGATTCGACGTCGTTCAGTTCCTTCTGTTTTAAAGTATACATAGTGTGATTTACGTTGCTTGTTTCGATCGTCTGATTTGACTGATCACAATTCGATTGGAATGAAATGTTCGAATGTTAAAATCTGGTGATTTGAGTTCAAGATCTCTTGCTTTTATATTATCGTTGTCGTTTTTTTTAATAACCGGTGTCCAGTTCGGCTTGCGCGCACCTCAATCTGGCTTAAGGACCGGAAAATGGCCCCAAAGTTTGGAACTTTTTGGCCTTCGTGAGATGTGACCATGTGATCTCTTGGGAGTAAGCCCTTTGGTTGCTATCTCGTGCCACTCGGCCAGCTATTGTGCACTTCGACTATTTCCGGGGTCTTAAAGTTAACGGCCGGGAAAATGGCCCCAAAAGTTTTCAACTTTTTGGCCTTAGTGAGATTTGAGTCATTTGACCATGCGATCTCTTGGGGTAAGCCCTTTGGTTGCTATCTCATGCTACTCGGCCTAACCACTGGGGTTATATTCTTGTTGTCCGTAGATCGTTCGGTTTTCTTGATTTTTAGTTTTTGGAACTGTTGATTTTTTCCATTTGGGTTTTCAATGAGATTTTTGTGTGTGTGCGTACGGGTCTTGGGAAAGTTGACTTGCGATTCTGAGCAATTTTATGGATTTAGCTTGCGCTGGATCTGAAGCTTCAGTTCTCTTCTTTTGCTAAAGAGATTTGAATTTGTTCATATATGGTTTCATGGGTTTAAGGACGGATGCATGGGCGGAAGAGCCCAGGCGAGTCCGGGCGACTGCCTTACCCACGTTTTAAGTTTTTACTAGAATTATAGTAGTTTTTATCTCAAAAGTATTAAAGTTATATAGGTTTGCCTGCCCAACATCATTTTGAACAATTCAACACCCACCCATGACCCAACCTTTGGGGAAAAAATTATGGTATTTTAAATATCCTTTGTTCGACTATGTATTTAATAGTAGTTGGTAAAATTAATATCACCTTTAGTATGCTATAATTTTTTTAATGTTTGCCCACCCAACCTTGAAATCCAGTTGGGTGTTATTACATGGAAGATATCTTTTTAGTGATTTGGTAGATCTCATGATGATGGCCCAAGTTCTGAAATTCCAAATGTCGGCTAATTTTGCCAATTTTGCAGTAGATACTTGGTCCCAACTCCCTTGACAAACATTGCTTACCTAATTTGAAATTCAGTTGCATATGCATTTTAATTATGTTCTGAACGATTGGCAAAGGAAATGGATTTTACTCGGATTTTGAACAATTGGTATGAGGTTACTTTGTTAAGAAGTGCCTAGACTTAGACTTCTGCAGCAAAATTGGTAGTTGCTACTTGCTATAGTGGTAAATTTCTTTAGCTTCGCCTTTTCTTATGGTTTGATTTTAAGAAAAGTCATTGGGACTATTTATGGCACACCATCAAACATGGAGTCAGTATTTTGAAATGAAAATTGGTTACTGAGTCAGTCATTGCTGTCCTGAATTCAAATTTTGAATACAGTTTATTTTGCTCTATTTGTACTCTTCTAGGTTTTCTGCACATGATTGCGGATGTAGTTTTGGGAAAACTTGAAATTTTCTATCTTTCTCATGTAGGTTATTAACTTATTTAGATGTTATTTACCGTGTTCCACATCTTCCCATCAAAAAGAAAGGGAAAACAGTCAACCAGATGAAGTTAATTCTGGTTTGAGGATCAATTTGGACTTTATTATACTGACCTTACCTGATATGCTTGACGATTGCAGTGACCTCCCTGTTATTTAATGATCAGTACTATCCTTGCTATGGCTTACTTTTTTCACAAGTACCCACCTTCCCTTTAAATACACTTGTTCTCCTCGCCAGGGGTTTTTCTGCTTGAGGAAAGTAGACTGTAGCATTATGTATGCGTTGAGTGCCTGCCTGCCTTGTATTTAGTGTCATATGGTTTCCTGAAGACCTGTTTTATGTGTAAAGTCATTGGTAAGGATTATATCTTGATCAGGGAAAGGTGATTTTTGTCTTTCATGCTTCCATGCTGTGTATTGCCCTCGTCATATTTCACTATGATCCAGGCTTAGGCTTGTTCTGGACCACGCTGCTAGATTGAGAGTCTGCCCGCTTATTTTAGGATGACTGCCACTTTCCTATTTGAGTAAGGAATGAATATTGGACCCTACTGAAATTTCAACTGACGACCAGGCATAGTGGTGGTTGGGCGGAGATGGATCAAAGTGCCTTTTAGCAATTGTGGTTGTTATCGTCAGAAAAAGAAGAAGATAGAAGTAGAAACAAGATGGAGCTTATGATGAACACAAAATTGGAAAAAACACATGCAAGAGCTGATGCGTTTGAGAGACACTAGATAGCAATAACTTTATTCTCAGATCACATCCCACAGACAGCTGACCTCCTGACTAGGGAGCTGTTTGCAGAATTTTCTAATGTGGTAAATGCCTGAGGCTTAAGCATAGAAGCAATGAAGCTCCATAAGTGGAGAGTAGGTGCTTAATAAATTGTAGTAGCTACGAAATACATGTGTTGTAAATATTTCAATCTTCTGGTAACTTGTTGATCGACTTGACTCTTCTGATACCAAACACTAACAAATACTTGATTTACTCCAAAATTCCATCCTTGTTTTTCTAAATGGTATTGTAATACAACGCAGCTACATATCCTTTCTAGTGGTATATCATGTAATTTCTATGACAACTGAGATAACTTTGGCTTTCAATATTTGTCCCTCCTATATAAAAAGGAAAATTAACAGTGCTTCCTAGAATAAATGTAGCATGACTCTCAGAATCATTGTTAATTTTGTAAAATGCAGAAAAGAAGATGGGGAAGCTGCTGGAGCATATACTGGTGTTTTGGGTCTCAAAAACCAAACAAACGAATTGGGCACGCCGTTCTTTCTCCTGAAACAACAGTTCCTGGAGCAGCAGTTACTGCAGCTGAAGTTCCACCTCAAGCGCCTGCTCTTGTACTCCCCTTTGTTGCACCTCCCTCCTCTCCTGCATCTTTCCTTCACTCAGAACCTCCTTCGTGTACACAATCACCAGCAGTTTCCCTGTCTATATCTGCCAGCATGTATTCCCCCGGTCCTACCTCCATCTTTGCTATTGGACCTTACGCTCATGAGACCCAGCTAGTCTCACCGCCAGTCTTCTCCAGCTACACCACTGAACCATC
Source organism: Rhododendron ferrugineum (assembly GCA_025642025.1). NCBI lineage: Eukaryota > Viridiplantae > Streptophyta > Magnoliopsida > Ericales > Ericaceae > Rhododendron > Rhododendron ferrugineum. The sequence goes on along the minus strand of JAOTQK010000012.1, from coordinate 22,954,786 downwards.
CACCGCTCCTTTTACTCCTCCTCCTGAGTCTGTCCAATTGACTACACCTTCATCTCCTGAAGTCCCATTTGCTCGGCTCCTTGACCCCAATCACCAAAATAGAGCATCTAGTCAGAGATTCCATTTGTCTCATCATGAATTCCAATCATATCTTTACCCTGGAAGTCCTGTGGGCCACTTGATCTCGCCCAGTTCAGGTATCTCCAATTCAGGCACCTCATCTCCTTTCCCCGATCGTGAATTTTTTCCTGGTGGTCCTCAGTTCCAAATTGGGGACCCTCCCAAGCTTTTGAACCATGACAAGCTGTCAGCCCGCGGATGGCGATCCGAGCAAGGATCTGGGTCCTTGACCCCTGATGTTGTGGGACCCAGGTCGCGGGACGGTTGTCTTCTGGATCGTCAAAAGTCAGACATTACACCGCTGTCAAATTCATTCAATGGGTGGAGAAATGCTGAAGCTATTGTCGATCATAGAGTATCTTTTGAGGTTACTGCTGAAGATGTAGTCAGATGCCTGGCAAAGGTGCCATCTGTGGCCAGGCCTGTATCACCATATCTAGAAAATGCAGAAATTTCTGCTGAAATGGATGAGCACGTCGATCGTGGAGCCCATCCCGGTGAAATATCTGACAACGCCAACGAGAAAGCGTCCGTGGATGGAGAGGAAGGGCAGCGGCCTCAGAGACATCGCTCTATTACGCTTGGTTCTGTTAAGGAATTCAACTTTGACAATGCGAATCGAGGAAACTCAGACAACCCTACTATTGGCTCCGACTGGTGGGCCAATGAGAAGGTAATTGGGAAGGAGCATGAGCCCTCTATGGACTGGGCCTTCTTTCCTATTATACAGTCAGGTCAGGCGTGAGCTAACTGATACGGGCATCACAAGTTCCGGGGAGCACAAATGAAGCCTCGGCTTGATTTTGGCATTTCCAATTCCACCGGGGTAGCCCTTTCTTGAAAATATTTGGATGAAATGATGGGGAATTGGGCTTCTTAAACTGGAAAAGACGATATGCTCGGGTGACTACTACTAGAAGGCTGTTTTAGAGAACTTCATCACCTAGAAATCATAGCAGGTACTGTTTTATGAGGATCAGTACGCTTAGTTCATTATCCTTTTTTCCTGCTATAGGCAGAAGGATATATAAGCTAACTGCTGCATTAAATATATGTCTTTTATCGTTTTTGTTTTGTAAGATAAGTAGATTGTAGATTAGAAAAGTGGAAGTGGTAAAAATGATGTTGCTTATGGTAACAATGATAGGGTTGAGAACTTGATGTTTTTAGACTATTCTTATGGAAATTGAATAATGCCGTTGTCATTTGTAGCCTGTACAATTTCAAGTTTCCCAGTGTATCTCTTATTTCTTCTGAAATTTGCAGGCAAGTATGATAGTTTCATTGCGATTTTTTTTTTGTATCTCCCTTGAACTTGAAGGGTGTTTACAGTTATTAAATTTATTTAGTCATAACACTTTTCCCCCATCTTTCGTTCATTATTAGGGAATTCTCAGTTGCTGAGCAGAGAAAGGGGAAAGGGGAGAAATTGGGTGGTCCGCACTTTGCTTAGATGCGGAGGTCCGCATTAGAAGCTTACTCTATATATATATATTGCAAAAAAAAATACTAAAAATATTGAGCGGTTTGGAATATCCTCGTTGGACCCGAAATGGGCCCATAAATGATTAATCTACTAGTTCAAAGCTTTCCATCCAAACAAGCACTTAAGGCCAAGGGGTGTTGGTTTTTTTTTGACCAAAACGGCACAGGTTTGGCCTCTCAACCGGACCACACCCATGCCGTCCCCAGAGGACAACAGGATCCCTCAATCCCAAAAAAATAATCGCTCTTGTTTTCTCTTGTTTATTTTGTCCTTTTAAAGAAAAAAAAAACGAAAAGGCATGAAGCCTAAATATATTTTATCACTGAAATAATATTGGACAATAAAGTGCGTCGGTGTACAATAAACCGCTTAAAAAATATAAAGTAATAAACCTCTCAAAAGATAGAAGAAGACCTCCATGCAAGGAGGAGAGAGCTACCATAAAGGTAAACCACAAACCTCCACGCAGGGAGGAAGTAAAAACCTCTACACAAGAGGTCTTATTAGTGTAACACAAAAGAAAACCTCCACATTGGGAGGAAAGAAAACAAAAAAAAGAGGAATAAACCGTCTCTCCACATCTTTAGTCTCCACCAAGCCGTTTCCATCTTCAGATTAAGTTGTAGCCACCACCACTTGTATAATTCGGACTCTACTTGATCGGGGGTGGTCGCCCACCATGTGTGCAACATGTACCATTGCGGTCAATGGCATCAGCAATCCGAGACCAAATTTGAGAAAATAGGGGAGGGACAAATGTTTGTCCCCAAACACACACTCAAAGAGAGTTTCTAGAGAGAGAGAGAGAGAGAGGAGGGCAGAGGCAGAGGGAGAGGAAACAAATTTTCTTCTTTTATATGTTGATGAATTAGTGTGCAAAAAGCCCCTGATGGAGCCCATTTTCTGTCCTAACAGTTTAATCCTCTATCCTTGGTTTTTTTTAATAGACGGGAAGTAAAACATGAGGACCCCTATTCTATCTTTTTGCGTTTAGATATTTATCAGGTCTTGTATTTCACATATATAGGAGTGATATGTATGACAAAGAATTGACAAATAAGTGCAATATGTTCATGTAAATTAGGGTTGGGTACGTGCTCCTTTTTTTTTTTTTTTTGATCAGCAAAAATAAATTTCATTAACTCATAAACACGAAGTTACAGAGATAATAGGATCTTGGATACACCGGCCTGACCATCCAAAACCCTCTTCTCCAAACCACACGGAGGAACTGAAAGAGGCCCAACAGGCTG
>JAOTQK010000012.1:22917505-22951827 GCA_025642025.1 Rhododendron ferrugineum | reverse complement strand
GCCCCAAGAGATCGACTCCATCCAGCAATGGAGATCGACGGGAGAGACGCCGGAGGAGGATGAGAAAGGGTCACGGATGGAGGAGCAGGACCGAAGGAGCAGAGAAGGCAGACGAAATCAGACCAGCAAGGATAAGGAAGAAAGGGGGTGAGGGAGGAGAAGCCCGGGGGAGGAGGAGACCGGGCGCCTCCCCCCCAGGCGGCTGTGGCTGCGGTTGGAAACCTAAGAGAGAGAAGAGAGAGTTTTTTCCTTCGACTATTCTGCGGTTGGGTACGTGCTCCTTGCGTGCTGAAAACTGATCATTATATGCTCTCAAACGGAATTATCGACAAAATTGTAATGTAACAATTATGTGGATGTAACAATTACGTACATAATCATGTTTAATATTATGACTACAGCTAGGGACGGATGTACATGGGGCATGCGGGGGCACGTGCCCCCACTCGAATGCGTGCCCCCACTCGAAATAAAAATATTTTTAAAAAATATTTATGTATAAATTAACATAATTATAAAAATGTGCTAATTTATAAACATACACACTTGTATATATCTCGAAAATATACATATAGAATTAGTTTTATGCCTGAATTTCATCATATGATACATTTATACATGTTACTTTACGAGCTGTTTGTCTATTTGGAGCTATTCTTTCTTAATTCTCTTTATTTTTAACCGTCTCGGAGAAATATTTTAAAATAAATACATTAACAAAACTAGCTCGATCATTCTAAAATTTGTTAATGTTCATTTAAAATATATTTTAAAAATTTTGTCTGATATTTTGTGCTCATTTTTACCTAATTTAACTTAAAGTACGCTTTATAAACTTTTGTAATTAGTAATGCATGCTTTAATTTTGAACGATCTTACTATGGTTGACTAAAAAAAAAAACTTTCATCATTATAATTAACAGGTGCCCCCACTAGGGAACATTTCTGGATCCGTCCCTGACTACAGCCCCAGATAATCGTTGTCAACGAGTTATTATCATCCTACATCCTATATTATCTTCAACGTTGCCTGTTATTGCCAATTAATGAAAGAGATGATTTTTTTCTGAAAATATATTCTCAAGAATCTCAACGCTCTTGATTGTAACAAGTGAGCTTTATACTCATACTATTTATAAGTCTCCAATGCTGACAATATATACGATATTCGCATATAGAAATTGTCATTATCTCAACTACCATCTTCAATTGACTTTATCAATTTTGTATTATACTTCTGCCAATTAATCTCTTATATAGTTTTAGTGTACTATTTTTATTGATTAATTAACACTGTCCATTTTCTCGATCATAATCACTGTTCTTTATTTATTTAGATATTTTAGTTGCATCAATCTCCTCACTTATTGATATTTGTTGTCATCATTGTTGATTGAGATTTATCACCATCTCCTTTAATTTATCAAATCATTTCTCTAAGCAAATCAACATCTTTTGGGTGGAAAATAATCTTGCACGTATGACATGTAAAATGTTTGTTGTACTCCTATAACCTGAGTGCCCTAATTTCCGATAACTCATAAACCTAATTATTTTCGCTATACTGATATATATGGTCTCCAGTACAAATCTAAATTTAAATGTGTTTCGAATGGTTTAATGCACATAATTGCTATAAAAAAATTCTATTAACAAATTCGTACTTTAATGTTTTTAAACAAATTTATATCCAACTCTGTTCATTAAATTCCTTGTAAGTTGTACTCCCTCCGTCCCATTTTTATTGTTCATTTTTGAATTGCGTATCATTTTTGCATTATATTTTTCAATCTATAATGTTTTTCATAATTTTGAAAACTTTGTATTATAAAAGTAATCGAGATCTATCAAACAAGATTCATATTGCATATTTTTCAAGATCCACACTAAAAGATATAGGCAAAAGACATAAAAGAGAAACAAAATAATGGACAATGAAAATGGGAGTTGAGTTTTGTTCACTCTCCACTTAAGAGGGTGAAAATTACCATCCTTCCTATTGGTTGAAATGATGTGGACCCCACCACAAAGTGATGTCATGCTTACCAAAAAGTGTATTGCATGGTAAGTATGACATTACTTTGTGGTGGGGTCTACACAATTTCAACCAATGAGAGAGAGGATAATGTTCACAAAATTGCACTCTGAAAATGGGACGGATGGAGTATTAACAAAAATAGTACTCTCTCTCCGTCCTAATTTAAATGCTCCCTACGGAAGACAACCTAACTTTGACCTCAAAAAATAAAGTACTTTCGGAATTAATTTTTAATTTTGTTTTGCATCGTTCAAAAGATCTCGACGAGTACACTAAAATGGTGCCAAAAAATTTCAAAAATGATAATGAAAAATATGATTTTTAAAAAAATCAAAATGACACGACTTTAAACATTTAAAATGAGACGGGAGTACTATTATGGTCCATGATGGACTGCTTGAGAGCCTTGAATGACCCATCCTCCTTTTGTTGACCACACACCTCTTTAGACCTTCTAGAAGGCCCCCCACCAATTTTCCTCCTTTAAAAGTCCACACTTTTCCCCTCTCCCTCTCCTATTTACCAGCTCCAGGCTACACTATTCTTCCTCCGCAGTCTTAGATTTTCTTTCACCCCTTCTTTGGTTTGCTTCCTTTCTTGCAATTTCGACCGAAAGTAGGGATCTTTTCAGGTACCCAATTCTTGGCTTTGCAAGTTTCTTCCTTCTTTTCATCTCTTCAGTTTCTGTATTTCACTTGCAACAAGAATTAGGGCTTTTCTTGGGGGCTCTTCTTTCATCTGGGTTTGCTCTCATTCTTGCCATTTCTACCAAAAGTGGGATCTTTTCAGGTACCCAATTCTTGGGTCTGTACGTTTCTTTTTTCTTCCTTCTCTCACTTGCAACGAAAATTAGGAGTTTTAGAGGCCCTGAAATGCCACCTTCTGCTGATTCAAAGCTGCCTCTGAATAAATTAAACCTAAAAACATCAAACCGAAATACCAACGTCGTCACCATTGATGTTGGGGGTCAGCTCTTTCAGACCACCAAGCAAACTCTAGACCTTGCCGGACCCAAATCCCTCTTTTCCAGAATTCTCGATTTTTCTGATCAAAACCCTAACACTAACCCTCATGTGCCGTTCATTGACAGAGACCCTGAATTATTCTCAATCCTTCTCTCTCTCCTAAGAACAGGTCATCTCCCATCGAAATCAAAGGCTTTCGACTTCGAAGACCTAATCTCCGAATCCCAATTCTACGGCATTGAAGCCCTACTTCTGAATTCCCATTCGAACCCATCGCAGTTTGAAGCTTTCAATCTTGAAAAATCGTTGCTTTTACCCTTGAGTGGGCGAGACTCGCCGTCGGCCATCTCCACGACGCCGTTTGGATCTGTTCTCGTGGCACACGGGAGCAAAATCACCTCATTCGATTGGTCTCTCCATAGAAAATCCACGATTTTGACTCAATTCACGGCCGTCGATTCTCTATTAGCTTTGTCCCCAACTATTGCCGCCGCTGGTGCAACTGATTTTTCTGGGTTACAGGTGATTGATTTTGAGAAGGGTTTTGTTAGAGAGACACTGAATTGGGAAAATGTTACTAGGTCTAGTTCAACAGTGCAGGCAATTGGGTGTTCTCCTGAATATTTATTCACTAGTTTTGAGTCCGGCCGCCGAAATTCGAATTCGATCATGGTTTATGATTTACAAAGTGGGTTTCGTCCGGTTACCGAGATAGGTCATTATGAGATTTTTGGTGCTAATCTTGATTCAGCAATCCCTGCTACAAAATTGAGTTGGGTTTCTAGTAAAAATTTGTTAATGGCGTCGGGGTCGCATAGTGGACCTTCTGGAGTACAGGGAAACATCAAATTTTGGGATATTAGGTCCGGAAATGTGGTATGGGAAATAAAGGAAAAGGTTGATTGCTTTGCGGATGTCACGGTTTCAGATAACCTTTCGGCTATTTACAAGGTTGGTGTGAATTCGGGCGAGGTGTTCTTCATGGATTTGAGGAATATCGGTACTGAGAATTCGTGGGTTTGTCTTGGTGATAATAGAAAGGTGATCAATGGGAAGAAAGAGGGTGTTGGGAGCAGAATTGAAAGCCGGGGTAATCAAGTCTTTTGCAGTAAAGGAGGGGATTTAGAGTTGTGGTCAGAGGTTTTGATAGGCTCTCTGAGGAAAGGCGAACATGGTTTAGAGGACAGGGTGTTCAGAAAGAATTCGGTGGGGAGAGCAAAGGATATGGCAGGAAGTCGGATAACCTGCTTGGGATTTGGAGGGAACAAAATGTTCGTGACGCGCAAGGATCACCACTTTGTTGAGGTTTGGCAGAGTTCTGTAAGGGGATTTTGATCTCAATTGTTCTATTTGTGTTCACGAATACAGTGTGATGTATCATTTTTTTTTTCATGTACTATATAGGATAGGGTTCTTCATTTGATTAAATTGTAAACAATGATACTAATAGAAGATCATATTTTCTGTACTGGTGTTTTTTGTTTTCTATGCAGTTGACTTTTCAATAACATTGAGAATCTTCATAGTTGTTGCTTAATGTGTTCTTACCTGTCGGGAGAATGTATATGAAATTATTGTAATGGAAAAGTAGTTCTTTTTTCTCATTTTTTTGGCATCTCATACGACATACGATAGTAAGTAATCTAAGAGTAAGTTAATTCCGACATCAGTATGATTTTGATACCAGAAAAAGATTGAGTATGTGTTTGGCACCTAATCTGTTCAGGCCTCTCCATCAGTAGACCCTTAATCTAATTCTTAAAGTTGGTTGATGACCGAGGAAGGTGTCTCAATGCCCATATGAGGTGTTCATTCTTTTCACGTAGGAACTAGGACAGCAACCTTATTGTCTTGTGCTGGTCATCTTTTACATTGATAATCATCTGTTACATCTTCACAAGACCAAACTATACAAGAGCATCTTTCAGCACTGACTGATTTTTCTTACCCTATCAAATTGGTGAGGTTAGGTGGGACCTGTTGGCATTCATAATTTGTTGAACTAGATTACGTAAGTGATGACGAATTCTCTCATATAGCTATCAACACTAGAATCATCTAGTTTGTTACACATGTCAGCGTCTATTTTGTACTTTAACCCAATGCTGGCGTTGAACAGTCTATGAAACCGGATTGATGCTTCACTTGTGATCACAGATTCACAGGTGATTGTGTCAGCCATTCTCTTATGCCTCAACTAAATGATGGTCGATCCTGCTAAACCTGATGCATGATTCCTTTCCAAGAAAATCTGTAGCACCTCATGGTTTAGCTTTCATCATGGGTGGGAAATTCGACATATCCATACCATCCTTCATTGGGTACTAATTTTAGAAATAGTTTAGTCATGCAAATGGTGGGTTGACTACTACTGGTACCAGGTCTGTTTCATAGTTGACCCACTGAATAGCTGGGCCCAGGCTTTCAGTGTTTGGTCAGGCAGGTCCATAAATCACTTTGATCACATTACTTCTGGAGGGAAGTTTTTGTGGAGTACATTTTTTAGATACTTCTTGGTGATTTTAATTTTTCGAAGAGGTAGATGTGAGGACCTTAGGGTTGTATAAACATTGGTATTAGGAAATGCATTTATCTTTTATGTCCCCATTTTATCATTGAAGTATCATAAAAGGAGGAGTTCATGTATGTCGATCATGGATGATTTCTTGTACCATAGAAAGTCCAAAATAACTTTGGAAATTCGTAGTTGTTTCCAAAGATTCAACACTTTCTTCGTTATTTTCTACAAGACATTATCTCAATATGGGGTCCTCGCCGATTCATGACATTGTGTTACTTTAATCTTTTGAAGCAAGGTTAAGTTCTAAAAATGGTTTTGCTGCTGCTGATAAAAATAGTTCTAGGCTCATTTGATTTTGCAGTCTTCTGGGTTTTGGCTGTTTTTTCGAGCAGTTCTTTTTCTTCCCATTGGTAGGAACCGTAAGACCGCAGATTCCCTCCTTGGGGCCATGCTTATGGTCATCTTCAGGGTCATGACTCCGGGCCAAGCATATGAGGCCAATTGACCAATCAATTCTTGGCCTTCTCTTTCGAACCATGCTTTTAAGTGTCTATCTCGATGAAGCTGACATGTTCAAATACTTGAGCAAAATGCTCTCATGGAAATCCCTAGGTGCAACAGATTAGCTTTGTCAAATCTGCTTTATTTCCACTATTTCAAGTGTTCTATTCAACAACGATACCGGTTTGTAATGATTTGATGGACTTTGTTCTCAAAATTGCGAGGCAAAACAATGTCCCATTCCATCCATATCTACTTGCTTTGCCCTCAAGTGCGGATACAGGTTCTTCCACAACTCCGATCGGGAACCCCCGAAACTTGGTCATTGTTATTCAAAGTGGCATCTCTGCTGGGCAATTCCCATTGGGACTTGTGCCCGCTTTGCTTGTAGGAATTGTGGTGACTGCTTTAATACTTCTGTGCATGTACTGGAAGGTTTTGTCTGTCGAAAAAGTTGAAGAAGATGCTTCTGCGGAGTGAGCTCTAAGTTTTGAGTTCACATCATTTCTCGGCAACAATGCCCACAACTATGTCACACCCCAAGTCAATGCTGAGGGGATGATTTCTACATCCGAAGCTCCCGGTCTCCAATGAAGATATGAATCAGGGAGACTCTTAGAAATAGAACAAATTCAATTGAGATGGATAGGAATTCAAGTGCCTTCAAAGAGGTGGCGAATGGCGATGATCTTTCTCAACCCGGGAGGAAAATGCTCATTCAAGTAGGTTTGCAAATGATGGATTACACAGGGGTCTGGATATTGTGAATGATTCTTCAGAAGGTGCAATTCCAATACAGTCTGTGATGGAAGAAAGGGGGTTTGGCCAAGGGATGGAAGAGACTGTTGAGGAAGACGTGTGTTTATGTTGTTACCATAGGAATGCTGATTACTTTTCTTCTGGGTTGATATTTGTCACTTACTGCAGCACTTGCTCTTGTGGTCCTTGATTTCAAGGAGTCCTACTATTGGTACCGACGGTTTTTGAACCGATGGGGTACCGACGGGCACGCGGGGCTCACTGCGGTTCCCGCAAGGAAGGATGATCTGAGCTGTTCAATAATTTAAAAAAAAAAACTGAGTAGGTCCTTGAAAAATCAGCTCAATCCAATATGTGTTGGTGCTCGATCCAATCTTTTCATTGTTCATTCAGATTATAGGATCCTATAATCTGAATGAAAAATGGAAAGATTGGATCAAGCACCTACACAAATCGGATTGAGTAGATTTTTCACGACGCACTCGGTTTTTCTTTTTCTTAAAATTTATTGAACGGCTCGGATCATCAGTGCGGGATCCGGAGTGGGCCCCGCGTGCCCGTCGGTACCCCATCGGTTCAAAAACCGTCAGTCCCCTTAGCATTAGGGACCAGGATATTTGTGCAGAGATTTTCCCATGTCTAGAAAATACTATAAAATTAGAAATATACTTTTTGTCTTTCCCATTTCTAGGAAATACTATACACACGTACTTTTTGTCTTTCTCTTGGAATTTTTGAAATGGGTTTACATGTGTTTCCACTCAGAAGTTCAATACTTCATTGATGTCTTTATGAGAGTAAACTTCTAGATTTGGTTATCTGATTATCTCCACTTCATGAGCTTGGGATACTTATACTCTTCTGAAACAAGGTTGCAAAGTACTAAAAATGGCCTTTGCTGCTACTGATAAAGTTGTTCTAGGCTCAGTTGCTTTTGCAGTCTTCTGGGTTTTGGCTGTTTTTCCAGCAGTTCCATTTCTCCCCATTGGTAGGACTGCAGGCTCACTCCTTGGGGCCGTGCTCATGGTAATATTCAGAATTTTAACTCCAAACCAAGCGTATGCCGCCATTGACCTGTCAATTCTAGGCCTTCTCTTTGGAACCATGGTCGTAAGCGTCTATCTTGAAAGAGCTGACATGTTCAAATACTTGGGCAAATTGCTCTCATGGAAGTGCCAGGGTACAAAGGACTTGCTTTGCGGTATCTGCTTTATTTCTGCCATTTCGAGTTCTGTTCACCAACGATACTAGTTGTATTGTTCTGACAGAGTTTGTGCTCAAAATCGCGAGGCAAAACAAAGTTCCTTTACATCCGTTTCTACTTGCTTTGGCATCGAGTGCAAATATTGGTTCTTCTGCAACTCCAATAGGCAACCCTCAAAACTTGGTTATCGCTATTCAAAGTGGCATCTCTTTCGGAGAATTCGTAGTGGGAGTTATTCCTGCTATGCTTGTCGGTGTTGTTTTGAATGCTTTAATACTTCTGGTTATGTACTGGAAGGTTTTGTCGGTTGAAAAGGATGAAGTGATCTCCGAGGTAGATGTGAATTCTCATCAATTCTCGCCTGCAACTATGTCACATCTGACGTCGTTGGAATCTCAAGGATTGAATCCCACAGCAGATGCTATTGACCAGATAAAAAACAGAACAAGTTCAAGGGAAGATGCAGTTCCTGTGCAGTCTATGATGGAAGTGGAGGGGGATTTGGCCAACGGAGGGAATAGGTTGTTGAGGAAGATGGGTGTTTATCTTGTTACCGTAGGAATGCTTGCTGCTTTTCTTGTCGGTTTAAACATGTCTTGGACTGCAGTCACAGCTGCACTTGTTCTCGTGGTCCTTGATTTCAAAGATGCACGGCCGTGCCTGGAAAAGGTATGTTGCCCTCTTTGGTGATGGTTTTCAGAATGAATTCCGCGAGCGCATTTGAGAAAGCTCTTTGTTTGGTGGTTTCCTAGACTTTCTTTCTAGAGTTTTGGTAGAGAAGAGCTAATTTTCCCCCGAAAAAATTTCGCAAAATATGTTTTAGTATTTATCAAAAACCATTTCTTAAGAAAAATGAACAAGATAGGAAAATGCCTGAGTTTTCTTGTTCAAAAATGGATTCCTGAATAATTACCTAGCAGGGTGGGCCTTGTGAGCATCTTTTTCTTCCTTAAAGATCTGCATTTTTGAATCAGGTTTCCTACTCTCCTTGTATTCTTCTGCGGAATGTTTATCATGGTCGAGGGCTTCAACTGAACTGGTATACCTAGCACTTTCTGGAACTTAATGGAGCCCCACGCACGTATCAATCATGTCAGCGGCATCGCAGTGCTTGCCCTTGTTGTACTGGTCCTTTCGAACGTTTCTTCAAACGTACCAACTGGTAAGTTGATTAATTTTTTTTTTTTGAACAGCACCGGTAAGTTGATTCTAGTCTTGTTTTTCATTTATTAGGTCATATTTGGTAAATCACCACCTTTGTTCTTTCGAGGGCCATTGTATGCTATTGTGCTTTTAGCAGCATATACCTTATTTACTCTAACCAGTTGCTACACTTGGGCCAAAGGTGGCCCTGGCTACACCTGACTTTTTCTGGTACATCGGAAATTCACTACCAAAGCCATTTAGCACAAGCTTTCGCTTGCAGGGAGAGTGGCCCGTAAAATTAAAAAAAATGGCTGTCTTTTTCCAGAGAAAACTTGTGATGTCTATCTATTTCCAATGTTCCAATCAAGTGTCAACCTTTTTTTACAAGTTGTGTTTGGAATTCGATCCAGTTCGACTATCCTAGTGGCCGAGGATGCATTCTCCCAATATAGAAACCCAAGTTGCAGTCTTCTTAAGTACCTTACCTGCTAGAAAGAGGGAATAAAAAAAATGGTGTTGGTGGTGGCGGTGGCGGCTGAACAATTAACAAGCCAACTAGGACAAATGGGATACTTTGTATATGTTCCATTGGAACATTTTTTTGTCTTGTGTTCCATTTTTAAGGTAGTGGAGAACTTTTAATAGAGAGAGGAACTGGGTGGAAGTTATTTATGTCCTTCTAAACCATTCAAGAGAAAGGTATCTCTTTTCCTTTAGTGTTAAAAACTGGTTTTAAATAAAGACCTTTACGTATGGCATGGGCCGTTACGTAATAGTAGGATTTTGCACCTCCTATACAGTTATTTACTTGCCTATCGGCAGAGACGGACCGATTCGGTTTGATATCAGGCCATATCACCCATATCGTAACATTTTCCGATACTGCGGTTTAAAACCATTTGGCTTGTTCATTTTTGGTACTCAAAATCCCTGCGCACGGTTCCCAATAAATTTTCTCTATCTATTCCTCTCCACTTATTACTCTTAAAAACCTCCGTCAAAACCCAAAACGAACAAGGTATTTGAAACTTTATGGCAAGTAGATATGAACTGCTTGAGAAACAGTAACCATCTCTTGGTCCTATTTATGGCGACCCTCGCTACAAAAAAGAAAAATTATTTTTCCGTAGTCTTTTTCTTGTTTTGGGGGGGGCCTGTTATCCCGGAAAAATATCAAGTCGATTGGATATCAATAACTTCATGTCGGATGATATCTATTCGGAAGTGTATTTCAAAAATCATATTTGCCGTTCATTTTTTTTTTTTTTAGAACAATGTACTTTGGTCACTGAGTAGACAGTGTCTCAGATTTTCTGCAGGGTTGTCATACTAGTCGATCTCTGCAATTTGTGAACGATTCGATCAAATTTTTAAGATTGTGATAAGCCCTGGTTTTGCACTCACAGCAGGAACCCCAACTCCTGTTTTAGTATATTTGTCTTCCTCTCTTATCCCCCCCCAGTTCTGCTGCTTGGAGCAAGAGTGGCAGCATCTGCAGCAGCAATATCACCAACTGCAGAGAAGAAAGCATGGCTTATATTGGCATGGGTGAGCACTGTTGCCGGAAACTTGTCGCTGCTGGGTTCGGCTGCTAACCTGATTGTTTGCGAGCAGGCTCGCCGCGCTCAGTTCGGTGGCTACACCCTCACATTCTGGAGGCACCTCAAATTTGGAGTTCCCTCTACCCTTATAGTCACCGCGGTTGGCTTGGCTCTCGTTAGGGGCTAAGAACATGTATTTCGGGAAGACCCATTCGTGTTTTGTGGTGTTGTTTGTAGAAAAGTTTTTCAGAACAAGTAAACACTTTGCATGTCCATATCTTGGATGTTTCACCACAGCTTTATGGAGGCATCTCAAGTTTGGAGTTCCCTATATCCTTATGGTCATCGCGATTTGACCTGACTCTCATTTCGGGTTAATAACGTTCAATATCGGGAAATTAATTGGGTTAAAGATGAATAGTATCATTATGTATCTTATACCTTTTTTTGCAACAACGTATAATAAGAGAAACATACGCCGCCATTAACTTAGAACTACTGCCAATTCTCCCTCTAGTAACAGAAACAAGAATTTTTTTTTTTTTTTTGTAGCAATGGCCGAAAAATCGATTTTTCGGCCGAAATTATATGATTTGAAGGAGATCCATGTAAACCTAAGGTTGGGTTTCTCCAGGTAGTTTATGGGCTCGAAATGATGCTGTTTGGAGTTCACAATGGGCCTCTTTCTTTTTTGTATTCAAATTATGCCACTCTTGATTCCAACTGTTGCCTCCTAAAAAAACAAGAATCTAGCTTGTTTGCCGTCTAAGAGGCCAGTTTGCGTCATTACTGCTGTCCAAAATACAAAATATCCTACATATACTTTTTGCAATCTGAACTATAAAATGTCGAGATGAACGGCCGAGGTTGAATTGCACTGGATTCTCTGGAGTCCATTGCTACGAAAGCGAAATCTACCAAAAAAAAGCTTCTTGTTCAATTCATTTTTCTATCATTTCTAAGTTGATTTCAAAACAATAAGCGGATAATGTGTTCCTTATTTCTTTAGTATGATTTCTTTTCTTCTTCTTCTTCGTATACCTCAACCATTTGATAAAATAAACATGAGTCTCCACTCGTGGTATGTCTGTCTGTAACTTTGAAATGCGATCCTTTAAGATATGATTCTGTCTCTGTTTTTTTTTTTTTTTTATGTGGAGAGAGGACAAAATATAAAAGACGAAGAAATTATGGAATAAAATATTTGTTTTTTGTGTACTGGTTGGCTTGGGAAACCAGAACAAATTGGAAAATAGTTGTCTAAAGATTCTATGTTTAACTAGTTTCATTTTATTATCATGTTTTTTGAATTTAAGATCCAAACATAGGATACAATGTTTCTAGATGACAAAAAAAAAGATATTGAATATGCAACGAGATTTTGTAAATCTAGGGAGGAAACGCATGTCAATTTTATAAGAAATCCTATCCATTGAGTGCTTTCTCTTAGGTTATGCCAATAAACACTATCCTTATTGGTCATATGTCACGTTAACGAGGACGATTGGAGAATCCTCTTTTATTAGTAGAAGTCGAGGACGATTGGAGAATCCTTTTATTTTACTAGAGAGAAGCCAACTCAGGCTCCAACATCTAGATTATGATACGGATAGAGCCTCATTTGATGCAACTATACTTTAAGTAACTTTTACAAGAATTTATTAAGAAAAATCAAGTAATCTCACATTTGGTAAGGTATAAACTAAGATTTATCATCTAATTTATTGGTGTAGGTAGGTTTTGTAACTTGGCAAACGACGAGGACTATTTCCCTCCATTTGTAATGCCTATAAGCAAAAACAAAGAGTTGGTCAGAGTGAACGAGCTTCCTCACCTGGTATGAAAATTTAACCACTAGTTTCACTGTTGCAAGTTGCATTTTTCAATAAAGTAAAGAAGTTCGAGCACAGTCAGAAAAAAAAAAAACCCGCCTTTCTAGTCTACTTTCTAACGAAAATATATAGTGTATCATCTGACCAAGATAGCTTCAAGATACATTAACCACAAGGAAACTAACAGGAAGAGAAATATGTTGACATTTAGAGCACAAGACCGGGGTGGTAGCGTCAATCTTACAATGAATAATGACCATTTTAGAAATAAACTCAAATTCAGGGGGGGTAGTGTCAATCTTACAATGAATAATGACCATTTTAGAAATAAACTCAAATTCAAGGGGTCTTGCAGTGAAACCCAAATTGCTTATAAATCATTGTGATTGATTGAAAATAATGAGAGGAGCAATGATCACATGCACTCGGTATCATCGTAAATCATACCCGACCATGTGACTGATAGTGCGACTCATCAGCTAAGTCAGTGATTATTCAGTGGCTTCGGGGCACCGTCACGTCATGTGGATCATGTTCGTTTTGGGATTTTGGGTAATGAGTGAAGAGAGATAGATAAATAGAGAAATGAGAGTAATAAATAAGAGAAAATTTATTGAAAATCGTGTGCAGGGAGAGAATCCAAAATTCCAAAACGAACATGGTCACACTTATCTACAAGACTACAACAGTGAGATACTCCCTCCGTCTCTATTTGTTTGTCCCTTTTTACTATTTGGAATTTCTTACAAAATTGTCTATATGTTTCAGTATATAATGATTTGTATATACAATATGGATCTTGTTTTATAGATCTTGATTATATCTATATAATACGATGTTTTCGAAATTACATAAAACATTATGGTTGTGAGATATAAACTATTTTTTGAAGGACACATATGTTAAAATTGGACAAACAAATTGGGACGGGGAGTAACAAATTAGTATTGAGTCCACATAACTTTGTGGTGAATAAAAGAGTGCTGAGACATCACGTGACGATATCCTAGGACCACCAGATAATTTTTCCTAATTGACATCATAACGTACAGATTACTACATCAGTGGACGTTATAATCATACATCACCGTACGATATTTTTTTTAACCTTGTGCCACAAAATGTACTTTTTACTCATCCACGAAATTAATTTACCGGTAGTAAAAAAAAAGCTAAACAGAAGAAGATGGTAAAGTTTTCGCAATGTCTCGTGAATCAAGATCCTCTCATATGATAATCTCTTACGCGAAGCAAAACGGGACCGATCACGATTCATTTGAGGATTCGAATAATTCATTTTTGTGAGTCTTGATTTGTGTAACGTCCATGCAAAAAATTAAATTCATTGGACATCGATATCCATTTGAACGAATCTATTTTGTCACAAGATAGTCAGACGTTAACCGTTTTATTTCTCTTCAGAAAAATATGCTTAAATTAAATTTTTATCGATCTCCGATCAACTTGATTTCAAACATGAATGTTAAACACATCGAGACCTACTTACATGAACATACGGTTTGTGACAATCTGACCGTGATATATAACTCTCTTTTTGTGTCATTATACATGCGTAACTTGTGGACTAAACTTACTTTTTAATTGCTCAGATCATTTGATAAGATCTAAGATTCGGTGCCGAACACCAAAAGAAAAAGATCTAAGGTTCGGCCATGATATAAGTGCGATAGATTATATATTTTTAAAATCTTAATTCTATTTTAATTTATTTATTTTTTAAACGTAAATATCGAAAGAGTAGAAAGACCGAATGAAATTTAAAAGAGTTCAACAGCTCGACAAATCATGTCATGTCATATTGGGCTAAGCAAGACATGATATGACTTGTGTTTGTTTTTGGACTAGGAAACAAATTGAAGTAATGCTTTGACACAATGTGTGCTAATTATTGGGGTAGACATGACATGACATATCAATGGACAAGGCGAAGAATGACATAACGTACGTGTGCACGTCTCTAGCCCAATCAAGTCACGATATGACATGGTATGACAATGGACTAAACAAGGCATGATATACCAGCGGACTAAACAAGAAAGACATAAATTAAATATATAAATAAGCCACAGGTCACACTTTTAATCTTATCTTAAGTTATTTTTAATATTTAGTTCATAAAATTTGATATGCATAATGCATCTTTTACTTTTGAAATTCCGACAAATCTATAAAAATACTGAATGAAAATGAAAGAAATTCACAACAAAATGGAGAGATTATTAACTACTATTAAGTGTCCTGCCGCATTGTCATGCGCCCGAACCCAAAACAAGTGTGTAGGCTTCATCCTAAGATACGATGAGAAAAAAGAGCCGGAGACAGCATGTTACAGTTCCTTACAGACATTTAATTGTATTTGACAACAAAATGAATCACAAAAGCTGAAACATTAAAATACTCCCAAATCCAATAATTTATACGTACATGCATACACATTTTTATTCACAATCTCTCTCTCTCTCTCTTTCTCTCTCTCCATACAAAATAATTTTTCACTGTCTCTATATCTTCCATCCCTTTCTGCGTGTCTGCTTTTTCAGTTTCGCTTCGCCTTGTCTCTCTACCCAAAACTGACACTGTCGCACCACCACCTATCTCAATTTCCTCCGGTGAGTCGTATTAAGGGTTTCAGTCACTGTCCTAAGCTCGATTTCAACTACTCCAATTGATGAATTCTCATGTATTAGCTCATGTTTTCTCTCTTTCTCTATATATACACATGTATATATATATATATATATGTAGTCAGTGGTTCCTGAGTAGTTTTTCAAGAGGAAAGAACTACTGGTCTGTCTTTGGAAGGGGTTTTTTGGTTGAAATTTCTGTTTTATGTACTCAGGAGCTTGATTTTCCGATGAATTTCGAAAACGTTGTGATATATGAGTTTTTCAGTTTTTTTCCCCCCTTAGGTTACGCTTTTCTCCTAAACATGCCCGTGGAACCTAGCTACACTTTAGGTACGTTTTTTGGGTACATGTTTCTGTGCATATTTATTGGTCACGTTTGGGGTTTTTGTTGGTACTGTTTTTGGAGGGTTATCTGGTTGTTTGTGGCTTCAATTCAGTGAAATATAGGTTTTTTTTTTTTTTTGATTACGTAGCTTCATTTTCAGGTGAATTTCGACTAGGTTGTTAATATTGTAGGGAAATTTTGATGCTAAATGTGTTTAAGATGGACATTTCTCCTGGTCTGGGATCTGTTTTTTTTTTTTTTTGAGTATATAAACCAAACCAAACCAAACCAAACCAAACCGAGCCTTATGTCCCAATCACTTGGGGTCGGCTACATGAATCATTTTCCTCCGTTGAGCTCTGTCAAGGGCCATTAGACAGAGTATTTAGATAGCCAGATGCAAACACAAATACGTTCGAAACCCCAAGGGGTAGTCCGGTTGGTTGGTAGGTTTGCTCTCCACACAATTGATCAGGATTCGGTTCGGTTCTTGGGGTCAGACCACAAGAAAGTAATTTCTTTTGAGTTTCCTAGTCCCGGCGTGGATGGTCTGCCTTTGAATGTACTGGGGAGGGGATTAGGTGAGGTGCGCGTAAGTTGGCCCGGACACCCTTTTTTGTTGAACTAAAAGAAAAAAACACAAATACGTTTGCTTTGAATGTTGTGATTTTTCAGAATGATTGGTTGAAAGTGTGGGTTTGTAAGCACTGATTGTGCTTGGATTTTGATTTTGATTTTACTTAGAAGCATTATTGGCTAAAGGGGGGTGTCAGGGGTTGGATCTGTTTCAGTTATGGTTTATGACAGTGGAGCTCTATTTTGGTAGTTACGTATGAGGAAAAAGTTTCTGGAGTTACTCCGTTTTGTTGCGACTTGAACAATTTGGCTTCCTGAAGTTTTTGTTTTTGTCGGTACTTGTAAAATTGACATGGAATGATCAATGTGGAATGTATAATTTCTGGTGATACAAACATGTGCCAGTGGTTAAGCTCAGGTATGGTCGTAGAGGTAGCAGGCAGCAGGCATTTCTTTTGGTAATCTTTTTTTCTCTTCTTGTAAAGTTAGGCGTTTTTTGAGTTAATTATTTTGTTGTATCTTGTAAGATTGCTATAGAATTGTCGATACGGAATGTATAGTTTTGTGCGACACAGCACGTGGCAGTATTGGTTAGGAAGGATCCTATATAACCTTTGGATCTGTATCAGGGGAGTAGTAAATGGGGGCCGATATGCAATTTAAGCAAACATACAGAAGAATTGAATAGTGAAATTCCGACGTACCCAAAGAAAGAAGAAGAATTGAATAGGTGAAGTTCGAATGACTAGGTTGCCAATCTCCTTCATAATTGTTATGTTTCTATATGTCCACATTGATTACTAGATATCATACTTGATATCGTAATGTGTCGAACTGTTTCAGTATAGTGAACTTGTTTCTTCTCATGCATTGTTGTATAAATATTTCGAGTAACGTCTAACTATGGTTTGTTCTTTTGAGCATAGTCTAATTGTGCTAGTTCTTGTTACTAAATTGTCACTTCAGTTTATTTTTTAATAGTTGTCTGCAATATACCTGCGTATTATCCAACTGTTCTTTTTCTCCCAGTAAAAAGCTAAGATTGTCAGTCTTGCATGCAGGGTCTTCTTGTGCGCATCCTTTGAACCACCCTTGTACAGTCTGGACTGTCTAAAAAGGAGTTTTTGCCTTTCAGCCTGGAAATTTGTGGAGAAGGCTATTAAACATGCAAGTTCAAAAGCCAGTAACCAGCTTGATGTAAATAGATAATAGTTCTTTAGATAGAGTCATTTGTATCTGAGATCTGAGGCTTGGAGTAAATTTTGCTTATCCTTTCTATAAGTTTGCTGCATAATCATGGCTCCATGGTGGGGAAAATCTACCTCCAAAGATGGAAAGAAGAAAGGAAACAAGGGAACTATCATGGATACAATACATAGGAAATTTAAGATTTATTCTGAAGAAAAGTGCAGCAGGTCTGCAAAATCTCAGAGATATTGCAGTGATACTGTTTCGGAAAAGGGATTCCTGTCTCATGCACAGTCGAGATCACTTTCACCTTCAACACAAGTATCACGCTGTCAAAGTTTTGCAGAAAGGCCTAATCCCCAACCACTTCCACTTCCTGGAATACACCTTACTGATTCCATAATCGATGCCTCAACAAAACCAGGATTTGACGAAGGCTCCAAGCCATCATTTTTTCTTCCTATTCCTGTATCTGTAAATCTTCCAAACAGGCCAGATCCTTCAGATGCCTATGGTGATTTAGCGACAGCTTCTATTTCTAGTGATGGTTACATAGATAGTGACGATCCATCTGAATCACGTCTCTTGAGCCCTCAGGCATCCGACTATGAAAATGGGAACAAAACTACTACGAAGGGCCCTTCGAGGTAAGTTTGCATGTTTATTGTTAGTAGTCAAGTTGTATTTTCTAGTTAGTGCTCCGCCTATCCCTTTTGGTTTGTTCATTTTTTGACTTTTTGATGCCCAAATTGTTTGTCCATTATTAAATGTCAAATAAAAACTGAATTCCCTTTTGCCCTTTTCTCTTCATCTAAAGTGACATGAAGGTCATTTTTGTCAAGTTGAAATTTGTAAATCGAAATGAATGTTCCCTTAATAAGCAGGGTTTGCCAAATTAAACAAAAAACATTGGGACGTAGGGAATATCATTGTTCAGTTAAGGATGCCCTTATTTATCAGCATTGTCATCGTCTTTCTTCTGTAATCTTTTCTGTTCCTTCTGTAACTAACATAATAATTTCTTCCTCTTCTGAAGTGAAAAGCTTAAGGAGCAAGACCCTGCTCCTAACCGAAAGGCCTCAAGGGAGATGTTGAAGCTAGACAATGTGTTGTTGAATAACCAGACTCACCGTACCTCGCCTAAGAAAAGAACTCACTTGCCAAATTTACAAATTCCCGTACGTGGTGCTGTCTGTAGTGCTCCAGACAGCTCGATGTCAAGTCCTTCTAGAAGTCCAATGAGAGGATTTGGTCATGAACTAGTGATGAACTGTGGTTTTTGGGCAACAAAGCCCTACCCAGATGTAGCTTGTCTTGGGTCTGGACAGTGCTCTAGTCCAGGTTCAGGTGTCAATTCTGGGCACAATTCAGTTGGAGGAGACATGTCTGGACAGGTGATTTGGCCACACAGCAGGTGTAGCCCAGAGTGTTCGCCAATACCTAGCCCAAGAATGACAAGCCCTGGGCCCAGCTCCAGAACTCACAGTGGTGCTGTCACCCCTCTGGCAGTGACAGATACACCAGCAAACTGCTCTGATGATAAGAAGCAACAAAGCCACCGGTTGCCCCTTCCCCCAATAACAATCTCTAACTCGTGCCCCTTTTCGCCTTCATATTCAGCAGCGGCATCTCCACTGTCAAGAAGTCCTGGCAGGGCAGAAACTCCAATGAGCCCTGGTTCGCGGTGGAAGAAGGGACGGCTGCTTGGCAGAGGCTCATTTGGACATGTGTATCTTGGTTTTAACAGGTTTGTATTCAAAGGGGTGCATTTTCACTCTTTCTTTTTTGTTCCCAGTGTCCAATATCTATTGTACATATTTTTCTCCCAGTTGGCAGTACAGTTTCCGGGTTTGACGATATACTCATTATTGGTCAGAGGGCATTCCTTTGTTTTGTAGAGATTTTTGCTATTGTGATCTTTGCATTTGTGCGTACTTGCTTTTACGACCTATTTGTTTCCTCTGGTTTTAGCAAATAGTTATGCATCTCTGACTTTTTCTTCATTGCCTGGTCTGCAGTGAAAGTGGTGAGTTTTGTGCAATGAAGGAGGTGACACTATTTTCAGACGATCCAAAGTCAAAGGAAAGTGCACAGCAGCTGGGACAAGTAAGTTTTTTGGGTAGCTATGTTGGGATTATCAGCTTTAAGAATAAAATTATGTTTTTACATATTTTCCATCTCTCATTTGGATTCATGCATTATTTTAACTTGAGGGTAAAACTTCATGGTTGCAATTTGTATTTGACAGGAAATTGCTTTACTGAGTCGCTTGCGGCATCCAAATATAGTGCAGTATTATGGATCTGAGACAGTACGCTTTTTGTGCTCTTTGTTGTGGTTCTGCTCTTCATTTTCATATTCTAATGTAATTTTGTTTGTGAGGGTGTGCCATTTAGCATTTCATTTGTGAAGCTCTTCACTGCTAAAATGTGTCACGTGTCTTCTGATTTTTTTGGGTACCGTTCTGTTTTTGTAGTATATTGTGCTGACATGCATAAACGGGTATTTATGTACATGCGTGTCTGTGCATATATAATGATGCTTGAAGTGCTTTATTTTATTATCACTAGCAGTGAATTTTCTGGGCCACATGTAAACTTTCAGGCTGCATTTCTCTGTGACTTTCATCATGAGGAATATTTGTTTTGTAATTGGTTTTTCCGTTTCTAAAGTTTCGAGATAGAGGCAATGCTGAAGGTTGTGTTCATGGGTACATTCTCAATGCTTTAGGATTACTTCGCCTATACCTATATAAAAATGCTACGTTAAGTGTTGTTACGTGGTAATGTCTTCACTTGAAGTACTATTGAATCATTAAAGGGCATTGTTTGTTGTCATTGGCTATTTGTTCTTTCAACAGATAGATGACAGACTATATATATACCTGGAGTATGTATCCGGTGGTTCCATCTATAAACTTCTTCAAGATTATGGTCCATTGGGTGAAATAGCTATTCGTAGCTACACTCAACAAATATTGGCTGGGCTTGCGTATTTGCATGCTAAAAATACAGTTCACAGGTGATTCCTAGTTCGTGTTAGTTATTGTTTGCTTCTTATTATGCTGTAGTTACAATAATTTGTTTTTCAATCATCTCAGATTAGTTATCTCTAATTATCAACCTTTTGCCTTCAGGGACATTAAAGGAGCAAATATACTGGTTGACCCCATTGGCCGTGTAAAATTGGCAGATTTTGGGATGGCAAAACATGTTAGTGAAAACAGCTTCTTATATTTCCGTTTGGCCAAAAAAAAAAAGAAAAAGAAAACAGCTTGTTATACCTCCTGGATGTGCTTGAATAATAAGTTGGGTCACCAGCATTCCATCTAAATGAAGGATGCTGTCGCTGTTAGAAAATTATATGCTGATAATTGGTCATAATTTATCCTCCTCAGTGGATATGAGAACTATGGAAGTTTATAGCTCGACTTCACCTGTCCAAGGATTGATGAAGGATTCACCCATTTTACTATTTGTCAATTGGGCATACTATCATTAACAGTTAAATTAGACAAGCAAATAAATACACCGTGAAATTTAAAGAACGTGAGGAAAGTTGGTAATCGTTCAAAACATGAGGAGTGCGTGCAGCATGCATATTGTACAAGGTAATATAATATGTTGACTGATGTAAACTTGAGGCTCTAATTTCATGAAGACCCATGTGCACCTGCATCATGAATAATTTTTGCAAGTTACGATTGTTAAGGTGTGTATGGGAAAACTTCTGTCTTTGTATCGCTAATCTGGATACACAACAATAGTCCACCTGGTTGTGAGTGCCCCCTGTCTTGGTAGGAAACCAATTCCAGAGGAGAAAGTAGAAACCAATTCCAGAGGAGAAAGTAGAAACCAATTCCAGAGGAGAAAGTAGAAACCAATTTTGTATGCATGAAAGATGAAGTGAAACAGGTTTCAGGGTGAGCTTGCTTTTCTATCACGAGGGAGGGAGACCCTTGGGTTTCAATCTTATTTAAGTGGAGATGCTACTGGAAATGTAGCAGAGGTGTGTTTGTAATTTACACCTTTGCGTAATATTCCTAGCCTATTTTATTCCGATTAAAGTAGATGGCATGGTTAGTATACGCAACCGATCTTGTTGAAGTTGGTGTTTGTAACACAAAGACTATATGCTGTATAGGTAGCAACAATTCTTGTTAAGTTGACATTTGCAGATTGTATGTCAACAGTGATGTGAATGCCAATCTGTATGCATGGCCAATTGAGAAGTTTGGAATAAGATTCCTTTTGTGCGTTAGCGTGCACACAAGCGCGTGTGTATGTTGGGGGTGGGGTGAATAATTGCATACTTTAGGACCATCATGTGATGTGCAGCTGGTGATTGTGTAATTCATTTCTGCTTCTGTTAAAGTTCTCATGTAGTGGAAGAGGGGTACTTGTGATACCTGCTCTTTATACAAATTGTAACACTTTGTGCCATCTTTGATGGAACTGTATTCCTTTGTCTCCTTTAATCAAACTAATTTGCAGGTTACAGGACATTCCTGTCCATTATCATTCAAGGGAAGCCCTTACTGGATGGCACCTGAGGTTAGCATGTTCAAACAATAATAGGTTTTCTTGTTATTCTGGACAAAGTTTTTGGGTAATATTCCTTTGTTGCATTGCTTGCTCAGGTTATAAAACATGCAAATGGCTGCAATCTGGCTGTGGATGTATGGAGCCTTGGGTGCACAATTTTGGAGATGGCTACAGGGAAACCACCTTGGAACCAGTATGAAGGGGTTAGTGGATCTGAACATGAAAGCTGGAAAGCTAAGATTTGTTATTTGTTATTTGTTATTTTGCATAGGCATTGTTGAGTCACCGATAGCTGACTACTGCATGATTTTGTGTTGTATGCTATTTCCTGTGTTGCTTTAAAAGGTTGCAGCCTTGTTTAAGATTGGAAATAGCAAAGAACTTCCTGCAATCCCAGAGCATCTCTCGGATGAGGCCAAGGACTTTGTGAGGCAGTGTTTACAGCGCAATCCGTTACACCGTCCTACAGCTGCTCGGCTTTTGGAGCACACTTTTGTTAAAAATGCTGCAACTTTGGAGAGACCGGTTCTAAATGCTGACCCGGTATGACTAGCCTTTCGTTTTTGTGTACATGTCATTGTCTGATCTCTTTCCAGCTTATCTGCCATATGCCAATAATTGCATTCATGCAAACTCTAACTTGCATTGTTGGGAAAAAGAACTGTATTATTGCCCAGATTCTTTTTTTCTTCTTCACAATAATGGATCAATAAATGATATGTACCTTCATGGTGTGTGACTGCTTACCTTTGGCACTATTTCTACAATGTGCCTGCTCTCACACTAAATCTTGCCTTCCTATGCTAGGTTGCGCGAGGTTTTACCACCATAATGACGAAGTGGTACTCGCGGCAGCATAAACATATGTTTGATTAGCCCAATGGTTATGTAGCTATACTGTTGTGTAGACGACTATTTCTTTGGTGTCTTAATCTCATTTGGTTCTTGTTAAAGCATCCAACTCAATACCAATTGGCAATGAGTGGAGAGGCCGCCCAGGCTCATATACTAGTTTTGGAGGAGATAATTAATCGATGTGGGACAATTTTCAACACTCCCCCTCACGTGCGACCCGCGACTCGCACGTGGAGAGGTAAACTAACGATCCATAACACTTGGATCACAACGAACAACGGTGCACTTGTGGCACAATAAGAGGGAACAAATTCTCCGAAAATCTAGCTCTGATACCATGTTAAGGCATCCATGAAGAACGGGTTATTTCGCACAAAAAAACTAAACTTCCTGAGTTCTTTATAGCTGTTACTATAATGATTCAGCTTGTTAAAGAGCACATAGAACTTCGATAACGCGACAAGGCCGCTGGCACCTTAGCGTAACTGACCGCCTTTTCAACCAAAATTTTTAATTCCACGAGGTCATCCATCATCGCATCCAGGTGTCCTTTAAAACCTTGCCGCCAGGAATAAAAATCAAAAGTTTCGTTGCATAAAATCACCTCGTTAGTCTTCAACACCATTATTCCTTTCCGAAAATTACCATGACCCAAGTTGTGATCATGGTAACGGCTCAGCTGTGTTAAGATACTTTTGGGGAATTTCACCCAAGCTGACGCCGGTTCCCCTCGTACTCGGGAACTTCCAAACTTGAGGGGCATAATTTTTGCACCAAGCCTCAAAAGAAACCCCGATTTTTGAACGTCTAGAAAATTGGGCCTGAAAATCTGATTTCTACGAAGTTCCCCCAATATGGAGAAATACTTATTACCCTCTTCCTTCGTCTCACAGTCATATATCAAAGCGTCTTCTTCAAGATCTTTTTTTGAACTCGAAAAGGATGAACAGCCATGATACATGATTGATACTCTCGGACTATCGACATTTAATTTCAACGCCTCAAGAATTGTGTAGCGGGGAGGGGCAACAGTTTCAGCAGCCATGGACTTAGATTCGAAATCGTTGCTTCGAGTCTCGAGACGTCAGTCCTCTCTGAAAAGAGAGAGAGTCCTCAGATCTATCGCCAGTGAGTCGCCGCCTTGTCGTCCTAGTAATCCCTCAGTCCGACAATGATGATGTCGCCGGCGGTGATCCAGACCTTCTTGTGCATCTTGCCGCGGATGTGGCAAGCCGCTTGGTGCCGTCGATGCACGTGGCCTCACACTGTCTGTTGCCTAGCATGCGTAGGACCTAGGCTGCCTAGCATGCGTAGGACCTGGGCGTACTCCTAGCCGTCTTCCTTGAGTACCAGTTCGCACTTCTCGGCGGCGGCTTCGTTCTTTCCCCGCTTGCGATTCTTTCCTCCCTTTCCCTTGTTCTTCGGCATGTCTTCGGCATGGCGACTGGAGAGAGAGGATTTTGGATCTGAGTCCATGGCTACTGAAACTGTTGCCCCTCTCTGCTACACAATTCTTGAGGCATTGAAATTAAATGTTGATAGCCCGAGGGTATCAATCGTGTATCGTGGTTGTTCGTCCTTTTCGAGTTCAAAAAAAGAACTTGAAGAAGACGCTTTGTTATATGACTGTGAGACAAAGGAAGAGGGTAAGGAGTATTTCTCCATATTGGGGGAGCTTCGTGGAAATCAGATTTTCAGGCCCAATTTTCTGGACAGCCCACATATAGTGGGCCGTTCAAAAATCAGGGTTTCTTTTGATGCTTGGTGCAAAAATTATGCCCCTCAAGTTTGGAAGTTCCCGAGTACGGGGGGAACCGGCGTCTGCTTGGGTGAAATTCCCCAAAAGTATCTTAACATAGCTGAGCCATTACCATGATCACAACTTGGGTCATGGTTCTTGTGGTTTGGTGATGTTTCGGGTGTATGGTTTGGGATTTCTTTCTTTAGATGTCCTTGGTTGGCGTCTTGCCTTCCAAGTTTTTTTGGGTCTTGGGTGGCTCTTTGCCGTGCCCTTGGTCCGTTTAATCTTTGTACTCATTTTCAAAGATTAATGAATTTCTTTGGCCTAGACAAAAAAAAAACAAAAACGGTTGTGTAGCTATACTTAGGTATAGTGAGGTTGTGAGTTCAACTCCAGAGGATTTTGGTACACTTGTTTGCTGGGTTGGTTTGGGGTAGGGACAGATGTAGGGTAATATAGCAGCTTCTAATATATGCTGGAAAAAAAAAATGAAAATTTCTCTCATTAAACGTTGTGCAGTTCTATTATATGTATGAGCTGTTTTCTGGTGTCCTGTTAAACTTCAATGGATAGGTGTCTTAACTTCTGCTGTGCTGTGTTTTTTCCCTGGGTTAACTGTTTGTTGACGTACTTGATGTTTTTAGGGCATTGGACATACCAAAAGCGTATCATGCATGGACCCAGAAGGAACAGCTATTCATCACCCCAGGCGTTCGAAAACTAGTTTAGGATTCAGGTCTCTCACTCTCTCTATCTCTCACATACACACGCACATGAGGGCATCTATATGCAAGCATTATATATTTGAATTTTGATTTCTATTGATTTAGATGTTATTCAATATGTGCATGTTGGTTCCTTTTTATTGATGTATCAATGGGAATATAACTTGCTAGTTGTTATTATCTCAACATAAGTTGTCTTACCTCATTTGTTGCAAGGTTGATGACTATTATTTTATGTCAATCAAACTTTTCTGGTTTTGCTACTACTATGCTAAAAAACTTAGGTCAACTTTTGTCAGGTTTCTATAAATTCAGAGACTGATTATTTATTTTTAGCCTAATATGTATGCTGTTTTCTGGTTAAACACTGCCTATCGTCGTTGTAATCGTCCTAATTCCCAAGGCGTTTCTGATGAATTTGTTGGTCACATTTTTTGCTATTTCCAGTGATGCCCATTCTCATGTGCCGAGGAACATATCGTGCCCAGTTTCTCCCACTAGGAGCCCTCTTCTGCATTCAAGATCACCACAAAACATGGGCAGAGTTATGTACAATTCCCCCTCTCCTATTTCCAGCCCTTGCACCCCATCTGGTTCATCTACTCCTCTCACTGGGGGTAGTAGGGCCACTCCATTTCATCTGCTAAAGCAACAAACCCACTTGCATGAAGGCATGGGAACCTTTGCGAGGCCCCAAAATACCCTCCCCTCGGAAGTCGGTGCCTCTTATCATGACCCTAAGCCTGACCTATTTTCCATGAATTCGCAAACCCCTCATGTTTTCCGGGAATTGGCTTCATCTGAAAATGGTTTTCCGGGAAATCAGTTTGGACTATTTGTCCAAGGGGACACAAGGAAACCAAATGACAGGCAGTTGGTGGCTGATCGCGTTTCCCAGCAGCTCTTGAGGGATCGTGTGAAGTTGAGCCTTAATCCAGGTTCTCCAATTCTTGGTCGCACCCACGGAATGTGACTTTGAACGGTCAACCGCCTTATCAGAGCTGGCTCCCAGGCACAACATAGTCAACATATCATACAAATCGGAAACGTAAGAAGAGAAGCTATAAAGCATTCTACATCCTTTTGCGACCTGAAATCAAAGGGTCGAGGTTATATAACATGACCATAGCTTTTGATGGTCATTTCACTTGGTAAGTACTAATATATAAAGGTTTCACTGCAGTTTGGTTGAATTTCTGATCCTATTTTCTGGTAACTACTTTTTAACATCTTGGATGCACATAACTGATATGGGTTACTTTATGTTTTCAGAAAGATGATCTGTGGGGGCTCAATCATCAGCTGTTCCTTGCAGAGAACAATTAGGCATTTGATGAAACTGTACATTTTGGAGTAGTCATGGATAGAGGAGAGAGAACAAAGTACCTTGGAGCTTTTGGCCTCCATTGACTTGTTTAGTGCTTTATTTCTTTATTTCTTCTCTTTTGGTCGGTGGGGAAAAGGTGCAAGGAAAATAGTGTGTAGAAAAAGAAAACAAAAAAAACTTGGGCACTAATGCAGAGTCCTAATTTCGTTGTGAAGGCAATTTTTGGAAATGTTGGGGCTATTGTGTTCCTTTGGTTTGTGGCCGCTCAGGTTGCACATTTGTACTGCTTCGAAATGCAACATTTAACGTGCAACATGAGCTGCCGACACTCATTCCATTGACCTTGGACCATTGTATCATCTTGAATTCCTCTCCCTGTGATCACCACCTCGGACGTACCGAGGTGGGTCCAAGTGAGAGCTGGTTTTGTCCCTGCATTTTTCTGACAGAGTTGGGGATTAGAAGCTACATAATGGGGTTGATTATATGAGGAAGTTTTCTGACCTTAGTGATATAACCAAGTATGATGGTCGGAATTGTATGCTTCTATATATACAACACCACTCTAGGTACTAAAGTATAACATCCCTAGGGGTTCATCAACTTAAGAATCCAGGAAAGTTTCATCAATTCAACAAAAACTGTCATTTGGAATCGGTCAAGGTCACGCTGAAGTCCCACAATTTCTTTGCCAACTCTTCATCCTTGGCCAAAGCACTTGGTTTTGCTAGATTGCTGTCTGAAAAATACTCCCCGCTTACCCCCTTAACTTGCGGATGCAATGCCACGTAGCATGTGGTTGCTGCTCCCTAAAACCACAATGAACAAAATTAATTAGCAAACCATGTCGCACAAATGTCCTAACAGACTGCTAAGCGACTTATTTTTCTAAAGAAACAGTCGTTTTTTCCCCCCTAAAGAAACGTCGTTCTGCATCTTAAAAATAACTAACCTGTGGACAATCTTTCATGAAATATTTAGCAACCATGTTTGCCAAGCCTGCAAGCAGACAGAAACCAAGACATTAATTTACACAAAAAATTGAAATTCATTCAATATAGAAGATGAATTCATGAGTTTCCACTACCCATGGCTTATCTTGGAGACGACCTCTCAAATTCAAGAGTTCAAGCATGTTTGTAACGTGACTTCCCGTACCCTTCCCCAAGCCCTGCGGTAGCGGACTAGGAGGAGCCCTGTGTACTGGGTAGCTCTTTTTACTATCCCCAATAAAAAAATAGGTATGGTCCGTATGGATATTCTCTTAAACTACTGACTCTAGACAATAATTTTTTCCCCTCAATTTTTTTTTTCAAGAACTACCTAAGATAACATGATTCTCGCATGCGATTGAGTCCACCCCCGTCAAATGAAGGAGTGCCTTCTTTTATCCTTTGAGGTCCGACCTCTCTTCCACTTTCCACTTCCCTAAGTTTGTGGTCATAAGATATGTGTCTCATGTGATCGTAGGCCACCCTTGCATTTACGACTTTCACGGCTGGGGCCTTATTCGGAGCGACTACTGGTTCACACATAAAATCTTTCCATGTCACTACTTTGAGCATGTGGGACCCCCTTCTAGGGATCCAAACCGTCTACCATGCCTTTCTTTGTTCATGGATAGATATTCTGGGGTCATAGGCGTATAAATTCCCTTAAAAAAAAAAAAACACAAAGAAAAAGTTTAATACCCCTCATGTGTATATTACCTTTCCAAAATAAAAAAGAAACAAAAATGAAAAGCTTAACACCCTTCTTCTTTTGCTTTATCAAAATGAAAACGAAAATAAAAAATAAAAAATGAGAAGGTCGTCTTATTCAAAACCCCAATCATGACATCTATTCTCTTCTCTCCACTTCACACCTCGAAACACACCGTTCTTATAGAGAGAAACATGCTTTCACATCTTCTAAACCACAGCATCTACGGCGTTAATTTACCCACTGAAATATCACTGGTCTCTACCCAAGATCCTAGCATCACAATTCCAACTTAGTATAAATTGCTTAGTAAATTGGTAGAATCCCGGCCCGTTTTATTGAATTCAATTCCTACACTGATGAAAAAATAAAATAAAAAATACTTCATCCATCCCAATTTGTTTATCACTTCAACCATTGCAGAACTCTTAGATAGAATGATTTTCTATCTAATATGCATGTTATTTGATAAATCTCAACAATTTTTTTTTTTTTTGGGCTCAGCTGCATCTTAACCACAACCAACAGGAGGCCAGGAATAAATCTAAACTAGTTCTATGAAATAAGTTCTCAATAAAATACATTATAATTTGCATGATAAATAAAGCTTTCTTAGTTGCACGAATACCAAAATTGAATACAAATTGGGACAGGGGAGTGTTAGTGCAAATGCAAATGCAAATGCAAATGCAAGGGTAAGGCAATGCATATGCAAATTAGGAAGCCTGAAAAACGATCCCAAATAAAGGAAACATCTCTGCATCTTGGCTCTATGTGGAATTGAGCGACCACTAATCCTACAAATATGTATTCAGAAACATGCTTTAAGAACAATAGTCATATAGGTTCAATCATTCAGAGATTTACCATCAATGATGCTATGGTGACGCAGAAGCTTGGTGGTGGGAATGGCTCCTGGATGAAGTGAATTAGCAGTAATCTCCACCCCTTCTTCCTGGTCAATTGTCAAAAGAAATCATCCATTCAAGCTTTTAAAGAAACAAGATTTTAACAAGTAATCATCTTTACATCAAATAGTTACTGGGTCATTCCCTCTTTTCCAGGATTGAGGCTTTCGCTGGTTCTCACAGTTTGGCAGCCTATGGCTGTAGCTCTTTGAACAACTTAATCCACGCAAATGGTACTAATCAAAATAGGCTGTTCCTAAGTGCAACAAGTGATACGATGGTAACCTTGGGAGAATTTCATAACACCGGTTCTAACGGTTCTCATATTTTCTTTCTTTATCCATTTTAACTGTATTCCTTCCACAAATGTGCATCATAGCCAATCAAATGTCCAATTTCTGGTCCTTGTTTCATAAGTCCTGAGACTGATAAAAGTGGAAAGTCTCAGATGTGCATACCCAAATGCAGACACACACGAGAAGAACATGGTTCAAGTAATTGGCAGGCACAAAAATTCCATTATATTGACATTTTCAATATAGAAAGGAAAAAATTCCATTATATCTCAAATTCTCAATTATAGAAAGGACAAAAAGAACTTCTGTCCATTGCAATAAAGCTTGGTTACCTATTAATAACAAGACCTTGAAGCTGCACAATTTGCAATAAAAAAAACAACACTGATGTCAATTTCTTGGATAATTGACTAAGAAGAATATATTGGTTACCTTAAAGCGCTTTGCCAGCTCATTAGCATGCAATATGTTAGCAAGCTTTGATTGTCCATAGGCAGATATGGGGCTGAAACTGAAACATAGAAAGTGACAAGGAAAATTGTTTAGTGCAAGTGAGCTCAACGAAATCTAATCAGCAGCTCAGTTTCGAAAGGGCAACCCTATAATGTGAAAGGACAAAAGTGTCCCTCCAAGTCATACGTAATGTTTGATTTGGACGGACCTTTCTCTTTCATGAATTTTTAGACAAGTCAACTGTGCTACCTATAATCTAAATACAAACCATGGTACGCTGCGAATATGGAACAATTAGAAACAAATAATTCCAACCAGGATTAAAAACAAATAAATCAAAACTGAAAAGACAAAGGAAAAAATGTTGTTAGTAATTACCTAGATTCATCATTGATTTTATCAAAACGAACCCCTTCACGGTATGCATACCGATGACCCTCTGATGACACATTAACAATCCTTCCTTCTTTCTGGCTTTCACGTGCTGTACTTTTCATGGTTTCCAACAAGAGATTTGTCAAGAGAAAATGACCTGCAAAAAGTTAAGATTTATCTTTACATAGGGAATGCATGTTGTTATACATCTAACAAGAGAGTAGCATATAAATTTAGTACCTATCGAGTGGAAAACAAAAATCGATAGAACAAAACATATGTGGGACTGAGCTTCACAAAAATCATCGACAAAAATCGACAGAAAACTAAACAAGACTTGTTGGGCAATTCCAATTTTAGATAAACTGTCACTCTCATTTACAGATGCTCTTAACAAAAGCAATAGAATAAATAAGTGACAACATCCGAAGACAAGAAATATATTTTCAGTTTTCAAGTGAGATTGATAGCAGTCAATTATCCCTATTAATGGTAGATGAAATAACTAAAAGCAAACGAAGGAGAAAAGAAAACAAATACCAGATGGTTGAGCCTGCAAGGGGAGAATTAGGAGTTGTTCTAGAGACAAGATGTTAAAAGAAGCCAGATGGGATTTGGAAGAAAGTAGTCCTTGGAGAATTGAAAGTGAGAGGTCCCACCTTAAGTAAAAGCTAAAAGAGAGAGCAATGACAAGGTCCAAACTTAAGTAAAAGCTAAAAGAGAGTGCTTTTCAAAGTGACAGAAGGATAGGAATGAAGACCATTAGGAGCTATAAACAAGTCTCCAAGGAGGCTTAGAAAGCCGTAGGAGTGTGAGAGTAGTATTTAGTATTTCTTGTTATTGTCTATTTGTTTGTTGAAAGGGTAGTGTAGTCTTTTAGTCGTACTAGGGTTCGCCTAAGGTTAATAGGGTTTGCCTATATAAACCATCTTAGCTTTGTAAGGTCTTCGTTTTACTTCTATCCAATTTTTTCAACAAAGTAGGAGATGCTCCATCCGCCCGCCTGTAGTAGAGGGGATAATCTTTAAACTCTTACAAAACTGCAATTATGAGTTCATCGAATACTACTATAATGAAGCTATTAAAGAAAAACAAATGCTACTGCAATGAATCTAAGTTGGATTATAAGAGAAATCTAATTTGGACTTGAAACTCCTCTCTTGCTAGTTGTTATAGAAGAAATATAGAAAAGAAACCATTCTTGCAAACCTTTTTTTTTTTTTTGACAAGATTCCTGCAAACTAATTTCCAACATTTGTATAAACAAATTTACAGCACCAGCAGCAATTAAAAAATCCAATGATTTATGATTCTTACCTATATGGTTGGTTCCAAACTGCAGTTCTAAATTGTCTTGGGTAAGCATGAAAGGTGGAGCCATAACCCCTGCATTGTTACTTTCAACAACAAACAAAATATTTCATTCATTGTAAAGTTCAAAAGTAAATTGGTTGAGTCCATTACAAGTCATGTACTCCATACATTAAAAGAGGACAAAACCAAGCTAAATGAGACAGCAACATATTCAATTGCTTCACTATTCTTACATGAGGAGGTTTAAAGGAAGGCCCGAGGACTTGTATTCCGAAGCAAATTTCCTTACAGATGCCATTGAACCGAGATCTAATTCCATAACATCGAGCTTGGCATTTGGGTTTTCCTTAAGTATAGCTTCTTTGACTTTTTCACTGGTATCTCTATTTCTAACTGCCATAACAACATGCACACCACGCAAGGCGAGGACACGTGTAGTCTCTGTGCCAATACCGCTTGATGCACCTGAAATTGGACAAAGTATAAGCAATAATATTATCGGATTTGTCTAACAATGAGATTCTAAAGTCAAACACCGGAGGATAAATTCCAGTAGAACTTATTTCTAAAAAGACACCACTTGATTCAGTAGAACCACAAAGTACCAGGAAACTAGGTAAATATACCTCAGCAAAACAAATTTTACAAATCACCAAATCGCATTGTGGTGCAATTTTTTTTTAAGAATAAGTTGGCCAAAACTTTTTATAAGCACACTAGCTCTTGCCATCACTTTTCACCGAGTGTAAAGATTTCAGTGACTTCAAATTATGGCTTTCCCCAGGTAACACCTGGGACGACATTTATATTACACAAATAGAATGGAATAACGCCCATGAAGGTGACCGAACCTGGCTACAAATGAAGCCAAAACCAAACCCAATCGAACCAAGCCGAACCTTAAGTTACAATCAATTGGGGGTCGACAACATGAACCGGTAACAACTCACACCCAAATGAGAAGTACAGACATAGACGTGGGAAACCAATCAAAGATTCAACACCAACCCGTTATATATAGGAAGACAAATCAAATTGGAAGATAAAGTCTAGTAACCTCTCATCATAGCCGTGTTCTTGAATCAGAAAGGCATAATATAGTAGATACTCCAACAAACCCACAAACCCATCAAAGAATGATCCAGCTCGTGCATACTTGCACAAATAAATGCGAGAGAGAGAGAGAGACCTGTAACAATGGCAGTGAGGCCAGTCCCATCAATTCCTTGAGTAACTTCCTCAGCTGTAGAACAGGCTGAGAACCCAGATGGACCTTTTCTTCCAAAAATCCACATTTCGCTGATTTGATTCGATCCCCCCACAAAACCCAATTTAAACCCTAATTTTGTACTACTTGAAAAAACTACTGTTGTGTTGTATACAAGAGAGAGAGAGAGAGAGAGAGAGAGAGAGAGAGAAACTTCTGTGATGCTTGTCAAAAACAAGGACGGATCGTCCGGACTTTGAATGCAAACTACTAATCGCACCCCCCCGTGTCAGGCACCCCCCTGACACGGCAATTCCTTTCCTCTTTTACCCCCACCTCACGTGCCTCTCTCTCTCTCTCACACACACACATCAGTCTCTCTCTCTTTTATTTGATTTTTTTTATAACATTTGAAATGCTAATAACTTTTTTTTCATGTATTTTTTTTAAATAAATTTTATATTTTTGAAATCTACTCAACGAAACCTATCAAACGAGCCTAATATTGATGGTAAAATAATGTAAAACGGAAAAATTATATTTTTTCCGTAGTTTAAACTGTCTAGAGGTTGAAAAATTAAGTGTTCCAAATTTCAATCCGTTTGAACCGGTGGAAAGATTTTAGTTTTCTGACCATTTTATCCTAGATTGTCATAATTAAATTTAAACTCTAGGGCTCTCGTTGATTAACCCTAAGACAGTTCGGCTAAATAAGCCAAGTGACTTATTTTTTTGTCCTTATTCAAATTTTTTTCGTATCACTTGGCTTATCATCAATTTTTTGGGGATTATTGCATCCTCATGACAAGAGGAATCTAAAAAGTAAAAAATTTTGATCGAAATCCTATTTTTTTTGAATAAAGACGAAAAAATTGGCTTATTGGCTTATTTTCGTCTTTATTAAAAAAAATTGAATTTCGATCAAATTTTTTTACTTTTTAGATTTCTCTTGTCATGAGGATGAAATAATCCCCCAAAAATTGATGATAAGCTATCTGATACGAAAAAAAAATTGAATAAGGCCAAAAAAATAAGCCACTTGGCTTATTTAGCCGAATGGTTAGTGTTACACGTATCAAAGGTAGGAAGTTTTTAGCTGCCACATGTCCCATAAGGTAAGAATGACTAATAGGTATTTCACCTCTAAAAATATCTAATACATATATATTGTAATTAACAGCCCGTATTTTCCTAAATAGTAATTTTACTTGATTTATACAATATTGAAAAAAGAAAAGAAAAAAGAGAGACACTCAGTGCCTTATAGTGCATGTGATGTTTTTGTGTGCGTGTGAGCCTTGAAGAGTTTTGAACGTGGAACACATAGGTGAATTGGGGCTTGATGACTAAGCATCACTTGGTACATAAATAAACTAAACATTGGAACATTACAGTGGGGAAGAAAGTAGGAGTAATCAGTTATCCTTATTGCAAAGTCAGACAATAGGACTTTAATAGATAAGTTATTCCTGGTGGTGTTATTCACGTATTCGACAGCCATGATCATAATTTAAGGTCCTTACAAAAAAATGCTAGTAAGAGAAAAAAAAAATGCATATGGTTGAGCACCTTATCAATTTAGGGCTAATCAACGAGAACTTTAGAGTCAAAATTTAATTATGGCCATTTAGA
>JAOTQK010000012.1:22851496-22867177 GCA_025642025.1 Rhododendron ferrugineum | reverse complement strand
GAAGACAATTTTAGGAGCTATAAACAAGTCTCCAGGGAGGCATAGAAAGCCGTAGGAGAAGCTAAGATTGGAACTTACGGCTAAGATCGGTTTATAATGCACAATAGCAGGAGAGTAAAGCTTAATGACCTAGTAGCAACTAACTGTGCTCTTCGTTTTACTTTTTTCTTTTTTCTTTCCACAAAGTAGGACATTCTCCATCCGCCGGCATGTAGCACAAGGGATAAACTTTAAACTCTGACGAAACTGCATTTATCCGTTCAACGAATACTTCTGCAATGAAGCAATGAATCTAAGTTGAAACTCTAGCTGATTATAAAAGAATCTAAGTTGAACTTGCTAGTTATCATAGAAGAATTACGGAAAAGAAACCATTGCTGTAGACAAATTTCCAACATTTGCAGCAACAAAGTTATAGCACCACAAGTATAGAAAATCCAGTGATTTATGATTCTTACCGATATGGTTAGTTCCAAACTGCAGTTCTATGTTGTCTTTGGTAAGCATGAAAGGTTGAGTCATAACCCCTGCATTGTTACTTCCAACAATGACGAAAATATTTCACTCGTAAAGCGCAAAAGTAAACTGGTGGAGTCCATAGTAAGTCATGTACTACATACATTTAAAGGGGACAAAACCAAGCTAAACGAGACAGCAACATATCAATTGCTTCATTGTTCTTACATGAGGAGGTTTAAAGCAAGGCCCGAGGACTTGTATTCCGAAGCAAATTTCCTTACAGATGCCATTGAACCGAGATCTAACTCCATAACATCGAGTTTAGCATTTGGGTTTTCCTTAAGTATTGCTTCTTTCACCTTTTCACCGTTACCAGTATTTCTAACTGCCATAACTACATGTACAACACGCAAGGTGACGACACATGTAGTCTCTGTGCCAATACCGCTTGATGCCCCTGAAATTGACAAAATATAAGCAATAAGGTTATACGATACCTCCAATTCCACGAGGTTCTGAAGTCAACATTAGAGGAATAGATTCTAGTATAACTTCTTATTCTGAAAAGACACCACTTAATTCATGAAATAATCTAAAGCGCTATGAAGTCTCAGAGGGGGGGTGAATGGGACAACCAATTTAAATTTAAACCAACCAACAACTTGTCACGACCCTATCCCAAAAGTTAAAATGATAGGATTATCGTGACCGGCCAGTGGATCCTACTTTCACCCAAGGCCTCATTACTCAGTCTAAAGGATGCAAAGACTGTAAAATTTAAAAGTGTGGAAGCATTATTGACATAAAAACACCATCAGAGCCTTAAAGAATCAAAAACTTTACAACATAATTTGACCTTACATTAAATAGGGAGTAGTCAATTCCCAACTTTGAAGTTCATAAAATGTTGACTAAATACTTGCATTACATGTCCCCCAGGCAGCAGTGTTTCTCATTCCTACTTGGCAATACGTGTAGAAAGGGGACGTTTACCAACCAAAGATAGATTAAGGAGTTGGGATTTGCAGAATGATACAATTTGTTGTTTGTGTGATGCCCAGAATGAGTCCCATGAGCACTTATTTTTCGCGTGCCCCTTTTCACACCAGGTTTGGAGTCACTTGCTGGAAATGAACAACATAGAAAGGGGTGTGCTTGCCTTTACTGATGAAATAGCGTGGGCTTGTACTCATAAGGCTGGTCCCTCTTTGGCGCACCTTGTTTTTCGCCTCTCTCTTGCTGCTTCTATGTATTGGATTTGGCGAGAGCGTAATTTTCGTATTTTTCAGCACCAAAGGAAAGAAGCTAGGGGTTTGTCATCTCAAATTGAGGAGGAGGTTCGGGCTTGTTTAGTGTCGTTTCAAGGAGTACAGAAGCTCTGTTGTTAATAGTAGGATTGTACAAAAGTGGAGGGTCCCTGCTCGAATTTTTGCTTTGTGTAGGTAGGATGTAATTGTTTTTGTACTGGCTTTGGCCTCGGTTTCGTTTGTTTGTGCTTAATGGAATTATAGTTACCAAAAAAAAAAAAATTACCTGTAGAAAAATAATTAATTTTCATAAGCCGAAAGCTCGCGTGAGATACTATACTAGAGTTATACGTTTTACCATGGAAATAACTTTCATAAACTTCTCAAACATAGCATATCATAACTATAGCATAAAGCTCATCAGAACAGCTTGCATCATGTAAAACTTGCATAATCTTGTTGACATAGCAGCTCATAGCTTAATCATAAACTTCATAAGAAGAATTGCATATCATCAACTTTGCATATGTAAACGATGCACATCCAACAGCTTAACATGCATAGGGGAGCGACCCCACGTGCTGTGAAATGATCAAATCACTGGCAGCTGGTGCCACATAACATTCCTCCCTTATAACCCCTTCGTTGGTCATGGTATCTTTAAAATCCGTCCCCCCGACCTGGGACACCGCTGTCTGGATGCATCAAACTTTGAGATCATAGAATCGTAATTACATTACACCGTCACCTTTAGCTGGCAAGGCTGGTGTTCACCGTCACCTTTGGATGGTAAGGCCGGTGTTCATAGAATCATAACAACATTACACCGTCACCTTTAGATGGCAAGGCTGGTGTTCATGGAATCATCCCTTCTTAAACATAGTCATTCTCATAAAATCGTCGTCTTTGAATAAAGAGTTCATAGCATATTTCCATGGCATAAAATGAGACGCATAAATCATGTCATCAAATCATGCTTCCTTATAACATATCATAACTTCAGGCATATGAAACACATAACATAATTTGCTTGAAAAGCAATATAACCAAGGTAAAGTATCTCACCTTTGAATTCTTGGGAGCTAAAATGAAAACTTGATCGTGCTCTTGCTTAAATCTCGGATTGACCTACTTGCCAACGAGTTCATGTCACTGCGTATCCAATTGCGTAATTGAAATATCTTTAGGCCTTCTCGATTGTGAGTTGGCCTATTCGGCTTAGAAATGGCTTGTGGTCATTATCTAACTCAATCAGTAGACCTAGTTAAGTTAGCCAAATAACCACACTTTATTAAACAAATTACTGTCTTCACAAAGGTATACATATATGTTCCCAACCGTAAGCTATTTAGGGCTCCAGTTGTCTGGGTTCCCAATTCTTTTACTCCAACAAAATTATTACTTGATTAAGGACTAAACTAAGTTACATACAGGCATACTTAGCAATCCCATACCTAATTGCACTTATATATGAATTTCACCCTCATTTATTACACACTTAACAGTACCCACACTACACCCACACATAGAGACACAAGGACACAGCACATCACATACCCAGTACAAAAACTCGCATAACGTAAACATCTGCGGCGTTGCCACTGCTAATCCTTGTTTACTTTGTTTTTTCCTAGCTGAGAAAAGGGAGAGGAAAAAGTACGGGAAGGTCCAGCCATGGCCGCTGCCGCGTGCGGTGGTCCACATAGGGACGAGAGAGAGAGAAAGAGAGAGAGGGGTTAATTACTCACTAATTTTCCGGCGGCGCACAGAAGGAATCAGACGTCGGTTTGAATCGGAGGAGGGGTGCACGAACTGCCCTTCTTTCGTTTCTTCCACTATTTTCTATTCTCTTCTTTTATTTTGTGTTTCTGAGACTTTATTGATTATAATTCCCATTAAAACTCAATTCCTTTGTTGATGAGTGAGAAGGAGTTTTGATAGGTGGCACTCAACGTGGCAGATTACTCCAGGAGAATTTTCAGTTGACACCTTGGTAAGGTGTCCTTTTGTTTCCGCTAAACATTTGTGTTCACATTTCGATCTCTGAAAAATAAGAAAAATTGAGGGAAATGATATTGTCACATCTTTTTTGTTATTGTCACACCCCTGCAAGTGTATTTTTGAACCAAAAAATACACTTGCAGGGGTGTGACAATAATAAAAAAAGGTGTGGCAAAATCACTAGCCAAAATTGAACATAGACTAATAAAAATGCGTAGATCATTATGGTACTGTTCAATTTCTAAAGAGAAGTACCGAACCCCTAAAATTATATCGTGTTATTCTCGTGTCCTAAAAACCGTAGAGTCGTAAGCTGAAAACACTAATTAACCTTAATCACATATATATTTTTTTAATCATGTAACCTAATCAGAGTCTCGTAAGTGCATTTTAGAAACCGGGCTTTACACAACTCAAACAACTATCCAATCTCCGTGCCATACAATTCAATTTACCAATATAAGTAAAGAGCAATAAAACTAAAGAACGCAAACCGAGATATACGTGGAGACTACTTAGGGTCAACGCACCCTAT
This sequence comes from Rhododendron ferrugineum, assembly GCA_025642025.1. Classification (NCBI taxonomy): domain Eukaryota; kingdom Viridiplantae; phylum Streptophyta; class Magnoliopsida; order Ericales; family Ericaceae; genus Rhododendron; species Rhododendron ferrugineum. The sequence goes on along the minus strand of JAOTQK010000012.1, from coordinate 22,862,935 downwards.
GCATAAAACCACGGCCTAATCTACTCAAATTTCCATAAATCAAAAGGTTAGGCAAAAAGACTTCAAGTTAGGAATTACCGACTCTTACCCCAAAATCCAAATCACACCTAACTGCACTTCTTGCCTAGCACTCCGTGCCCCTTCTTGATCCCATGAACTCCTCAAGCAATACCATCTGGCCATGTTGATAGGAAGGCACCATTGATTGCAAATGATAATAATGAAGATTTTTTGGTAAAAGAATCAATCTAGAGTGTATTCAAGTATTAGAGAATAACACTAGATTGACAAATGAAATGATCAAACACAAGGTTTAAATCATTCTAATGCATCAAAACACAAAGTAAATGAGAGCAAAAGGGTTTTCTCTCTCTAGAAGTGGGCTGATGCAAAAGCTTACCCTAAATGGGTGAAAAAAGTGTTTAAATAGTGTATAAACGGAGCCCTACAATGGACTAATGAGAGAGAGACACGCAGACAAAAAAGGCAAAGCACCAGAAAAGCGCCGGTGCGCCAAGCAAATATTTAAATGCGCTGGAGAAGAGCCAGGGCACCACGGAGGCGCCACTCCAGGATTGAACAACGCTAGAGAAGCACTAAGGCGCTACGGAGGCACTTCTCCTTTTTAAAGGGCTGGAGAAGCGCTGAGGTGCCACGGAGGCGCTTCTCCTTTTCTCACAGCATGAACCTTCCGAAGCACTAAGGCTCTAAGGAAACCCAACTCACTAGACCAGACACACAACATTCATGCCTTGGAAAAAATTGCCACTTTCATCACAAGGCTAAACAAATGAGCGCACACACATATGCTAGTACTACTTACAGCCCCATCTAGACTAATGACTGAACTTTCTTAGAACGACATTATTTATGAAAATCTAGGCACATAAATGATTGTACGATGCATGAACAATGTTTAGTCTAGATGCAAAATGAAGTGTATGCATGTATACCTTTCCGATTCGTGCTCCAACCACTTCGAGCATTGCATAAGCTTGATTGGCATCTTCAAATACAGGGTGGAGATTCTAGACTTAATTAAAATTAAACTACCATCCAAACCCAATTACAAGAAGACAAAATGGTTTGACAAACCCGGAAAATGCCAATCACATTAACAATTCAGTCGAACTACCAAGTACCAGGCAACTAGGTGAAATAACCTCAGCAAAACCATTATTACGACTCACCAAATTATAATGTGGTGTAATTTTTTTACAAGAAAAAGTTGGCCAAAACTGTTTTGAAGCACACTTAGCTCTTGCCATCATTCTTCACCGAGGTTAAAAACTGTCATTGACTTAAAGTTATGGCTTTCTGCCAGGTTACACCTCGAACGGCATTTATATGAAACATATACCAAAGTGAATTTCAACTCTACCCACATTTATTCAAACAGAACAGGATAACACCCATGAAAGTTACCATGCCTGACAACTTTAGCCTTAAACTACAACAATTCACAAAACTCTTGAACAAAACAAGAATTAGAGGTGTAGACGAGGAAAACTGATCAAAACCAACTGCATAACACCACATCACAACTGCATAGGTGCCTCAGATTGTAATTTCTCATACTATTTGTCACTTGACATGACAGATTGACACCATGAATAAGGTAATTGAAGTCCATACTTAACACTCACAGAATCCATCTGCAAAAGGCTTCAATCTAACTTAAAAGCTTCATTTAAAGTCTTACCCTTGTCATTTTCATAAATTAGAAACATACAATAAAACAGTATTAACAATGATCCGCTTGAAAAGAGTACCGGCGGGAAAGATAGATAATCTATCATACCCCTGGCCTCCCATGTGCCTAACGACAGATAATCAATCTGTAACATACTTCAAACAAATAGGAACACAAGCCAAGTAATTTCTCATCGTAGCCATTTTCTTGAATTCGAAGCATAATATAGTAGTCCCTCCCTCCCATGTTTTTTATAGTCCACATTTTCATTTTGGGATGCCCGGAATACATGTCCACTACTAAAAAGTCAAAGACAAAAAGGTTGTGTTCGGTTGCCATTTTTCTTTAGTTTTAGTTTTAGTTTTGTTTTCCAATCATTACCCTATATCTTTCTCCAATCATTACCCTATATCTCCAATTATTAATTTCATTTCTCTCTATCTCTCTCCAATCATTACCCATTTTTTCACCCATTACCAAAACTAAACTAAACTAAAAACCAAATAAAGCCAAATTGTAGTTTTCCAAAACTATCCTCCACAAAGGGGTAGGAAACTTTGAAATTGAGGGACAATTTTGTTCAAAAGTACCTATCTATGTGACTTGAAGTGCATTAGATATGTGTTCCATTGTAAAAATTGGAACTCCCCCAAAAGACTAAAATTATGGGACGGAGGGAATACTTGATATTCGAGCGCGAGTAATTATCCAACATTCCCAGAGTACCACATGGCGATGTCTACGTGGTACTTCCAACCATTTGCGTAGCGAAAAATCATGTGGTAGTGGCATTATCATTCACTTTTGTTGGGAGACGAGAGACAACCCGCACTGTGGTGGGGCAATCTTTTGTTCGCAAGGAGTACCACATAGCAATGCCACATGGTACCCGGGATTACCCAATAATTGGCCTTCAAACAAACCCATCAAAGAGTAATCCTTCGCCTGGATGTTTATGAATACAAGTTATACAACAAACAAAAATGCCAATAAGAGAGAGGAGAAGAGGACCTGTAACAATGGCAGTGAGGCCAGTTCCATCAATTCCCTTGGTAACTTCCTCAGATGTAGAGCGGGCTCAGAACCCAGATGGACCTTTCCATCCAAAAATCCACATTTTGCTGCTCTGATTTGTTCCCCACCAAAAACCCAAATTGAACCCCAGTTTTGTAAGTTCTCTCTATCTACTACTTTACAAATCAATGTAAAGTTCTCCACTGTATATAGGGTCTGGACTCTGGACCCATGCCCAGTTTTTTCATTTTCACTATATATTTTTGCGTTTGTCTATGTTGACTGCTAAAAACCGTGTCGCCATTTTGAATTCCAGCCATTGGATTAATCAATCCCTCTATGGACCCCCAAAAAATTTCGCAAATGTCCCGAAAGTGAAATTAATGATAGAGATTCACTTTGATGTGCGTAGTAACCCAACATCCAAGTGAATCTGAACTACTGATTTACATTTCAGGTATTTTTTTGGAAAAGCTTTTCGTTATCCCTAGAATTGCTGTTGGATTAATAGGCCTGGATGTGTTGGTGATTACCAGATAGCTCATGAGATCTTTTTCTTTTCAAGACAAAAAATGGGATTTAAATCAATTGATAGAAATGGTCTGGTCCCACATTGGACTCCCACGATGGGGACCCGGGGGCTCTGCTGCCCGAGGGGCGCAGGAGCCCCTACCCAAGTGCCGTGCCAAAACGGCGCCGTTTTGCTTAAATAAAAAATTTCAACCACCAATTTGCAATCTTATGGAGCAGAAACGTGATTATGAGAGCTTTAGAGACAAAATTTGATTATGTCTCTTTAGAATAATATGATCAGAATAGTAAGATCTTTACACCCGTTCAAACGGATTAAAAATTGGACCATTTAATTTTTTAACCATATTTTTTAATATATAAACGGTCTCAAAAAATTAGTGCTCAAATTTTCACTCCTTTTGAATCGGTGCAAAGATCTTGTTATTTTTGTCATATTATTCTAAAGGGTCGTAATTCATTTTTATCTCTAGGACTCTCATATTAAGTATATGTTCTTTATTTAGGACCCTATGGAGCAGAAACGTGATTATGAGAGCTTTAGAGACAAAATTTGATTTTGTATCTTTAGAATAATATGATAAGAATAATAAGATTTTTACACCGATTCAAAAGGAGTGAAAGTTTGAGCACTAATTTTTTGAGACCATTTATATATTAAAAAATATGGTTAAAAAATTAAATGGTCCAATTTTTAATCCGTTTGAACGGGTGTGAAGATCTTAATATTTTGATTATATTATTTTAAAGAGACATAATCAAATTTTGTCTCTAAAGCTCTCATAATCACGTTTCTGCTCCATAGGATTGCAAATGGGTGGGTGAAATTTTTTATTTAAGCAAAACGGCGCCGTTTTGGCACGGCACTTGGGTAGGGGCTCCTGCGCCCCTCGGGCAGCAGAGCCCCCGGGTCCCCCATGATGTGTGGAGTATCTTACTGTATATAGTACTCCATCTTACTGTATGTATATGGGAATGACAATCTCGACCAGAACCGATAAAATATTGGAACTGAAACAAAAGGAATTTATAAGCATGACCCAAAAGGATTGAGGCATAACAAAAAGAAAATGAGCATAACACATTAACCTCAATTCTAGTGCTGAGGATAAAGTCAAAAAGTAAAGAAGATATAACATGACACCATAAAAGCATAACAAAATTGACAAGGCCATGACTGAAGTTTATTTTTCTACGAGTTTAACCGTAGTTAGGTGTGGGAAAAAATTTCAATGTTATGCAATTTTTGCAATTAACTTGAATTGTAAAATTTAATGGACCTCAGTACATGAGTTTTTTTAATAATCAAGACCGATGATTTGGTTGTTAGCATTGGTTTATTTATTCTCGTAAATTTTGGGTTCAATAAACTTTATTAAGAATTTGTATAGGTACTGAAATTTACTATTACAGTAAGAATTTACGTCCGATGAAGTATGTAATGACGAGTGATTTAATTCAAACTAAACAAGAATTGACTTAATCCCTCCTACGTAAAAGATAGACGGTTTGGATTTTAAGAAAAATAGCTCAAATGGTTCTTGAGTGTTGTTGTATAGGACTTTAATGCTATAGATCCACCGAATGTGTTGAAATCATGTGGTTGTTTGATATCTGATTATTGCCAATTTTGGCGTCAATTATAGAATCGATAAGATGTTCAATCTTAACGGTTTAGATCAGTCATCAGAATAAATTACTCGCTAAGTACCTTTAAATTCTATACGTTCAACCTAATGGTTTCTAAACTTATGTTTAGTGCTTTAGAGAAATGTATTGCACTCCTACGATCGCAACACAATGACAATGATTGAGACCGTTCACTTTGTTTTGCTTTATGTTTTAGTTAGTCCTATCATTTTTTTTGGCGTATTGGATTAAGGAAGCCCCTCTTCTAAATGAAAAAATCATGCAAAAAATGTTATTTTTTGTCCGATCAATTGGCTACCAAAACTTGATAGACTTTATCCTTGGTAAGGATGATATTTGTTGATATTATTTAAAAGATAGACGGTTTTAATGGCCAAAAATTGCCTCGAGCGATGCTGTAGTGGTGCATTATAAGACTTAAATGCATTTGGAAGCATTGGAATGGTACTGATCAAGTGGTTTTCAATGTTTGGTTATCACCTATTTTTGCACTCATGATAAAATCTGTAAGACGTGAAATCCTAGCTGTCCAGATCGAAAAAAAAATAAAAAATTGTACCGATAAAGTTTATAATGTAAACATCATGTTGGTGCAACTGGGCACGTAGAATAATTTCCAAAATTTGAAATCATTGCCCGTCCGAATCATCTATGACGTCGTTTTGGAGAGTTTTTGGTCCGAATCATCTACTACGTCGTTTTGGAGAGCTTTTGGTTGATCTGTCCAAATTTGGGAAACGAATTGGAAAATAATCCATTGCGCATAACCAAAATGCGCGATTGATTGACATCGTGCACGTTAAAAATGCATTAATAACGCATTTTCTGCGCCTGACGAAAATGCGCTTTAAAAAAACTACAAAGTGCATCTTCAAGATGCGTCATACGTGAAATTCTATCTGTCCAGATCGACAAAAAAAATAAAAATTGTACCGATAAAGTTTATAATGTAAACTTAATGTTGGTGCAACTGGGCACGTATAATAATTTCCAAAATTTGAAATCATCGCCCGTCCGAATCATCTACGACGTCGTTTTGGAGAGCTTTTGGTCCGAATCATCTACGACGTCGTTTTGGAGAGCTTTTGATTGATCTGTCCAAATTTCGGAAATGAATTGGAAAATAATCCATTGCGCATAACCAAAATGCGCGATTGATTGACATCGTGCACGTTAAAAATGCATTAATAACGCATTTTCTGGGCCTGACGAAAATGCGCTTTAAAAAACCTACAAAGCGCATCTTCAAGATGCGTCATACAACTAGGTAGGTGGCATCCAAGATGTCAGTAGTTTGGTGTGGGAAAAAATTTCAATGTTATGCAATTTTTGCAATTAACTTGAACAGTAAAATTTAACGAAACTCAGTACATGAGTTATTTTAATAATCAAGACCGATGATTTGGTTGTTAGCATTGGTTTATTTATTCTCGTAAATTTTAGGTTCAATAAACTTTATTAAGAATTTGTATAGGTACCGAAATTCACTATTACAGTGATAATTTACGTCCGATGAAGTATGTAATGATGAGTGATTTACTTCAAACTAGACAAGAATTGACTTAATCCCTCATACGTAAAAGATAGACGGTTTGAATTTTTTAAAAATAGCTCAAATGGTTCTTGAGTGTTGTTGTATAGGACTTTAATGCTCTAGATCTACCGAATGTGTTGAAATCATGTAGTTGTTTGATATCATTATCACCAATTTTGGCGTCAATTATAGAATCGATAAGATGTTCAATCTTAACGGTTTAGATTGGTCATTAGAATAAATCATTCACTAAATACCTTTAAATTCTATACGTTCAACCTAACGGTTTCTCAAATTAAGTCCAGTGCTTTAGAGAAATATACTGCACTCTTACGATCGCAACACAATGACAATGATCGAGACAGTTCACTTTGTTTTGTTTTATGTTTTAGTCAGTCTAATTATTTTTTTTGGCATATTGGATTAAGGAAGCCCCTCTTCTAAATGAAAAAATCATGCAAAAAATGTTAATTGGCTACCAAAACTCGATAGACTTTATCCATGGTAAGGATGATATTGTTGATATTATTTAAAAGCTAGATGGTTCTGATGGCCAAAAATTGCATCGGGCGATGCTGTAGTGGTGCAGTATAAGACATAAATGCATTTGGAAGCATTAGAATGGTACCGATCAAGTGGTTTTCAACGTTTGGTTATCACCTACTTTTGCGCTCATGATAACATCAGTAAGACGTGAAATCCTATTTGTCCAGATCGACAAAAAAAAAAAAAAATTGTACCGATAAAGTTTATAATGTAAACTTCATGTAGGTGCAACTGGGCATATAGAATAATTTTCAAAATTTGAAATCATCGCTCATCCAAATTATCTACACGTCGTTTCATAGAGTTTTGGCCGATCTGTCCAAATTTGGGGAACGAATTGGAAAATAATTCATTGCGTATTACCAAAATGGGCGATTGATTGACATCGCGTACGTTAAAAATGAATTAATAGCGTATTTTCCGTGCCTGACGAAAATGCCCTTTAAAAAAACACTAAAGCGCATCTTCAAGATGCTTCATACAACTAGGTAGGTGGAATCCAAGATGTCAGTCTGTGGTCCCCCTTGGCTTCTTCTTGGAGAAGCTGTAATCGCTTATACACAATTGCATGCGCGAGAAAAAAAAAAAAAAAAAGAAAAGAAACCAAAGGGACCCACCTCACTTCAAATTTTTGACCGCGAAGTCGGAGAGGGATTTCCCCAAATCAAACCCTTCCCAAATAGTACTCCATCAAGTTCATCTCTCCCTCTCTCTCTCCTCCCGACTTCTGGATCTTTCCTCCCTCCCTCGCTCTCGCTGACGCCGCCTCAGACCACAACCCCTTCGCTCAAACCCCACCTCTCTTTCTGTGTGTGTGTGTGTGTGTTAGCTCTTCATTCAACACCACCACCGACAAACCCCTCCTTTGCCGCTGCTACCGTCGACCGTCTACGTCTGCGAAGGTAAATTTCCAATCTGTCTATTTCTCCCTTAATTTTCTGTTTAGATTGCTTCGATTCTGGTTAAAATCCGTAATTTTTGACAGAGTAAGGTGCCAAAGAGAATGGGTTTCTAAACCTGTTATCTATCCTGTCCTTCCTGTCCCAAATTGATGGCTCGCCCAAAGAAGAAGAAGAAGTTTTCCGACTGGTTTATGCAAAAATTGTAGGGTATTGATCTTGGGACTGTTTTTGACCAGATAAATTTGATCTTTTTCTCCGTTTGACCACTTAAAATTGGGATTTTGATATGGTGCAGATCTAGGAATTTGGGTTTTTATAAGTGTTTGACCTAGAATTCCTGATTGGTTTAAACGGGATAAGGCAGGGTTTTGATCTCGGATTTGTTCAAAATGCGAATGGGGGACGAAAGGTCAAATGCAATGAATCTAGACTTGAATTTGGGTCCTTCTCCCTGACTTGATAATGATCCCGGATTTATAACGTTGTCCAACGAGCCCACGTCCTTGGATGACTAGGTCAATGGGCAGAGTGTTAATCGAGTTAGGGAATCGGATAGGTTGAGGTTGAGGACCAGGGGATGGACATCGGTGTATCCGATAAATGTACACATACACATACACACACAGATATAGAGTTCCGTGGTTTTATTTACTGTGCCTTCTGATTTTGTTTAGTTTGTGGTGTGTGCTTAGTTTGTAGGTTTATCATACCAGAAGATTTTGCTGATCCATGTGATGTTATGGAGTCTAAGAGTTATGAGATGTGAAACTAAGGAAGTTGTTGTTGTGACTCTAAGCCCAGTAATATATAAAGTTTTGATTGATTGTGTATTATAAACCTGTTTGTGTTGGTTCTCAAACACACGCCCACTCATGCACACACACACAAATAGACAAAGAGTTTCCTAAATTCTGATTTCTGATTTGTTGTGTTTGTGTCGTATGCTTAGTTTGTGAGTTTATCGGGCCAGATTTCTGTGATGCATGTGTTTTGGTGGAGTTTAGGAGTTTTGATAAGAATGTGAAATTTCGGAAGTTGGGACTGTATGCTCCGTAATATAGTCTTGATTGATTGTTGGGACCAGTTTGTGGTGTACTCGTTCCTAAGATATATATTTGGTATATTGAGAGTGTATTCAATAGTTTTCCTGAAGAATTCTGAACATGTTCTGCCACCAAAATTTGGATCAGTAATACATATGACTCCCACAAACTGCTATTGTTGTTCTTATTTTAGGACATTGATTTTTCCCCTGTTGGGAATATCTGCTGCTGATGAGAAATGTAGAAATGGATTTATGAATGCACAGTGAAAATAAAATAGTTATGCATCAGACCTTTCCCTTCGTTAGTTTATAATATGCTTATATGAATGTAGCATTCTACTCGTATATAATTCATACCTGATAATGCCCATATTTTGTAATTGCTCATAGGTTTTGACTTGTCTCCTACCTCATTTTTCCGAATATGCTCATTAGAAAACAACACTGCTGCTTTTGTAACGTAGTTCTCTATGTGCTATGTCTGCACAGTTATATGTACCTAAGGAATGTCTTAGTTGTTCCAAGACAATCGTCAGAATAGTAGGTAATCTATATATGAACTGTTTTGTATGTTTCCCCTGTGTTATTGTTAACTTACATGAATATGATCTATTCCAGTATACTTTGTCTTTAAACATGCTTCCAATTTTTATAAATGCTTCGCGAATAGCTCCAAAATTAGAAAACTACAACAGCCAACAGTTGCCAGCACACAAATGCTTACTCAGCAACCAACAAACCGTGATGACATTGTCAAAAATAGATAACTTACCGACATCAATTGACAAGGTTAGATAGCCAATCAAAAAAAAAAATAAAAATTGACAAGGTTAGATAACTAGCCATAGCAATTAAGTTATTTTCTCATAAATAAATGCAACATAGTATAAACTAATTAGATTATTTTTCTGTAGCATAATCATCCAATTATTTATTCATTCGCTTCCTATTTTTGATTCTGGTTGAGTATCTAAATGTACAAGGCATCATTGAAGTCACTGACTTCAACCAAAAATTCAAATGCATATGGAGATGGTGACTTCTGGTGCAACTATTGCACTCAAAAAGTAGCACCACTTTTCGGGTACATATTCTCAGCTGTGATTTCATTAATTCTAGTAACAAAACTAACACCATTCTCCAAAATGCAGGACCAAATTTAACATCCAGATCACTGATGAAACAGGATCAGTTGTTGCAACTGTATTCACAAAAAAAGCAGAAGCTCTATATGGTGTTACTGCAACAGAACTCGCTCAAAATGCAACAAACGTAAGCTACCAAAAACTTGCTCTATTTTTCCCTCAGTCTTTACATTACATACACTGACTAACAGTAATCCAAACAAAGATACAGGGAAATCTGCCAATAGCTTTGATTGAAAAGCTATCCAGCCCAAAAAAGTGTTCACTACAAGAAAATCCTGATTAAACGGCGTTTGGAACACAGAGCTTGTTCGGGCGCCGTCACAGAGAATAAAAGTGGCGTTGTAAAAACGCCGACTTAGTTTTCCATTACTTAATGCCTCAGTCTAACGGAGGCACACGCATAAACCCTCGTTCCGTCATTCCGTTAGGCACACGCGTGAACCAAAGGCTTTACGACTCAGTCCACACTCTCTCTTCCTCGAGAATTCTGAACTTCACTCCTCCCTCTCCTGATTAAGAAATCTGAAGATCAAGAGGTTTTCTACGGTCTGAATCGCAGAGTTTTTCATTTTTTTATATTGGAAATCAAACTTAGATCTCACGTTTTTATTCGAATCTCTCTTCGGTGAAAATCGAACTAGGTTTTTTGCTATCTATCTTTTTCTTTCAAACCCTAATTTCGATAACTTCTCACACGTTTTTTGCGTTCATCAGGAATCTCGTTCGTCAGGAAGGTGTAGATGCAATTGAAGCTCAGAGACCGGAGATTTTGCTTCTCGTTCATCAGAAAAGTTTGAAGCCCTATAGGTTTAGAGCTTCACAGTCGACCATTTCCTGGTGAGTTCTCAATCGATTATGTTCATCGTTTGAACTTTCTTTGTTGCAGTGGTAGTTGAGAACTAGGGCTTTTGGAGACACCTGGTTGAACAATGTAGGGGGGTAGATTTTGGATTAAACCTTAGCTTTTCATGATTCAAATGTTTGACTTGTTTGATTTTTGGAGTATGAGATCGATTTTTGGAGGAGGCTGTCCACATTTTTGATTTGTTTGTTTATTTTTGTGTGATTTGAAGTCAAGTTGTTTGATATTGCGATGCTTGTTTTTTCGTGTGAAAAAAAAAAACAATTGACAAACACAAATGGATAAAGGGTGGATAAGTCTTCCTAGATTGCATCCAGCATACATTCAAGGAGTGAAGGATTTTGTTAAGTATGCATGTGGAATCATTCCTAATTCAAATGAAATCATGTGTCCGTGTAAGAAGTGCAGGAATGTCAAATTAGTAAAAAAGGAGGTATTAGGTGAACATTTAATGATAGATGGGTTTCTACCTAGTTACACGTGTTGGATCTTTCATGGCGAATTTGTAGCATCT
>JAOTQK010000012.1:22728409-22739058 GCA_025642025.1 Rhododendron ferrugineum | reverse complement strand
AGAGAGAGAAGCATACCGGTAATAATCCTTTTCGGTCCAAGCTCCCTCACAAAATCAAGTAGTCTAGATAATGCATCAGGAGTATGAGCATAATCCACAATCACCCCAAATGCTTGTCCCTCATCTATCAACTCACACCTACCAGGAACTGCATCAACCTCTTCAATCCCTCTAACAATGTCCTGCAAAGGTGCTCCAACCGCAATTCCAACTGCAACAGCTGCAAGAATGTTGTATATATTATGTCTGCCAAGCAACCCTGAAGAAATCTCCAATAAACCATCAGGCGTTTTTACCAAAACCTGGGTTTCAAACAGAGATAGTTCAAATTTCAAAGAATGAACGTCAGCATCTTTATTCTCCAATGCATAGGTCACGACAGGCACATCTGGGTTCCCTTCTGCAATAAAAAAAGCTGCATTCAGATCATCAATGTTGACGATTTTCCTGTGTCTTTCTGGGTCCACCATTCGTGAAAACAGCTTGACCTTGGCATCCCTATACTCCTCCTCAGACCCATGAAAATCGTAATGGTCCCTCGTCAAATTTGTTAACACGGCAATGTCAAAGTCAACCTCATTGCACCTCCCTAGCGCTAGTCCATGCGACGAAGCCTCCATCACAGCTGCTTCTGTCCCATTATGCACCATTTTCGCCATCAACTTCTGAATCAAAACAGCATCTGGAGTCGTACTTGGCGACTCCAATTTGTTATCTCCATGGATATAATATGCCACAGTGCTGAACATCCCAGTTCTCAATCCCATTGCTTCATACAACCCTTTTATTAAATACGCGGTGGTCGTCTTCCCATTCGTACCAGTAATCCCTATCACAGACATTTTCGTAGACGGGTAACCAAAAAAAGCTGCCGCCAATACTGGTAGCACCGCATTTGTATCTTCTACAATGACCAAAGCTTTACACCCCAATTTCTCCTCTAAATCAATCTCTTTACTAGCTACGACAGCAACTGCACCTCTCTTACAAGCCTCAGTTAGATACAAATGCCCATCGGTTTTCATCCCGACACAACACACGAACAAATCCCCAGCCTCAACGAACCTCGAATCGTGTTGGATCCCACTAATCTCAACCTCTAAATTACCGTAAACCGAGATGGGTACTACTTTACTCTCATCTAAAAGCTCAGCTAATGTCATCTTAAACTTGGGATCGACAATCCTAACCTTTTGACTTTCATCAATCTTATCAAAATCAATATCGAACGACGAATCAGAACTCACCTCATTCTCCAATTTCTCTCCCTCTTCATCATCCCCATCAGCTGGAATCACAGTGAGCCCTTGTAACTCCTCAATTTCCTCCAAATCAATCACTTCATCAGGCTCCAACTCCTCAAGTGGCTTAACCAATCCCACTTTCTTGGGGTTAGCTTTCAATAAACCCTGTTCAACAAACTCTTTCCTTTTCAAAGCAATAGCCTTATCAATATCAGCAAACCTATCATCCCCGGACTCTGTTGGAAAAATTAATAGAAAATTTCGGTAAACTAAAATAACCAAAGACAGACAGCAATTATAGCTTCGATTAAAAAAAAATTTGTGGCTATAGGAGTTGTATTTGAAATTTGCAACTCTTTTCCAACTTCCAATTACCCAAACTGCTACAATTTAGTACAACTACAAAATCCTGCAAGATCAAATTATAGCTACCATGGAAATAATCAAATGAAATTCAAATCACAAAATATCTGACAGAATCACCATCTGTCACAATTACGTACAATTATAAAATTATAAATGCAGTAAAACCAAATAACATCTAGGGGTGATAAATGAGTGAACAAGCCGAGCGGGCGGTTGATTAAGCTTGGTTTGAAAATTCAACGAGCGTAAAAAATTTGTTTGTACTTTGCTTGTTTATGAGATAAGTCGATCTCCAACGAGCTTTAAACGAGCTGATCTCAAGTTTTTATATACATCATAAGCTGAATGAGCCAAAGTAGTAGCTTGTTCGAGCTTGGTTCACAATTTCAACGAGATTCAATAAATCTTCGAGTTTAGCTTGTTAATGCAACGAACCCATGTAGAACAAACTTTTAACAAGCCAACATGAGCTCAAACTCAAGCAGCTTGATTCGTTTAGTAACCCTAAATTAACAGCTACCACACAACAACAACAACAAAACCCATCTAGTCTCCAATCATTGGGGGTGTGAGCGGAGGAGGATTGGAGACAGACCTAACCTTTGGCAATATATGCACAAAGTGGATACTCTCAGAATGCCACCGAAGAGTAACCCCCTATACCACCAAAAACCAAGGAGCTTAGCGACGTTTTGCTGTGGAACCATGCTCCCAAATCAAAGCCTAAAGGCAGAGAGGGCATGCCTAGAGACCCAAATCAATTATATGTGCAAATACAAACAATCAAATGAAAAATTCAAATCACAAAAACATCTAACAGAATAATCACCACCTTCATCTTCGAAATCGGGATCATCGGGGGCGTCCTCCACGTCAGTAATGGCTGTGAGGAATATCGACTGCTCCTTCTCAGCCCGCTCTTCTTGGGCCTTCCTTGCCCTGTCGGCCTGGCGCCCGACCTGCTGGAACCTGGACACGCCGTGCATGGAGTCTTCCTCGGCCTCGGGCGGGTCTTCGTCGGACGGGTCCGGGTGGAACGTGCCGTCGGGGCCGATGGCGGCCGGGGGCCGGGGTTTCAGGAGAGAGAGGGAGGGGGAGGGTTTGAGTTGGGGAAAAAATGGTGGGTTTCTGAGTTTGGGAAAGAATGGGAGGTGGGTTTGGAGAGAGAGAGGGAGAGGAGAGAGAGGGGTGGAGAGGAAGGGGAGTTGCATTGTAGAGGGCAGGGGAGGGGTCTGTGGGGGGATTGTGAGGGTTTAAGGGGGAAGAGATAGAGTTGGGGGGTTTTACAGAGAACTTGCAAGCAGTTTTTAATCGTTGGGATTAGGCTTGGAAGTTAACTAGTGGTTAGTGTTTAACTGTTTTGGAATTCTTCGTAAATTATTCGGATGACCTTTAAAGGGCAAAGCGGATAAAAAAAAAAAACCTTTAAAGGGCAAACTCAGATACTACGGCCGCAAATTTTGACATCATAATTGCGAACTGCAACATTATGGACGCTAACTTCAACACTGTGGATGCGATGTCAAATCTTGTGACCGCAAACTTTAACTACATGGCCGCAAACTCTAACTCATGGCCGCAAACTCATACCCTATGACCTCGAATTCGAACCTTGAGGCTGCAAACTCCTAACATTGTGCCCGCAAACTCATACCGTATGGCAGCAAACTCATACACGTGCCCACGAATTCCAACATTGTGCCTGCGAACTCCAACCTTGTGGAAGCAAACTCGAACAACGTGGCCGCGAACTCAAACCTTGTGGCCGCAAACTCGTATCCATGGCACCAAACTCATGCCCTGTGACCGTGAGCTCAAACCATGTGCCCGCAAACTCCAACTATGCGGCCGCAAACTCTAACCTTGTTCCTGCGAACTTTGTTTTCTCACAGCCTCGACAACCTTTTTTTCCCCACTGGACTAGGTTTACCCCACCGTGATCCAAAATGACATTTTTACCGCTATACCCTGGCATGGAGAGTGTGGAGGTTTGGTGGGAACTTACCGTGGGATTTTTTACAGGAAACTTACAAGCAGTTACTCGATGATATCCGCAAGTATTGATAAATGCGTCGAATGAGCCGAATACGCCGACTAGTTTATTGTTTGAAGTTAATCTCAAAATTTAACGAGCATAAGTATTCAAATTTAGTTTGTTTACGAGATGAATTAATCTCGAATAAGCTTTAATCGAGCTCAATGAGTCTGACCTTAGTCAACTGTTGGGGGCAGATTCCTAATCTGCCTGAGGTATTTTCGTGTGCGCCAAGGCCCAATCCGTTGTGAGTGTCCGCAGAGTCCACACCACATCGCCTGAACCCAATATACATTGAATGACCCATATCCACTTAAAAGGCTAAGCCTTGTAAGTGGTAAGTCATCCAAATGTATATTAAGGTCCAACTCTTTTTCTATTTATCTAATGTGGGACTTAACATTTCACGCATGTTCGTAACAATCTCCCCCTCATGTGTGAACCATGCATTGGCCTTAGCTCCCCTCGATTTGATCCACTTGACTCCCTCTTGATCCATGATCTTCTTTACTCTTCAACACCGATTTTACCCCGGACTTCATCGCTCCTACTCCATCGATTGAGAACCAACTCCTTTACTCCATCGAGAGCCTCCATGCAGTGCTCCGCCTGCATCCTTGCTTCATCGAGAGCCACCTTGGATTTTTTTCTCGCTCCTTCGAGAGTCTCCATGCAAGCCCACCAAATCGGTTTGAGTCTGCCCAAAGATCGTCAGTCATCGGCTTTGATACCACTTGTTGGGAATCTGATATGCCTGAGGTCTTCCCGTGTGCACCAAGGCCCAATCCGTTGGGAGTGTCTGCAGAGTCCACACCACATCGCCTGAACCCAATATATATTTGGTGGGAAAACATCGATGGGAATGGAAGCTCAATTTATCTAGCCAATGTACACCCTAGGATGGTATTAATTAAAGATCGATGAACCCATACTGAAATAATCATCTCAGACATACAAGAACTCTCTCTCTCCTGGAATGAAAAATTGGTACAATTGCTCATCATTTCAAGTTGATAGAATTCTGAAGTCTTTCTCTCTGATGAAAGAAAATTAAGGAATTAATAAAAGAGAAAGCTCAAGTGAAATCCCTCACCGCAATGGAATTTAAACCTTGTGCCGTTCCCGACGGGCGCCGCCTCACGGCAATAGAATTTAAACCTTGTGTCGTCCCCGAGGACAGTGGGATTTTAACTTTTCGCCTCTTCACGGCAATGGAAGAAGAAATGGGAATCTTATCTTCCAAGAAATGGAGAGAGGTAAAGAGAAAGAAGAGGAAGGGCTCAGAATTCACGCTTGGAACTTGTACATAAACTATCTTTTGCTCTGTGATTTCCTTCTTTAGTTTTGCTTCTGCCTTATTCACAATTGAGTGCTTTCTTCCGAAATAACTCACTCTCTCCCTCTCTGAAGTAATTGGCCCTGTAATTTTATTTCTTATAAAGAGCTCCCCATTTACATATAATTGGTTGGGTGAAGACCATGACAATAGGTAGTGCACATATTAGAGGCCCAAACTACAAAGAACTTAATTGGTCGAAACGTAAAAAGGTTGATTATGAGACAAATCCCCTGGCCTATACCTATCTTCGTATTAGTCAGCCAAACAGAGTGTCATGATGTCAAATTGTCCCATTATATGATATTCTAAAATGCAATATACTAAGGTGTTAATGGCATAAAGATAGGATCATGGCACCTCACCTCAAGTCTTGCTTTCGTCACTTGTTGCCGCCTATTATGTCAATGTGATCAATCAAGTAAGTAGAAGGAGTATATATAAATCTTACTACCATGAATCTATGAAACTTTCCTTCACAAAAAAAACCCTTTGACTAATGACTAGGTGTCAAACCAGCACCCAATAATTAGGAGTGTAAAATTCTGTTTGTTACCGCATTTGTATTACACACGGTGCATTAGAATTGGTTTGAAACCATGAGTAATTGTCTTTTGTTTGTTAGTTCATGCGTTGTTGAATGCCCGACTTACTGATTTCCATTGATTCACATCAGAGAGATGTTTGTGGAATAATATATTTGCAGTTGTAATATGGATTCTACTATATTGGCAGTATTATTACTACAATTCTTTTATCCACTATATAGTTCTTCCTTAGATTCCTTGTCAAAATTGTCCTCATCAACAACCCCGTTTGTTGCTTTTGCAGGATCATATCACAAGCATTTCATTATGCCCACCTTATTGTTCCAAGGAGATTGTCAAACCAACACCCAGTTAGTCAAAGATAAGATAGCTTTGTAAACCAACACTCATTTAGTACTGTTTGTAATAGTAGCTTGATGTTGGATGTTCCTAAAAAAAACCTACATTGCGTAGAATAAATAATGACAAATTTCGCTCGAAGATTAACACAGGTTGCAATTTTTTGACGACGGGATTATCTCAAGGAACATTAGATGTCGTGTTTAGAAGGAATACTCTTTCAGTGTACTGCTACCCGAGAATACTAGATCCATCGCTCCAACAACTATGTCAATATGCATCCCTTCAAAAAGTTTGAGATTCCCGATACAAAGTATTAGAAGGCTGATCCATACTTAGCTGACAGGAAACAAAGCATTGCAACTATTTAGGCATTGGTGTGTTCTTTTTGTTCTTCTGCTGATGATGAGTGATCCAGAGCAAAACGAATCCTTCGAGTGCACTTCCTGTAACGCCCCGATTTTCGGAAACGTTAATTAAATCTTTTAAAAATAGTTTATTGCCTTTAAAATTTGATTTTATAAACAACAAAGTTAAACAGCGGAAGTCTTTAATCATTAAAATTGAAGTTGATGACATAATTAGATCTTACATATTATCGAATAAAATAGAGTTCGACAATTGTGCAAGCACTTTTGGAATTGAAATTACTATACTAAAATAAACAGAGCTTCTTCTAGTAGTTCGCCCACAGTTCTATGAACTCCTTTACTGGTTCAGGAGGTCTTCGACGGGGTACTGTTCCTCAGGTTGATCGTACTGCTCTTCCTCGGTACCTGGCGTAAAAACGCCGCGAGTCGACACTCAGAAGATAAATCCCTACCCTACTAACCCCTTACTTTACAACTAAACAGTTAAATAATATAACAATTGATATCAAAAGAAAGCACAGATAAGTAACACATCTTCTTTTTCTTACTATCCATTAACTTAAGTGAATTCTAGGGATCTTCTCCACAAGATCCTTTCCTCCTATACCACTAACTCCGCCCGTTTCATGGGACAACCCACCTCTTGCTTGTCCTGCACCGGGGTCTTAGGCGAATATATTTCACTTAGACCATAACAAGGGGTTAAGTTACCCATGACGTAACCGTCTGTTAGGGTCGCACACAACACAACACACGCTGGGCCTCGGTTAGCACCCTGGCCCTGCCTGATCACCCATTTCAGCTATCATAGTACTTTTAAGATCACAATGGCCCTACCAGGTCACCATTTGATCATTGGGCCCTACCTGATCACCTACACACCCTCTTCACACATTATCCGATTTCCATTAACTTAACAACGTCTATCAATTCTCTCATCGTAAACCACCCCATAAACCTAAGTCCGATCTAGCACGTATAACAGCAATAAATCCATAACAACTTAATCAATAAATAAGATACATTTCAATGTGAAAGCAAGCATAGCAATTGATATTGTGCGAATAAATAAAACACATAATATTTTATGACGGGGCCATTGCCCTTTGTATTATCTAAATTTCTTTCTTTACATCCTAGTAATAGTCTTGCTTTTTCAGTTCTGTTACTAGCTAACTAAAGTTTCTACTTAATAGTTTTTATGATTTATCCTTCTAAGTATGTTATTATTAGGCTTAACTAGTCATGTTTTACTTACCTAGTATCTTTTACTACAAAAAAAACAAATCGTTTACCAAGTAAGTAAATCCATTTACCCTTTTTTTTTTTATTTAAAACATGTTCACAATAATAGAATAAAATCCATTTCAACCAACAGTACACTGTTTATATTATGCATTTCACATTCCTAAGGATTAAAGTTAGCCATATATGATGGAAATGAGATAAAAGCACTAAGTGGGTTCAAATTCTACACGGTAATAACATGCCAGGGTCGAATTGGGAAACTAATATAAGGACAAGGGTGCAAGCGTGATATCTGTGTAACATTTTTGAAAAAAAATAACGTTCAAGCACAGTGACCATTTTCGGAAGAAAACCGAGCAATTCGGTTTCGGAAGTTTTGGTGCATGGGTTCATTTCCTTTCACTTCCTATCATTAAAACAACATAATAGGACTCTAATATATTTAGGGGATGGTAGGATAGAGATTAATCTACCTTGGGTCCGGTCGAACGAGCTTAAAACGAGCTTTCGGATTCTCGGCGGAACGGAGAAGACGACCGGAGACGGGGCTCTCGGATGGTCGTGGACTGAGGAGTGAGATGTCTGGAGGTGATTGAAGATGGGTGGAATAAGGTTAGTTCAGTGGTGATCAATGGGGTGGAACACGGTTGCTGAAGATGGTGTTTGTAGGTGATTGGGAATATGGAAAATGAAGAAGAACTGTGCACTTCTTGAGTTCTCTCTGCCGAAAATATGAAATGGGGAAAGGAGTTGATTTAAAAGTGCCATTAGCTTAGACAAAGATCTCTTGGATAATAAGTGGTAGGTTTATGGGTTTTGTTTAGGGGTTAAAGGAAAGCATTAGGAAGTTGTGTTGAATTCTTAGTGGCTAGGGAAAAGCTACGGCTAAAAATGGCTAAGCATGGAAAAGAAATCTGATGGACGGATGGGAAGGAAGATTAATGATGGTTTAGTTGGTTTGAGATGGCTTGGTTAGAGCAAAAGGATGGGGTGAATGGCAGGCATAAGACCACGTACAAGGAGAAGGTGAGGCTGGGTATTAGTGTTAGGAAAATACTCTAGTGTAACACAAAGTGCACACAATCGATTATGGAATAAATTTTGGTGTGATGTCGTAATTAATTTTCCGCATTAAATAAACTAACGATCACAAATTAAAAATAACGGGTCTTTACACTTCCATTTATGTTGTTAGTTGGAAATTTTTGAATTTTCATTACAGGTTTGTTTTTGTGTAAATAACACAGGATTTTATAAATAGTCTGCATGCCACTTGCGTCGTGCATGCCACGTGCGTGCCACGTGCCATGTGCGTGCTCATCACTAGTTTTGCTTTAAAAAGTAGTAGAAAGGATTTGATTGAATGATTTATAGCTATGCATACGTATGAGTACTGTAGTTGTATCAGACTGTGGAAACTCATTGGAATGAGAGGGAGAGAGTGTGTGTGTGAACCATCCGACAGTACGTACCTCTCGGAGCCAGGTATGGTTAACCTTGAAATACTTGATCCAAAACAGATAAATACTTTGCAGTATTTCTCCAGCTTTGCTCCGACATTGAGGAGGATTATATTCGGGCAAGGAATTCGACCCACCGCAAGGAGGTCTACGAAGACCAGCTTGGAAAAGCAACTCTAGGATTTCCATGGTTTTTAGGTCTCTGTTTAGGACAGTGCTCCACAAAATCCAAAGCAGTCAATTCGTTCCGGTTCTTGACATTGGCATCGTCTTTGACAATCTTTATTTCCAACAGATATTTTATGGTCTGCACATCCAAAGTGCCATTAGTGTTGGCAATTAAGAGCAAGAACTAAAACTAAGTAAAGCTGGAGAAAATTTGACTAGATTTTCCTTCCTAGATTATTGTATGTATAACTCGGTATCCGGCTCGATGTCCACGTACAAACAGTGGTCCACCATATTTAGTGTGTGCGGGCTCCACCCTTGTTGTGAGTGTGGATGTGTGATTGGGTGTGGTGGTAGAAGGATTGCCACAAAATTGATACCAGGCTATTATTCTCTATAGGTCATAATTAGGTCTGGGATATATCTTTTATATTTGGTAATTTGACTAGATGTATTGCCTTTTGTTATTTTATTTCCTAGTATGTTTACGGTCTCTTAGTCTATAAATAAGCATCGTAAAGCTTAGGACATGTTGTGTTTGGATTCAAGTTTGAATTTTTTTTTGAAAAATAGTAGAGGTAATAAGTGAAGAGAGATAAAGAGAGAAATGTTGGAAGTATGAGGAATCTAGTAAGAATTTTTTGAATATATTTTTTTTGAAATCAAAAGAAAACACAGCATTAAGTTAGAATAACGAAGAAAACATAGATCGAGCTTTCTTGACATTGTGAGGTTGAGATTGTTTACAAGTAGTTCTTGCTTTTTTCAATACGCTTCCCTACATCAGAGATTAATCTATCTTTCTCCTTTTCGGTTAGAAATGTTCAAAAAGGGATAAAGGGATGAAAAATTGCAGCTTGTAGTGATGCAATATGAGTCAATTAAATAGTTTAAAACCTTTCATCATTATTTCTGACGTAGTTTATTGGTTTCGTTGAGTTTGAAATAAGAACTTTCCATTATCAAATTAGACCCGAGAAGGACCTATAAATGGACAAACTGATTAGTTTAGTCCTCCTCATATCGGTGAGGGTAACTACACATATACACAAATACTTACATCCATTTGCTTGAGGGCTGCAGCAAGATGCAAGATAGTGTTGCCATGATTGTCTCCGAAGTTGAGAAGAGACTCCTTGTCATTAGTCTGTAGATATTGTATGTGCCTTTAAAGCTTCTAGCCTATTATATTTCACACAAAAGTGCAAAACAGTCTCTCCTCTGTCTAGTTTCTCAAGAATCGACTCTGGTTTGGCTCGAAGCAATGCCGGTATCACCTCAACTCTCCCTTTTATGGCCGCCAAGTGGAGAGGAATTCTACCTATTGGAGTACATGTGTTTGAGAGTTACATACATTCCTATACAAAATATATACATTCCTAGAAATGTATTCAAAATATACGTTGTTCCGTATATGTGCGCGTGCGGGCGTGCGTGACAAGTATACACAATCTGACTGTTAGGATCGACACACACACGCACACGATTTACGAGTATAAAACAGTAAAGAAATCGACACAGCAATATACGTGGT
>JAOTQK010000012.1:22716216-22728309 GCA_025642025.1 Rhododendron ferrugineum | reverse complement strand
TACACCAAAACCTATGTAGCGCTAGCCTAGGCTCTGTTCCCAGCTCTTCCATCAAGTATGAGCCACACTTTCAACACTGACATACACCGGAGGAAAGTTGCTATGAGCATCGGGTTATAAGATGTTGGAGTTGCTACTATTTAATTTGTTGATGATTAAAAAAAACTTATATAAGCAACTAATTATAGGAAAGAAATATAACAATGAGTACCGTCTTCATCACGACCGAGACAGACATTGGTGTTCACCCGTAACAACTCTTCTACAATCTCTAAGTGGCCCTTGGTGCAAGCTAAGTGGAGGGGCGCTGACCATGAAGAGTCTAACTCGTTGGCCAGTTATGATTTTCGAGTTAGAAGGGCTTTCGCAAAGTCCAAATGACCTCGCAAAACAGCTACGTGCAAATGAGTGCTGTCATTGGTGAAGAAGTCTATGAGGGAGCTGTTGGGATGAAATTCATTTAAGCTAAGCGCAAACCGAGATGCGTGCGGGTCAGCCTTTTTAGGATTTCGATCCATTATATGCTTCTGATATAAAAGCAAAGTTAGGACTGCCTCATTTTGTAACTCTGACATATTTTACATCATAGTGAAAACACCCCAGCACTCCGTGGACGTACGATTAAGCAATCAGCTTAAGTCAGAACCACGTAATCTCTGTGTCTTATTCTTTTTTTGCTTTATATTATTTTCTATTATTGGTTTGTTCTTCAATTGTGTGTGTTTACTTGTGGGTTTGGACGTTTGAATCTCCAACATCAACAGGGTTGGATAATCTCTTGAAAAGCGCTTTGCACCCCTTTCGCAGATACGGAGTATTTCGGTCAACTTCCCGCCAAACGCACTAAGTACTAAAACCCTAGTTCCCTTTTCCTCCACTCAAATAACCACACTCCAAAACCCTAGTTCTCTCTCTCCTCCTCTCTCCGCCACCACCAAATTCCCATCCCCACCACACCACAACCATGGACCCTCAGTCCATCCAAACAAGCCTAGTCCTCATCCTAGACTTCGGCTCCCAGTACACCCACCTCATCACCCGCCGCATCCGCTCTCTCTCCGTCTTCTCCCTCTGCATCTCCGGCACCTCCCCTCTCAAATCCATCACCGACCTAAACCCACGTGTCATCATCCTCTCCGGTGGCCCCCACTCGGTCCACGCGCCCAACGCGCCCTGTTTCCCAGATGGGTTCATAGAGTACGTGGAGTCTAAGGGCGTGTTTGTTTTGGGTATTTGTTATGGGTTGCAGCTGATTGTGGAGAGGCTGGGTGGGAATGTTAGGGTTGGGGAGAAGCAGGAGTATGGGAGGATGGAGATTGAGGTGGAGAGGGCTTGTGGGTTGTTTGGTGGGTCAAAGAAAGTTGGTGATAAGCAGGTTGTTTGGATGAGCCATGGGGATGAGGCTGTGAAGTTGCCTGATGGGTTTGAGGTGGTGGCAAGGAGTCAGCAGGGGACGGTGGCCGCGGTGGAGTGTCCCGGGAGGCGGTTTTATGGGCTTCAGTATCATCCGGAGGTAATTGGTCTTTCATTCATTTGATTTGCCTTATATGTAGTGGCGGATGCAGAATTTGTGTCTAGGAGGGGCCCGAATCACATGTATTTTTATATTAATAATAGCAAGTTTATCTTATAAGTACATATTGCTACTTGCGAGGTACGAAGAAGAGACGATATTGTGTGTATATGCTTAGACACCGTTTAATTTTATACATGCAACCTAAAAAATGATTGATAATTTGAAATTTTAGAGATTTTTACCCCACACATACATAAATTTTAAGAATTTTTTTTCACTCAATAGACTTGCAGGGGCCAATTGCATAGCATTTTTCTTAATTAACCTGAAAATTAGTACAATAGGCCAGAATATTTGGAGTTGTGCAGGGGCCGGGTACCCCCTTGGGACCGCCCCTGCTTATATGCTGCTCTGTTTTCAATTGTTTTTGAAGTTTGGTGGTTTAGTTGGTTTATTTCTAACTAGATGTTGTAGTAGAAGTGCTTACTTGCTGATATGGACATGGTCATGGATTGTTAAGAATACGTAATCTAAGTGACGATAATGAATGAAAATGGAATGAATCAGAGTTGGTGTTCAATATACTTTATGTTTCGTGTGGCAAAATGTTGATTTTCGCGGGGATGATTGCTGGAATGGTTTTTTTTAATGGTGGAACGACTGTAAAGAAAATACAAGAGATCAAGCTCACCTAGAGCCAAAGAAGACAGAATGAGGAAAATCATACTGCCCCGACCTTCAATCTTGAGTCTTGATGGCCATCCTATTCATAGCCAATGCATGAGCCGCACTGTCACTTTGACTTTGTACATGTGAGCAAAAACAGGACTTAAAAAACGGCAGCTCGAGTTGTACGTCTTCTGTAATTGCCCCAATATCTGAGAAGTTCTCGTTCCGAAGACTTATTGGGATACTCCGAATGGCAGTAGTAGTGATGCAGGACCATCGACAAACGGAATCAGCATAGGCAGGAGGACTTTATAACTGTTAGGGAGTCTCTCAACATGTATCCTTCTCTGGCCCAGATCCTTACCAAGAATGACCCCTTTCCAAGCACCTAAGGCTTCTATGGTGAATATCATAAAATCCAATTATCCTTACAAGCAGCTCTGATATCTCCAGCTGATTCTCGCACCAGTACCCCAAAACCCAGAAAACCATCCTTAATGCAGCCCCTGTCAAAAAGAATTTTGAACTCACCTTCATTTGGAACTTTCCATGAGCCAGAAAGATATTGGGATGATGCTGCAGTCGTTTGAGATACAATTTAGAATTCTGTCCGGTAGCTAGCTGCATATTTCGTAACATCATTGGCTCCCCTGTTCGCCCCTGCAAAAATTGTCATTGCCTACTTAACCATATTTCCCCAGACATTATGGAAAAGAGATCTAACATGTTGTCGGAACCAACCCTCTTAATCTGGATTGCCCATAGCCCAGAGACACCCCTTTCTTCAAACAAATGCAAATCCTTGAATCCACAAGCTCCCCAAACATTATTGGCGATCTCACATTCACTTAGGCAATGTTTGTTGGTCTTTGGTGCGGCGGTGTCCTTCCACACGTGATACATCAATCCTGAATATTAAACTTTTTTGAACAAGCCTGTGTTTCACCGTGAGGATCCCCAAACGTGCCTTTCATGCAAGCAATTTACTTTTTGTTCGGAATTTTCGAATTCCAGTTTTTGTGGTTTTTTTTTTCCAGTAAGATCTCAGATTATCCAAGTCATAAGTTGAGGCCGCTGAAGATGCAATGTCCCTTGCCACCATGTAAGCAGACTCCATGGTCTAAGTTCCCTGCTCAGTGAAATGCCCCGTTAAGTTGTCTTCAATTCCCAGGGTACATATTCGAATGCTTCATATCTATCAGCTACAAAAGGGATGAGAAGATTGTTAGAATATAATATTGGTATTAGTCCCACATTGGTTAATGTAGTCTTATGTTATGATTTCCCATTATATAAATAAGAGTTGATTGTGTTAGGGTTAGTGAACACAACACCCTATACACTTTTCATTATTTCTCTCACAACAAAGATCACATTTACAGATAAGCTGTTCCTTCTAGACCCCATTATTGTTGTCAAATGAGGTCCTTCACTACCATATTCTGTAGTTTTAAAGGGAGAAGTGCTTGGGATCAATGGGTCTGGCCACACCCTGATTTTAGACCCCCTTCCAACTCTCCACCTATTACCCTTTTTAAGCACCTACATACCCTCACAAGTACTCCTTGTGCTGAATGAGGGGTTGTACCCTATCGATGCTTCTAATAAGGACGTGCCAGGAAATACATGCCTTCAAGTATTCTTGCTGTCAAAGAGGTCGGATTTGTGATTATTCTCCAAGCTTGATTCCGTTACTGTAAAGGTGTTTGGAGAGAGAATTGGATATAATTGTGTCAATTAGTAGAGGTCTTGTACCGCTATTGTTTGGCAGAGGCAAGGGCACGACTCCATCTTATTGATGATATTAGTGATATTCTTCTTTGTTTTTATATAAAAAAAAGCAAGTGATTGAGGATTTCTGTTTCAATTATTTATGCTTGTGTTATTGTCTGCTATTTGGGAGCTTTATAGCCCTCCATATGGATGCTTATTTAAATCATTGTGAGGTTAGAAATATGTTTTCATTTCCGGGTAGGTTAAGCTTATATTAACCAAAAAATGGAAGATGTGCCATGGGCTCAATACATGCCCCAAGGGGCTAACAAGATGATGTTAGAGCAACCACCCAAAAACTAGACCCAGCATCGCTAAGCCTGAGAGGGCTGGGCAAAGGGATAAAGTAGGAAACATGTGTGCAAGTACAATTTGCTCCACTTACATATAGAATGGACTTTATGGGCAGAGGAGTGTGATAATATTCCCTTTGTCAAATTGGGTGATTTGTGTTTTCAACTTCGAGAATAGCTTGATATATGCCAGCGATTCTTTATGCCATTAATTTAGTTGACATTGGTGCAAAAGTATCAGATAAGAAAGAACTCTTTTTTGGTTTCACATATGCACAAGTATGTTTTGCTAAAATATTGTGTTTGATGGAATGATGCATATTGGTATATACATTTGCCCTTCGTTCTATACTAAGATTTTTTTTTAACTTTTTGCAGGTGACACATTCTCCAGAAGGGATGGAAACTCTGCGGTATTTCCTCTTTGACGTTTGTGGAGTAACCGCGGGCTGGAAGATGGAAGATGTACTTGATGAAGAAATTAAAGTTATCCAAGGCAAGGTGGGCCCTGAAGATCACGTGATTTGTGCATTATCTGGGGGTGTGGATTCCACAGTTGCGGCCACCCTTGTTCATAAGGCGATTGGAGATAGGCTTCATTGTGTTTTTGTTGACAATGGTTTATTGAGGTAGGAGTGGGATGGCGTATGGCATGACTTAGAAAGATTGTTCGTAGACATGCATGGACAAGGAATAGTGCTTTCTTAAATGCTTATGCCTGTTAAACCTTCCATTAACAAAATTCCTTCTTGAATTCAGATGGTGGTATTTATTTCCTGTAGGTACAAGGAGAGAGAACGTGTGATGGAAACTTTTGAGCGTGATCTTCACCTACCTGTTACTTGTGTTGATGCGACAGAGCAATTTCTTAGCAAGCTGAAAGGCGTGGTTGATCCTGAGATGAAGAGGAAAATCATTGGAAAGGAGTTCATTTGCATCTTTGATGATTTCGCTCAACATTTGGAGCGTGACTTAGGCAAGAAAGCTGTGTACTTGGTCCAAGGAACTTTATATCCAGATGTAATTGAATCTTGCCCACCCCCTGGAAGTGGAAGAACCCATTCCCATACAATCAAGAGCCATCACAATGTTGGAGGGCTTCCCAAGGACATGAAGTTGAAGCTCATTGAACCACTTAAACTTCTTTTCAAGGATGAGGTTTTTTGCTTTTGATTCCTTGCAACTTTATGATATTTTTATATCCTACCGCCAAAAAAGGTACTCCCTCTATCCCATTTTATTTGTCCATTTTTGGCAATCATGCCAGTTAATCGGATCAAGGAATAACCTACTTTCACGTATAAATTCCTTAAAAAATTTGCTCATAAAAGTATCTCAATTCGTGGGAGAATAAATTCATACTCATAAAAAGAATAATATAGACCATGTAGACGTTTTTTGGGGGATGTCTGGAATAGTGAAAATGGACAAACAAAAATGGGGAGCGAGTATATTTTAAGTGATGCATGGTTGTGTTGATTGCTTATTCTTATTTCAAAGGTCCGTGAATTGGGGAAGATCTTGGCGGTTCCTACGGCGTTTCTTAAACGCCACCCTTTCCCTGGGCCCGGCCTTGCAGTGCGAGTTTTGGGTGATGTTACTGAAGGAAATGCCTTGGAGATCCTCCGTCAGGTATCGGATTTTCGTACTTGGTACATGACTCTTGCCCTTTGTGGACATGGTTCAACCTCATGTTCTTATCTTTTAGATCTTGTAATATTTTCCAGGTGGATGAGATCTTCATTCAGTCAATCAAGGATGCTGGTATTTATGATTCTATATGGCAAGCTTTTGCAGTGTTTTTGCCGATTAGATCAGTTGGAGTTCAAGGAGATCAAAGAACACATTCTCATGTTGTTGCCCTTAGAGCAGTTACAAGTCAAGATGGAATGACTGCAGACTGGTGAGGGTGAATATTTTTGTGCATGTTTCTTAATTCTTATTATTCTTTTTCTTTGACATGTATTTTCACCATTCATAATTATTGCATCTTGTGAAAGAGATTTGGGTGTTTAACTTGACATCTCCCCCTTTTCGGTAACCAATGTGTGGAACATGAAATCTCGTTATTGCTTTTTCCCTATTGCTCATCTTATTTATTGAAAGGATTTAGTAGTTGGTCTGGGAGCTATTTGGCGTGATTGATTCATTGCTCACATGGTGAACTAGTGTCTTTAGATTGTTATTTAGTTTTATTCATGTTTCCTTAAAGAGGCCTAGTGATATGAGAAAATTGGTTCCTGTAGAGGTTAACGTAGAAGTTAACCGATATTCTCCTTTACTCAATATTCAGCTTTGCTGTAAGGGAAATGCTAACCACCACTAAATGAGTGGTGGATAACCTGGATATGTGCATGAGAATATGTGAAATTTGCATCAGAAATGTATATCCATTTCTGCATTATATTCACCCCTTAATCAGCATCCATCGGTGGTGGTTAGTAGCTATTCTCATATGTGCCTTTTTCCTGTCTTTGGAAATGGGGTATTTCAGGTACAATTTTGAACACAAGTTCCTTGACGATGTGGCCCGAAAGATTTGCAATAGCGTTCGGGGTGTGAACCGAGTTGTTCAAGACATCACATCAAAGCCACCTTCAACAATCGAGTGGGAGTGATATCATGCCGGGTGCTTTCAGCTAGCTGGAAAATGAGTAAAGGATGTGGGTATATGGAATGTTTGTCTTCCCAATTTGGTGAGGAGGGCAAAAAACAGAACCAGGCAGGGGAATTGAGAATGTGTTGGAGTCTGCTCTCTAGACAACAAGTATACTTAGCTCTGGCTAGGTAATGAATTTTTGTATGACATTGCTTCAAATTATAAAAATTCTGTGGAACGTAATATCATTTTACTTTCCGAGCACAGTTGGTTCGTTTTTTGTCGGTGCTCTATTTGAATGTTACAGTTTCTAGTGCAAAATTCAAAATTCGCAAGTGATGAACATATTTTGTGTTACATTTACTTGTAGTGTAATTGAAGTTCAAATTTTGTCGGAAAGAAGATAATTATGGGGCAATTGAGGCTCTCGACTTTGCAGACTTAGGTACTCTCTTTGTGCAATCAATACGTCGGACTTGGTGGTTCTCTTTGGCCTCGTTTGATTTGTGAACTGAAAAAGATGGGATTAACAGTCTTGAGATTAATCCACGAATCAAACGAGGCCTTTGTGTAATCAATTATATGGATACTGCTAGTATTATAACCAATAAGGACAACTTTTACAATAGCTATATTACCTGGATTCCAAGCTAAACTAGTCCCCTCATTATCCTTCAACTTACTCCCCATCTTATAGCAGCTTATTTTCTGATGTAATTTTTTTCATTAGTCATGAATTTTTGGTTGATGCATTTTTAATTTTTCTAGCCCTGTTAGTTTAAGCCCGATTTTATTTCATTTATTTCTTCTTTTTTTTAACAGCAAAGAAATTTTTTATTAACCAGAGGTTAAAAGGATAAAAAGTACAAGGCTTCATAACGAACGAAATGTATTACAATCGAGATCCAACCAGCCTGCTCATTCCATGCCGCTAACTATCTTAAGAACCATCCCAGAAAACGAAACACTCTGCAACAATACATGGAAATGACGGCAACGAAAAAAGCCCAACAAAAGCAGTCCCAACCTCCACCCAAATCACCGCCGCCCACAAGGTAGCCAGGCAACCCCACCAACACCAAACGGCGCCACCAGACGATCTTCGCACCAACAAAACCTGCAAGAGAAATCTCTAAAAGTTATGGTCGAATCACAGATCCAACAACGACAACAAAAAATCACCCGAGACGTCGAAGGAATGAGACGGATAGACCCGGAGACCCATTATCATTGCCGTTAGGCCCAAACCGGAAGCACCCAGCAGTGCTACCGGTGACAACCCTATAGCTCAAATGGCTGTTGGATTCTATACATTTTGCTGTGCTAGCAACCAAGTAGAGTTTGTAAAAGAATAGGCATGTTGGATGTGGTGTTTTTTTCTATTGGTGTGGGTATCTAAGACTGGATGTCGCTCTTGTGACTACATTATACTGTTCTAATTTCCTGGTTCGATGTGGGTATCTAAGACTGCTGGCGCCATTCATCTACGGGTATTTGTTTTAGATCTTCCATGTGACTGTCCTGCTCGGTATCGCATTCTTTTGATGCATGCTCGTAGCGTTGTCTACTTATGGTGCTCGATACATGGTTGGTCATGAGCAAGAATTTGACGGAGCAGGATTGTCGGCTTGTCGCTAGTGGAACAACCGTCTATAACTCATCATCTAGAGGTTGCATACATATTCCCATTTGGACCTTCGCCTTTTCATTTTATTTTATTTTTGAAACTGGCAAAAAATTATTAAGAAACTTGATAGAGGTACATCAAATAGGGGAGAGAGGAGGGGGATCCAACCAAAAGTTGGATAAAAGGCCGAGGTCCAAACACCTGAGAGGCATAGCCCGAAAACAGGGGCAAAGCCCGAATAACACCCAATGGGCCTCAAAATGCCTAGATTGATATATACGTAAAGCTTAAACAACCTAAAAGGCCTATAATGTCCAGATAAGAAAAAACAGCCCAAACCCCAAAAAGCAGGCCCATAGGCAATATAGATTAGGCCATGCCCAACCCAAAACTTGCCCAAACCCTAACCAAGACTGCAACTAATGGCCACAAAGCCGCCGGTCGCCTTTTCATCCTTTTGGTTGGTGCATCTAGATGATTTTCTCATTGCCGAATACATCGATGGAGGCGCCCGTTTGTGCTTTTGGTCCTCTCTTTTTTTGTATGCAATAGTTTTGCTCCGTGGTCTAATTGAGGTGGGTATTTTTGTCTATTGAATTTTTGTTACTAATAAATTTATTGTCATTCTCATAAGGAAAACTACTGAATTCCCAGTTCCAGGTTTCCACAATTTGATTAGAAGAGACTGGAAGAAACCTGTTTGTTGAGATGGGAGAGATTTTGGCATCAATTATGTTGGTCATTTGAACTTGAAGGGGACCATTTTTTGTTACCCGTGGGGTTTGGCCAAGTGAGCATGAGAAAGCAAATAAGTGTTTCTCCTCTATGAGATCGCATGTTCTAATCACATGGAGGCCAAACATTTCAAACCTTAAGCCCACCGGAGGGTTCGTCCGGTCATGAACTTTAAAATCCCGAAATCAGTTGAGGTGCGCGCAAGCTAACCCGGACATCTGGTAGTAAAAAAAAGGTGGACCATTTGTGTTTCATGGTTGTCATCTCCATCTTTCAGTGGATGAGCAGAATCTGAGGGGATTGGTTCTTGGTTTCTGTTTTTTCTCTTGTTTTATTTCTGTTTCATCTTGGTTTGACAAGGAATTTTGTGTGTGTGGACAGATTCAATGGATGCTACAGGACAAGAAATGCTTTTAATGGGGGGAAAATTATTGGCCCAAGTGGTATCTTTTCTGTCTGATCAAAATAATCATTCCAGAAAATTAGACAAGAAAATGTCAAATTGAATTTTCAAATTCAAAGTCACTGTGGAGACATTAATTGGAACTCACCAAACTTTTCTAGAATTATTTGGATTGAGAAATCCAGTGAAAGAGACTCTCAACTAAATAGCTTTATTCACAAGAAAACAAGAAGACTTTTGCATTAATCATCATTTAATAAAATAACCAAAACACGCAATAGCGACTTGAAGTTAAAACTTTTCTGCTAAATTAGGTGTCCGGGACGGACTACGCACATCTCGACCAATTCTGGATCAATCCCACCATCTACTTGTGGGGGTTCCAATTAAAGCTCTGTATGAACTGACCCGAAAAGAATTAATAGCACCTGAGATGTTTTAAATACGAGACCTTAGGAGAGAGCAAACGCCTAAGTTTTAGGCCTTAATCGGCCAATCCCGTAGGGCTAACTTCTTATTTTCCTCCCCTAGTTCACGGATCATCATAGCCAATGGAGGGGGCAAAAAAAATGGGAACATAAGATTTGGCTTAATCTGATTAAAATAAGAAAGATTTGGCTTAATCACCCATCAAATAGTACTGAAATGCTGGAAAAAAAAGGGACAATAAGGATCTGAAAAGTATGCTTAAAGTTTAGGGTAAAAAGAACTCAACTCGTGAAATTGCACTGTCTATCGGGTTCTAGATCCTACTCTTTGTTTTTCATCTAACAAGAAGTCTATTTCATAATATCATTAAAAC
The DNA here is from genome assembly GCA_025642025.1 of Rhododendron ferrugineum. Lineage (NCBI taxonomy): Eukaryota > Viridiplantae > Streptophyta > Magnoliopsida > Ericales > Ericaceae > Rhododendron > Rhododendron ferrugineum. The sequence goes on along the minus strand of JAOTQK010000012.1, from coordinate 22,717,892 downwards.
AATACACAACATGCTAGAGTGACATCGTAGAGACCTTGAAGTTTGGCCTAACTTAGTAGTTTTAGTTTATTTTTGCTCAACTCGTGAAATTGCACCGACTATCCTGTTCTCAATCCTACTTTTTTTTTTCTTCATCTAACACGAAGTCTATTTCACAGTAATGTCATTAAAACAATACACGGCACCCTAGAGTGACATTGTAGAGCCTCTGAAGTTTAGCCCAACTTCAGTTAGTTTATTTTCGCTTACTTTTTTGAAAAATTTTACGAAACGATGAGTCAAAGAAGTAAAAATAATTATGACCAAAAGTTTAAAAAATGTTCACGTGGAATAATAATGTCTAAATATGCAGATATTTTTAGTTTCCTTATTTGTCTGAAGTTCCATATATACGTATATCTTAATTTGTTTCTCTCGTCGAGACAAATTTAAAAGGTCAAATATTTCGATCAAATACTGATAGTATAAAATTACTAAAAACAATATAAAATAATTTAAAAAAGAATAAGTTAATTTAGGCCTTGTTCCGCTATGGGAAATAAGTACTTATTTTTCAAATTAAATGTGATGTATTGTAAAAAAATGACCGTCTCATAAAAAATAAGAATTTTAGCGATCCTTAGTCCAAATTCATGCTTTCTTGTTGAAGTTCATACTTAACATTATTAAAACAACTACTTTCATACTTAACATTATTAAAACAACTACTCAAATAAAAGAGTTCCTCACAGCCAATAGAGAAAACCCAAAACAAAACTGAAAACATTGGATTTGGCTTGATCCTCCAATCAAACAGGGAAGTGCTTGGGATTTTCACACGTTTTCCCAACCTTTTTCCTCTGCTCCTTTTTTACTATAGGACACAAACTGGTCCTTTTGTTTAAAGTGAAATACAGTACCTTTTACTTCTAGAGAGATAATGACATCACATACCCTCCAATTTCGTCATTATACTTGGAACTTCAGTACTCCACATGCAATGTTCAATCACAAGCTTTTGCTGGCTATATAAATACCTAATTTCAAGATTTAACAAAATGAAAAACCTTCAAGATGATGTGGCAAAAGTCTTACCCTTAACACAAAGTATTTTTTTTTCATTTATTTATAACTAGGTTATCAAGCTAGCTTACGCGTATCTTGACTAATCCTGTGATACAACACAAAGTATTGTTATTTATTAAGACAATGTATTTAGTTTTCAATTTGCAACAAACTTAGTGCTAAATTGCTCACTTCCATAGGGTTTGTGCTTTAGAAGGTTATAGGTTTGAGGCGTGCCGACGTCACCCACTCTTGTCTTGCGACCTGGCTGCGATCTATTGGCCCAAGGTGGGGCTGTAGGAACTTAGGAGGGATTGGTCTCACATGGGGTCCGCCGCAGGTCTAGGATTTTTTTTTATCATGCCCATGAAAAGGTTGCTATAGTCGGCCGCCACCTCATCCACCCTTTTTGTCAAGAAAAAGCTTAAGTTTTGATTCAAAGGCCACCCGATAAATGATTGCATAATCTATCATAACTCCTTGACATAATACACATACATCCAACCCTGCACACCTTGCACTGACAAGAGTCTCACGCACTGGATAGCCCTTTTTTTAACAAAAATACTAAGAGTAATGACAGTTTGCAGGGATCCGTGCAGGGACAATCGCGTTTGGCCCCATTCCGGATC
>JAOTQK010000012.1:22566381-22578397 GCA_025642025.1 Rhododendron ferrugineum | reverse complement strand
CTTTTGTTTTTTCTTGTATTTCCGGACCGGTAGTGTCCGTTTTATTCTGTTTTTATAATATAATGCATTGAGCTTGATCGTTAAAAAAAAAAAAAAAAGAAGTTATTGTGTAACCAAGTTTTATTTATTTCTTGATATTAAGAACTTCACTTTTCTGATTCAGGTGAAGATTCATCGTTTGTGACCCGGGTTTTTAGTTGAGACCCCGCTTGACCATAGGATTGGTCTTCAAGAGATTAGTCGAGATGTGTGTATGTTGACCAAGAAACTTTAAAAAAATGAATTTGTGACCCCGTCCCATGGAGAATTTGGGCTTCTCATTCTGACTATTAATTAGACCCTTTGCAAGTGTAAAATTGTTTGCAACCCCAAGGAATTTGGCCAAGTGGTCCGAGAAATTTACAAGAAATCACTTTCTTTGTGAGCTGACCTCAAGTATAGAACCCTGGTCAGAAAAATACAACCCTGGTCAATAGCCGAATTCACCCTTGAGACATAGAGGAATATTAGGTGTGAAAAATGTTGAGAGTCAACGACTCAACATGACTTCTCGTGATCGCATGACCCAGTAAAAATGCTCGAGAAGGGTGGTGGGGCACTAGTGGCGGTGCCCCAAAACCACCGAATAATTACTCCAAGATTGTGGGGTCAAGTAACCCCATGAAATCCAAAATAATATAAGGAGTAACTACAAATATGTAATACTCCCTCTATCCATTATTAAATGTTTAGTCTTGTAATTCTAACTTATTAAGGATAAACCACCATTACACACGCCTATCACATCAACTTTTATCTCTACTTTTCAAAATTATCCTCAACTTTCTCCATTAACTCTTTATCCGTTAACTTTTCAAAAGGACAATAATAATTGTACAATCTTCTAACCATTAACTTTTCAAAATGAACATTAATTAATAGACAACTTAAAATGAAATACTCCAGTTTTAGACTATTATTTGGAGACGGAAGAGTAGTATTTTTTAGATTGCTCTTATCATGATGAATCGGAAAGAAATACGGTATTACAAAAATGAAAAAAAAAATTCAAGAAAGAGAAAAATACAATCGAAATTCGTAATATTGTTGAATATGCAGTGGGTGGTGGTTTGTTTGAAGTGACTAGAGTAAAATCTTTTTAAATCCCATATTCAACGTAGTTAGTATCAAGATAAATTTAATTTGGAATAAGTGGGGATATACTCCATCTATTAAGGTGTGAATTTCAGTGAAAATGAGGGGGTGTCGCTAAAGTTTATCGATGATTTCCTTCAACATATCCTGCGTTTGCACTCTCAATCACTGCATTGAACTCACGCTCTCGCAAAGTTAACTAGCAGTTTAGAATGTGTTTCAGAGACGCTTTCACGCTTGCGCTCCTACTCACATACACGCCCGAGAATTACATGATTTCTGAGGGTTTTTTTATTAGAGAATTATGTGACTTTTAGGTTATGACCTTCAATAAGATGGTCTGGGCTTTAAACACGTACATCATAGCATGGGAAAAAATCCATGAAAGGATCAAGAATTATGAGGGCGTCAAAAACCTAATTCTGGTTGAACAAATAAAAAGAATCAAAAATTTTGCCCAGACGGGGATAATAATCCCTACACAATCGCGCGCCCATTCTTTCCAGATATTTTTCTAATCTTTACTACCTGTAATCGTATGGTTTAAATTGCTTCACTTGCAACATGCAACGGTTTGATATTTTTAGTCACTTGCTATATATGGCCAACCAAAAACGAACATTTCGAAAACGAGTTACACGAAAAGCTTCGTGCTAAGGATAGACATTGCAGATTATTCCTCTAAAATCGACATCGCAGATTATTCCTCTAAAATCGGAGTCGGTGGGTGTCGACTGAAAATAATTCAGGACAACAATCGAACTTACAACCTAAAGATTGAGATGAGTTTTTACACCCATGAGACCTTGCCGATGAACGAGACACTAAAATTACCTCTCAATATAGCAGCTCCTCAAAAACAGGATCAACGGATTGTCCCCACTTCCCGTGATACATCTCCAAAAGCTTCTCGGCTGGTGTTACTCCTGCCAAAACAACAAAAATCAAATCAGCTGAGTACTGCATCTATTAGGATAACGGTCCAGAAACCGAAGCACATCATCTCGGGTCCCCCGTTTCAGACAATAAAATCATGGCAAAAACATGTACTCCTGCGACGAAACAAATATTCTTGAAATTTGTTTTGGAGCAACGGCATTATACCCAAGGAAATGGTTCTTTTGCTTTGATAGGTAAGCAATATATTGAGGGTCCATTCCAGATTCTCGAATAAGTACTTAAAAAATAAGGACCTATTTTCAAGTTTAAAATTAATGGGCTTACGAAAATAATTTTCCAATTTTTTTTGCAGGGTTTGATAGATATCATCGAGATCTATCACACCACCTGAAACAATCATGACAGACGGCAAGGGGGTGCACCTTATACCTGCGGGGATGGTTCTTAAGTTATGATGTTAAAAATTTTGTAACTAATAAATGGCTTTTTCTATACGGTTGATGAGGATAATATCACTCAGATCGAAAACTCAATCCACCTCATATGTACACACATCCCTGCAATCATCAATCCGCCAAAGTGACTGCCACCCCCCACTGCTGAATCCAACGCCACTGCCATCCCCCTTTCTCTTTCTCATGTCTTTCACCCGCTTCCTCTCTCTGTGTCTCATGTGCCATCCCCTTTCTCTTTCTCATGTCTCTCACCCGCTTCCTCTCTCTGTGTCTCATGTATATAAGATTATCCATATACCTATCTATCCCTCCATCCATCAATCTAATTCACTTAAACACCCACCACTATAGTATCCCATGCATCATCCACCCTTTTTTTTTCTCCTCTTCGATATGTTCCCTGTCTTAAAAATGTGCAAGCAGCATACATATGCATCAAAATATTAGGAAACAAACATACAAAAACAAATATTTGTATTCAAAGGCACCTCGAGAATGGTTGTGTGATCACAACAGACAATGAATACTTGAGAACAAAAGGTAGAGAGGACAGTAAGTGATGACACCCCCCGCAAGCAAGCGCACAACTAACCAGTTTCTCCAGTGTGAAAAGAAATAGAATACAAAGCATATGATTCCAGCCACCTCTCAGATCTCAAATAAGTGGTTGGCATCTTCCCCCAACTACCAACCCACTCCCACTCCCACGTTCCCAACCCCACGAAAACTGCTATTTTTGTACTTCATAGTTAATAGACCTGGTTGAGTTTACCTGTTCTAACCACCTCAGCCACTTCATTTAAAAATCCTGATTCCTTGTAGCCTCTCCTTTCCAAGCCATCCTGCAAAAGAATACATAAACCGTGTATTGTAAAACGGCGATCGGCATCTTTGACGAAAATAGCACAAGTATCCCAAGTCACCTTTGCCAACTTTACAACTTCTTCTGCTACATGCCTCAGCAATCCATCTCTAAATGGCGTCTTTAGGCCACTCTTTGGTACCTATGAATTACCATTCGGGATCACATTTGTGTTCTTTGTTAATGAATAGATATTTCTAGTAATTAACCACACTAATACAGAAATCAAAACAAACGTAAGTTCCATAATGTACACATATATCAGATGGAGTTGAATACCATCTCAGATATATAACTCTATCCTATCCACTTCATTGTCAAAATTACATAAACAGCAAGGTTCAGACTCCAAACCATCGCATCATTCGTTTCTAGCTCATCATTCAACCCCTCAATGACTTTTATTTTATAGTCGAAAATGGATAAACAATTGAGATGCAGATCATGGCAGCAGCACCATCCTTTTGCATGTAAATAGGCTTATGTACCTTATTTCTCAACATTTGTCGTTCCTCTGGGGTCCAATCAGCTGTAATGTCTAGCACTTTCTGTAGAGAAACCTCATCGTACAATATACCCACCTGAAATATAAATATCCACATCATATGTAACTACATCTAACCAGAGAAATCATCATTTCAGCAATGCAAACTAAAAAGGACAGGTGTCAGAGTTCTGATTAGAAACACAAGTATCAGATAGAGTGACAATTAATCAGCTAACAAATGGAATGAGATGACAATGAATGGATTTTTAGAAACGTATGGTAGTATAGTAGTCAATTTATGCTTTCATTTCTATCTAATCTTATGAAAACCTACAAAAAAATTAAGGTATACAAATTCATAATATTGACTGAATGGCTAAATTAGCATTGACCAAGAAATCAGATCAACATATCGTATCATTCTCTTAACAATCCTGATAGCAGCAAGTTTAATTCAGGGAGAAGTTCTGCACAAAATGTGTTGATATAAGAGTACAGGTCAAAGAGGAAAAATACCCAAAATGCAGGCAATGCACATAACCTCCTCCAAGGGCCTCCATCAGCTCCTCTCATCTCCAAGTATCTCTTTAACCTGACCTGCATGGGATAAGAAGAATATGGCTTTTAGCGAGAAACATAACAAAATACTGGGAACTTTCCTAAAGTTAACTCTTTAGCAACCACAAACCTCGGGAAATATTGTTGTCAAATGATTCTCCCAATCATTGAGGGTCGGCAATTCACCAGGAATAGGAGAAAGTTTTCCTGACATGAAGTCCTGTAACATCATCACAAGCGAAGCATTACAGATATATTAAGCTAAAGGTAAAAGGCCAAAAATTGCCAAGCTTATATATAAAGAAAGCCTAAAATCAGTTCAGAAAATAACAAAGGTAGATGATAACCCGGAAGGACAATCCACTGCAATCAACATACTTCTTCTTCCGATAGACGAAATACATAGGCACGTCAAGTGCATAATCTACATACTGTTCAAACCTATGCCCAGGAAAAAAAGGTAAGGGGTTATCATTGCTATCATTGGTTAGACTATTTAAAAAGACTAAAAGAAGTAATATAGATCTTTAGAACTTTTAGTGCAAAACTGGAAGGAACGCGTAATAAAAAGAACTAAACCAAATAGACAGCAGAGTATTCTCATGGCTGATCCAATCTTCATCTTTTCCAATGATAGAGCACAGATAGATACAAAGCCATTTACTTATTCACCGTAACAAATATTCCCTACTTAGGATTATGAAGAGAAAAAAAGAGTTTCACTCATCCAACATTTGTGTAAAGAGCCTCTTGTGTTTTGGTAATTATTCATCAACCCAGCTTTAGAAAACCGTTCTACATTCTACAAGAGACCCCCAGAAAATATCAACAAATACAGTACAATGTTCTTAAGAAAATGTAAACTTACCCAAAGGAGTCGTCAAAAACAAAGGGAAGCATGCCAGCGCGATTGTTATCGGTATCGGTCCAGATTTGACTGGTGAAACATACAGGAAACTATGAAACCCAAAGGAAAATTGCTACAACGTGAAAATTGATGAGTAGAAGGTAAGTTATGGTAACCTTCTCATACTAAGATAACCATTCGGCTTTCCTTCAGTGAACGGCGAATTGGCAAACAGCGCTGTTGCAATCTATTTCATTAACTATGCCAGTTAGATTCCAGGGCACCAAAGAAACTTCAGGAAAAACAAGAAAGAGAAAGGTTCCATACAGGCTGCAAGGCAAGACCAGCACGAAATTTCCTGATCATGTCGACCTCAGAACTGAAGTCCAAATTGACCTGTTAAAGCCAGAAAAGATATCCATCATTTCTCATTCAGAACAAGCCTATCATGAGGATAAACAAAAATGGACAGTGCCTTCAAGAGTCTTGATTTTGAGAAAACCACCACACAAAAACCGTTACATTTACATTATTTACATTTCCCATACCTGAACAGTGCATGTCCGGAACATCATATCAAGTCCAAGAGAACCAACTTTAGGCATGTAATTCCTCATTATTTCATATCTTCCCTGAGCCAAAAAAACTATGTCAGTACACAGGTAATATAAGTTTTCTAAGTTTGCATAAATGGCATAAGAAAACCAACATCATAATAGTTTTGTAGGACAAAATGGCATGGGAATTAGCATAAAAATTCAACAGTTAGAAAATAAGATGATCAAATGATGAAGGAATCATGATCCGATGGAATGAGACTGTAGAGATGTAAACTAATATGTTAAGGAAACAAAGAAGAAAACAGTATGATGTGGTTCTTTCAACAAAAGCCTTAGATACGAGACAGAAAGAAAGATCAAAAACTTAACGAGGCTACTAAATGGCTCAGAGTTTCTCACTTCATTGAAGGCAAACGTAAAGGTGAGTCTCTACTGGCAATTCACTAAAGTTAACCTCTAGCAAACACCAAGAATTACGGGTTACAATTTATACGATGAGAAAAATATAATTTCTCCTTTACCTATAAAAAAAAAAAAGAAGCTAATGTAATGCCTCCTTCCTAGCCCAATAGCACTGAGAGAGTACAGAACATAAAATTGGTATAGACCAAAAAGATGCAGGGTTGAGATATACGTGTAAAACTAACTTCCACAAGTAAACGTCAACTACTTAATGTGGTCAGCCAGTCCAATCTGTATCTGTAAGGTGTGTCTTTTATTTTTACTCTCCTTCCTATTTAATGTCCAGCCCAAAAAATTCCGCACTCTACATGCCCTAAGGCCTGAGAAACCTCTATCATTAACTTTCTCGGAACTTGGCATAAAATGGATACAATTAGTCAAGAGTATTCCATTGATCAATAATACGAGAGACACCAAATAAAACCCCGCATACACCACCAATTCTCACATGCTGTCAGTTTGGAAGCTCTCTTGGCCACCAATTAGCCCTCTACACATTTGTGTTGTTCAAGCTAACTGGGGATGATGAATGAAAAATGTTTGGCTCCCTATTATTTGTGGTCTGTGATGCACCTTTTCTTGGGTCTGATAGCTTGAGAATTTAGTGAGAGTACCTGGAATTCTCCCTCTCTTTTCTTATTCCTCTAACTACTTTCTTTGCCTATTTTCCTTGGTGCTTCCCTACCAGCCACTGTGTTGGTTGCTAGATTTAACTTGCAACCTCCGATAGCATTCAACATTTAGCATTATATTCCATAACTAACAAGACCCCAAAACTATTGTCTAACCTGTCTCACAGTCATCCCTACCCAAAGTGCAGCCCAACCTCAGTATTTAACATAACAGTGGTGCTGAGAAGTAAAAGATCCTGCAGCACACGTAAACTATCCTAACCCAAAATGTGGAAGGACCAAGAGGTGATACCTTGGGCATTATAGGTATGTCTTTTAGGCCCCATTTAGGCTGGAAACCGATTCCCAGGAATCCAATTCCCATTTCCTCTGTAACAGCTTTGACCTGCTCATCAATGTAATGGAAAAGGCACCGGTTACCCAATTTAGTACATGTTTCTGTCTTAAACAACGGTGCAAGGAAATATTTCCGACAAGAGGGAATAAGAGAGCATTGTCATGCATCTAAGGAGAAGAATCAAATAATATGGCTGTGTAATCAACAAGAACAAAATTCAAAGGTCAACCTAAAAATACTTGTATTAGACAATGCAAGGAGAAAAAAGCAAACAAGCACCACAAAAACATAGAACTAAGTCATGACAGCATTCCAGCCTTTTCAACTATTAGCAGGTAGACCGGAGAATTAACACAAGAAACTTGCACAGGAAACTCAATATGTTAGGCTTAAATTTGGGCTCTGCATGCTGATAGACATAATTCAATATACTCTTGCATAAATCAAAATCCATTACTAATCACTTGAATAGTAGATGATTCTTTTCAATCAATAAGGGCTGCAGAGCACAACCCGCGACCTGGTAAATACTGGAAACTCAGCTGCAGCACCAGAAACTCATCTCCAACCTCAAATTTTATTCTGCATCCAACAATCCCTCGCTGCTCTTATTTGGATAATACAATAAACCTGTGGTTAAAGCCTCCAGGATAGAATAGTTCATTGCCGCTTCGGCGTGACTAAAAAGCGAATCATACAAACTCAAACGAACAATTTGTGAGGATATATATCATTAATTATGTCTGTTCTTAACCTCACATATGAACCTGAAATAGGGTTTGACCAGTGTTCCTTAATATCATATGTGATCAAAGAACTAAGTTGCTTAGCCAGTAAAGTCCATAGCGAAATAGATAACTTCATAGAAGGTAAAGAAAAAGAACTAAAGCAACTATCATTTTGACAAGAAAGCATATATCTTTGAAGACTCGTCAATAAAACAACTACACATTACCTATATGCTCAAAGTAAAAGTCTTCGACATACCTGATAAAGGTGCGAATTAACCTCTGCACAGGTTTGATGCAATGTTTCCAAAGGAGCACCACTGAGCTCGAATTGGCCTCCAGGTTCTAATGATATGCTTTGCTTTCCCTACACAACATTAATGTGAAGAAGCTCTTGAGAATCCGCCAAAAGTAGAAGAGATCAACCTGTCAAGTGCTACTTCAAGAACAGAAATGCATTCAGAATTTCCAAGAAGGCAAAGCATTCATTGGTTTTGAGCCAAACATGTCAGGCATCAGCATCCATAACAAAGAAAGGTATTCACCAGAAAAGTTTTCCCATTCTGAAAACCAAAATTGAGTAACATTTTACCTGTTTTAGTCCAATAATGTTGTCACCCTCCAATATTTTCTCCCAATCAAATCTCTCAGCAATACCATTTAGCAAATCTGCTATTTGTTCATACTTCATTGGTCTTAAAGTTTTTATCTCAAAGCCAAACTTTTCATGTTCTGTACCTATTCTGCAAGAACGATACGATTAAGTTAACAATTCAGAATAAAATAGACGGGGGAAATGTCAGCTACAAGTACTCAATGTTTTGTCACCACTATTTTGCACCAAACAATGAAATAGGATCTAGAAGCAAGACCCCAAAGAACCATACCCTTGACTTACCGATTGTGACATTGAAATTCTTGACTCCTGGAAGCCGAATACCTCCTAAATCTACTTCACCGGTCTTAAAACTGATAACAAACCAAGTGCACGAGACTCCTCTAGTGCTATAAAGCGGTATTCAATCTGATGACATACTATGATCTGTAGGGGTGTTGGAGAGGGCTTGACATGTCCTTCTAGGAAGATGCCCAGCAATTCAATCGCAAGGACTTACCGCCAGTGAGGGGGAAGAGAGAACTAAGAGCATGTGTGTTTGTGTGAGTGAGTATGTGTGTGTGTGAGAGGGAGAGAGAGATCATGGTCATGGTAATAGATAGAGCCCCTGCTTAGGCTATGCTAATGAGTCATGACCCTCAAGATTCGTCTTGTAGACAGAGGGGTGACAAGGTGGCATGTTGCTAGCCAAGCATAAGAGGATGAACGGACTATGATAACCTAACCATGTGATTGTCTCACTAACTAAGAAAGAATCTAGTAGTGTTGTATATGAGATAAGACGCACAAACAAAACAACATAGTATGCTGACAAAATATGTAACATTGTAACTGAGAGATGCACTTGAATCTAAGTACCAATAAGAGCTAGAAGTTGAACCTCCATTTCTCCTTAGTCTTGCACCCAGAAGCAAGATATGCAACAAGATCCTCTTTTGTCAGTGGCTCTGTAGCAATCACAGCATCGTCCGTTGGAGGGCTCGCAGCGACGATGACACGGTGCCCTCGTTTGTACTGTACACTAGAACTGTCTAAATGCAATCTCTGCATTGTCCTTGTTGCCTTTAATGGTAAGGACGGGAAACTAACACGGGTGTCCTTCATTTTGGATGCATCCATTCTGTTTCCTATGTTGGAAACAAAGCTGCAGTCCACCATACATTTGATGTTCTTGGAGCGAATGCAATGCGATGGACCCACTTGGGACCAAAGGGCCATGGTGTGCCCCTGTGAAATCAACATACAAACACGAAATGAATTTGTACCGCGAAATCTTTAGCCCTTCACACTTCACAGTGAAAATCAGTTGTTTGCCACTTTACCAGCAGGAAAAGATTTTGGATTTCCAAGTTTAGTTAAATGTTGAGGCCAACAAGTATTTCTCTCCAACCAATTGACATGAATCAAATCCACGCTTATTTTAGCAATGGAATTCAGCTAGCCATAGCACAACTAGACCTCAGTAATTGCGGTAATATCATCTCGAATCCCATACATCAATCAAATAAATAAACCAACTCGGAGCTCGCTAGCTCAGGTGGCCAGGACTCTTGTATCTCCTTAGGAGGTCAAGAATTATTCTCTTTGTATTTGTTGGGATCATTTCTCCGCCTAGGGGGGCTAGTAGTTGGGTTGGGCTTATAGTGATTGTGGATTTATTTGAGATTATTTTCTCCCCTATAGGGCCTCGTAGTTGGCTTTGACTTATAGTGATTGTGGAATTGTTTCAGGTTTCATGCATTCCTTAAACTTGTATTCTCCTACCATTTGACAACAAAATTTCAAAAAAAAAAAATTCAAATAAATAAAGATATATGGGATTACCAAAATTTCGAGAGTGACAAGAACATCCGTATCACTTTTATTATTTCAAGCTTTAGAAGAATACAAATATCTGAATTACATTAAACCAGGCATAAGTCCACAATCACACTAAGCCCAACTAATAGCCCCATTAACGATACAAATAAGTAAACAGAGAACCCACATTCAAGGGGAAGGCATAATAATCAATCTTTGCTCCCGGCAAGAATTGACCCGTGACCTCCCATTCCGAAGTGTACAAGGTTGACCAACTGAACTAATCCTAGCTGATTAGAACATGAGTATCATTTTCAACGTCAACAAATGCACATACATATACTCCTGACCATACAAACGTACGCATACACGTAAGCCACGTATACGTATCATACTGTACGAGCAATTGAAAACTAATATGCAAACTATGCAGAGAGAGAGAGTACCTGATTGAGTGAGAGAGTGAATTCTAGGGTTTAGAAATTGTTTCGATTGTGCTTATCTTCTGGAGTATTTGCTTTCTGGAAATGGAAGAGAGTATCAATCAGCGGAAGAGAGAGAGGGGAAAATTTCTGAAAGATGCGCTGCTGGGGATTTGAGGCCCTCGACGGTGATTTTAATAGTGCGGCACTGTCCCACCTTTTCCCGTGTGGTCCCCCGGCCTTATGTATGACACGTCAGCGCAATATCAGATTCTGGTGAAATTTGTATGGGTACCCCCTCAACTTGTAGTTATTCCTATTCCGACTCTTTTTTTGGTGACACTTTCTTCCTCTAGTTCTAACGAGAAAGAAATAAATTAGTAACGAAATACTCCTGTACATGAGAATTAATAATCAATTTGGTGTCATCAATGAGATTTGACCCATTAAAAAGTATGCAAGTTACTAGTACAGTATTTCCTTCGTCTCATTTTCTTTGGTCTTTTTCGATATTCGCACCATTTTTTAAACTCTTAGAGCAAGTTTATCAGTCATTTGCTAAAAAAACTCTTGAACAGTACACATTTTTCATTTTACCTACTTATAATTCTCTTAACACTACACCAATACTATTTATTTAACCTATTCTTTATTAAAATATTATTACTTTCAAAGAGAAAGAGTGAGTGAGAGAGGTTGAACAATGCAAGAGAAGAGGAGAAATAAACTAATTTTTTAATGGATATATGATAAACAGTATCTGTACCATCTTCGGTACAAGTAGAGAACTACTATTCACGAATGGGAAATGCATGCCTCTTTACAGAATCTGCTGCAGTGAATTTTTTGTATTTTCTTTAGGTAAAATAGCTACAAATGTATTATAGATCATCTGATGTACTTGCTATTATATCTCCCAATTTATAATACTTTTCATAGTAATTTTGAAAACTTTGTATTATAGATCTAATCGAGAACTATCAAACAAAATTCATATTGCATATTTTTGGAGATTTATACAGGAAGATAAAAGAATTTTAAGAATGACACAAATATTAAAAAAGTCCAAAAAAAATGGGACAGAAAGAGTAATTAAGTAAGCGAAAAACAATATTGAAGTATTACCTTTTTTCTTCTCTGAGAGGCAATACACCATAATTGCACAAACCACTAAAATCCAACTTTCATAATTTCGATTGAAGAATGATGAGGTATG
>JAOTQK010000012.1:22530847-22550975 GCA_025642025.1 Rhododendron ferrugineum | reverse complement strand
CAGATTATTCCTCTAAAATCGGAGTCCGTGGGTTGTCGACCGAAAATGATTCTGTCAGGGCAACAACAATCGACGTTACAACCTAAACATTGGGAGGAACCTTGCCCATGAAGCGCCGGATGGTGTCGACCGAAAATGATTCTGTCAGGACAACAACAATCGACGTTACAACGTAAACATCGGGATGAACCTTGGCCATGAAGCGCCGGCCGGCGGGACGATACATTTTAATTTACCTGTCAGTATAGCAGCTCCTCAAAAACAGGATCAACGGATTGTCCCCCCACTTTCCGTGATACATCTCCAAAAGCTTCTCGGCTGGTGTTACTCCTGCCAAAACAACAAAAATCAAATCAGCTACCTCAGTAATGCATCTATTAGGATAAAATGGTCCAGAAAACGAAGCACATCATCTCTATCAGATCTTCCGTTTTAGACAATAGAATCACGGCAAAAACAAGTACTCCGGCGACATTAAGGAGGAGATCTGTTTTGGGAGCGACGGCTTTATACTTCTCTTTGATGATAGGTAAGCAAATATAGTAAAACTACGATGGCAGTCAGCAAGGGCCGGGGTGCAACTTATACCTGCGGAGATGGTTCTTTTACTTATGATGATGTTACGAATTTTGTAACTAATAAATGTCTTTCTATTATACGGTTGATGAGGATAATCACTTAGATCGAAAACTTGTTCCACCTCGTACGTACACACATCCCTGCAATCATCAATCCACCAAAGTGGGCTGCCACCCCCCACTGCTGAATCCAACGCGAATGCCATCCCCCTTTCTCTTTCTCATGTCTTTCACCCACTTCCTCTCCCTGTGTTTCATGTATATACGATTATCCGTGTACAGATCTATCCCTCTATCCATCTATCCAATTCACTTGAACAACCACCGCTATCAGATCCCATGCTGCATCCAACCCTTTTTTCCTCGTTTTCGATATGTTCCCTATCTTGCAAATGTGCAAGCAGCACACATGCATCAAAATATTTGTAAACAAACATACAAAGACAAATATTTATCTTCAAAGGCACCTCGAGAATGGTTGTGTGATCAACAGGCATCTTCCCCAACTACCAACCCACTCCCAAGTTTAGTATGCCATCTTTAATAGACCTGTTTAAGTTTACCTGTTCTAACCACCTCAGCCACTTCATTTAAAAATCCTGATTCCTTGAAGCCTCTCCTTTCCAAGCCATCCTGCAAAAGAATATAGAAACCGTGTATTGTAATATCATCGGCATGGTTATCGGCATCTATGACGAAAATAGCACAAGTATCCCAAGTCACCTTTGCCAACTTTACAACTTCTTCTGCTACATGCCTCAGCAATCCATCTCTAAATGGAGTCTTTAGGCCACTCTTTGGTACCTATGAATTACCATTTGGAATCACATTTGTGTTCTTTGTTAATGAATATTGAATAGATATTTCTAGTAATCAACCACACTACTACAGAAATCAAAACAACTGTAAGTTTCATAATGTACACATATATCAGATGGAGTTGAATCCCATCTCAGATATATAACTCTATCCTAACCACTTGATTGTCAAAATTCCATAAACTGCAAGGTCCAAACCACGCATTCTTCATTTCTAGCTCATCATTCAACAACCCCTCAATGACTTTTATTGTATAGTCGGAAATGCATAAACATTTAAGATGCAGATCATAGCAGCATGAGTACCATCCTTTTTTGCATGGAAATAGGCTTATATATGTACCTTATTTCTCAACATTTGTCGTTCTTCTGGGGTCCAATCAGCTGTAATGTCTAGCACACTTTGTAGAGAAACCTCATCGTACAATATACCCACCTGAAATATAAATATAAATATCCACATCATATGTAACTACTACATCTAACCCGGGAAATCATCATTTCAGCAATGCAAGCTAAAAAAGACAGGTGTTAAGTTAAAGTATCAGATAGAGTTCTGATAAGAAACAAAAGTATCAGATATATAGAGTGACAATTAATCAACTAACAAATGGAATGAGATGACAATGAATTGATTTTTCGAAATGTATGGTAGTATAGTAGTCAAATAATGCTTTCATTTCTATCTAATCTTATGTACTCAATGAAACCTAGCTGCAAAAAAATTAAGGTACGCAAATTCACAATCCTGACAAAATGGTTAAATTAGCGTTGACCAAGAAATCAGATCAACACATCGTATCATTCTCTTAACAATCCTGATAGCAGCAAGTTTGATTCGGGGAGAAGTTCTGCACAATATGTGTTGATTATAAGAGTACAGGTCAAAGAGGCAAAATACCCAAAATGCAGGCAATGCACATAAACTCCTCCAAGGGCCCCCATCAGCTCCTCTCATCTCCAAGTATCTCTTTAACCTGACCTGCATGGGATAAGAAGACTATGGCTTTTAGCAAGAAACATAACAAAATACTGGGAACTTTCCTGAAGTTAACTCTTTAGCAACCACAAACCTCGGGATATATTGTTGCCAAATGATTCTCCCAATCATTGAGGGTCGCCAATTCACCAGGAATAGGAGAAAGTTTTCCGGACATGAAGTCCTGCAACATCATCACAAGCGAAGCAGTAAAGATATATTAAGCAAAAAGTAAAAGGCCAAAATCGCCAAGCTGATATATAGAGAGAGCCTAAAATCAGTTCAGAAATTAACACAGGTAGATGATAACCCGGAAGGACAATCCACAACAATCAATATACTTCTTCTTCCGATAGACGAAATACATCGGCACATCAATCGCATAATCTACATACTGTTCAAACCTATGCCCAGAAAAGAAAATGTGAGGGTTTATCATTGCTATCATTGGTTAGACTATTTAAAGAGAGTAAAAGAAACAATATAGGTCTTTAAAATTTTTAGTGTGCACAAAACTGGAAGGAACACGTAATAAAAAGAACTAAACCAAATAGACGACAGAGTATTCTCATGGGCCATGGCTGATCCAATCTTCATCTTTCCCAATGATAGAGCACAGATAGATACAAAGCCATCAACTTATTCACCATAACAAATATTCCCTACCTAGGATTATGAAGAGAAAAAAAGAGTTACATTCATCCAACATTTGTGCATAACACCCTTGTGTTTTGGTAATTATTCATCAACCCAGCTTTATAAAACCATTCTACATTCTACAAGAGACCCCAGAAAATATCAACACATACGGTACAATGTTCTAAAGAAAATTTAAACTTACCCGAAGGAGTCATCAAAAACAAAGGGAAGCATGCCAGTGCGATTGTTATCGTAATCAGTCCAGACATGACTGGTGATACATATAGGAAACTGTTAAACCCAGTGAGAAATTTCTGCAACGTGAAAATTGATGAGTAGAAAGTAAGTTATAATAACCTTCTCATACTAAGATAACCATTTGGCTTTCCTTCAGTGAAAGGCGAATTGGCAAACAATGCTGTTGCGATCTGTTTCATTTACTATGCTCGTTAGATTCTAGGGAACCAAAGAAACTCCAGGAAAAGCAAGAAAGAGAAAGGTTTCATACAGGCTGCAAGGCAAGACTAGCACGAAATTTCTTGATCATGTCGACCTCAGAACTGAAGTCCAAATTGACCTATTAAAGCCAGAATAGATATCCATCATTTCTCATTCAGAACAAGCCTATTATTAGGATAAACAAAAATGGTCAGTGCCCTCAAGAATCTTGATTTTGAGAAAACCACCACACAAAAACTGTTAACATTTAAATTTCCTGTACCTGAACGGTGCATGTCCGGTACATCACATCAAGTCCCAGAGAACCAAGTTTAGGCACATAATTCCTAATTATTTCATATCTTCCCTGAGCCGAAAAACTATGTCAGTA
The DNA here is from genome assembly GCA_025642025.1 of Rhododendron ferrugineum. NCBI lineage: Eukaryota > Viridiplantae > Streptophyta > Magnoliopsida > Ericales > Ericaceae > Rhododendron > Rhododendron ferrugineum. The sequence continues at coordinate 22,547,132 of JAOTQK010000012.1, read as the reverse complement.
CACACAAGTAATAGAAGTATTCTACGTTTGAATAAATGGCATAAGAAAACAAACATCATAATAGTTTTGTAGGACAAAATGGCATGGGAATTAGCATAAAAATTCAACACTCAGAAAATAAGATGATCAAATGATGAAGGAATCATGATCCGATGGAATGAGACTATACAGATGTAAAGCAATATATTAAAAAAAAAAACAAAGATCGAAGAAAACAGTATGATATGGTTCTTTCAACAAAAGCCTTAGATACGAGGCAGAAAGAAAAATCAAAAACTTAATGTGACTACTAAATGGCTCAGAGTTTCTCACTTCGTCGAAGGCAAGCATAAAGGTGAGTCTCTACTGGCAATTCACTAAAGTTAACCTCTAGCAAACACCAAGAATTACAGGTTTTATACAATGAGAAAGACAATTTCTCCTTTACCTATTAAAAAAAGCTAAGATAATGGCTCCTTTCTAGCCCGATAGCGCTGAGAGAGTACAGAACATGAAATTGGTATAGATAAAAAAGATGCAGGGTTGAGAGATATGTGTAAAACTAACTTCCGCAAGGAAACGTCAACTACTTCTGTGGTCAGCCAGTCCAATCTGTATCTGTCAGGCATGTGTTTTATTTGTACTCTCCTTCCTATTTCATGTCCAGCCTGAAGAATTTCGCAATCTAGATGCCCTAAGTCCTGAGAAACCTCTATCATCAACTTTCTCGGAAGTTGGCATAAAATGGATGCAATTTTTCAAGGGTATTCCATTGGTCAACAATACCAGAGATACCAAATAAAACCCCGCATACAACCACCAATTCTCACATGCTCTCAGTTTGGAAGCTCTCTTGGCCAACAATTAGCCCTCTATATATTTGTGCTGCTTAAGCTAATTGGGGATCATGAATGAAAAATGTTTGGCTCCCTATTATATGTGGTCTCTGAAGCACCTTTTCTTAGGTCAGATCGCTTGAGAATTTAGTGAGAGTGCCTAGAATTCTCCCTCTCTTTTCTTATTCCTCTTAACTACTTTCTTTGCCTATTTTCCTTGATGCTTCCTTACCAGCCACTGTTGGTTGCAAGATTTAACTTTCAACCTCTCTGATAGAATTCAACATTTAGCATTACATTCCATGGCCAACGGCAACAAGAACCCAAAACTATTGTCTAACTTGTCTCCCAGTCATCCTATCCAAAGTACAGCCCAACCTCAGTATTAAACATAACATTGGTGCTGAGAAGTAAAAGATCCTGCAGCACACGATAAATGTCCTAACCCAGCCAAAAGGTGGAAGGACCAAGAGGTGATACCTTGGGCATTACAGGTATGTCTTTTACGCCCCATTTAGGCTGGAAACCAATTCCCAAGAATCCAATTCCCATTTCCTCTGCAACAGCTTTGACCTGCTCATCAGTGTAATGTAAGAGGCACCGGTTACCCAATTTAGTACATGTTTCTGTCTTAAAAAATGGTGCAGGGAAATATTTCCGGCAAGAGGGAGTAAGAGAGCATTGTCATGCATCTAAGGAGAAGAATCAAATAATATGGCTGTGTAATCAACAAGAAGAATAAAATTCCAAAATCAACCTAAAAATACTAGTATTACACAATGCAAGAAGAAAAAAAGCTAACAAGAACCACAAAAACGTAGAAATGATTCATGACAGCATTCCTGCCTTTTCAACTATTAGAAGGTAGACTGGAGAATTCACACAAGAAACTGGCACAGGAAACTCAATATGTTGGGCTTAAATTCGGGCTCTGCATGCAGATAGACATTGTTGGAAAGTGACTAGAATTCATGTATTAAGTCGGTTTAGGCTTATTTGACTAGAATTTCTATTCTTAGTCGGTTTAGGTTTATTTAGTGCTTTCCTATAATTAGGGATCTTGGGGGCTGCTAGGAATATGGTTCTTTTGTTCAAGGGTTTAGATATTAGGGTTTTGTTCATCTCTTAGGGTTCCACTAAGGGTTTGTGTCTCCCTTTTGGGTTCCACCAGAGATTTGCCCCTAGATATCTGCTTGATGCTTCATGGAGAGTTACGAGTATAGTCGGCTCTTTGTTTCTGCATCTAACGCTCTCTCGCTGCTCTTATTTGGATAGTACAATAAACTTGTGGTTAAGCCTCAAGGATGGAAAAGTTCATTACTGCTTCAGCGTCACTAACAAGCGAACCATACAAACTCAAACGAACAACTTTTGAGGATATATATCATTACCTATGTCGTCTGTTCTTAACCTCACAAATGATCCTGAAATAGGCTTTGTCCAGCGTTCCTTAATCATAATCATATGTGATCAAAGTACGAAGTTGCTTAGCTGCCTAGCCGGTAAAGTCCATAACCATCATACCCAAATGCTTAGCAATTACTAGCATAGAATAGATGCCTTCATCAAGAAGGTAAAGAAAAAGAACTAATCATTTTGACATGAAAGCATGTATCTTTGAAGACTCGTCGATAGAACAACTGTACATTACCTATATGCTCAGAGTTAAACAATTCGACGTACCTGATAAAGGTGTGAATTAACCTCTGCACATGTTTGATGTAACGTTTCCAAAGGAGCGCCACTGAGCTCGAATTGGCCTCCAGGTTCTAATGATATGCTTTGCTTTCCCTGCACAACATTGAATGTGAAGAAGCTCTTGAGAATCCGCCAAAAGTAGAAGAGATCAACATGTCAAGTGCTACTTCAAGAACAGAAATGCATCCAGAAATAGCAAGAAGGAAAAACATGTTCATTGGTTTTGAACCAAATATGTCAGGCATCAACATCTACAACAAAGAAAGGTATTCACCAGCTAGAAAAGTTTTCCCATTCTGATAAACAAAATTGAATAAAAGTTTACCTGTTTTAGTCCAATAATGTTGTCACCCTCCATTATTTTCTCCCAATCAAATCTCTCAGCAATACCATTTAGCAAATCTGCTATTTGTTCATACTTCATTGGCCTCAAAGTTTTTATCTCAAAGCCAAACTTTTCATTTTCTGTACCTATTCTGCAAGAAGGACATGATTAAGTTAACAATTCAGAATAAAATAGATTGGGGGAAATGTCAGCTACAAGGACTAAAGCTCTGTTTGGAACCTAAAGAAAAGGAAAGGAAAAGAAAATGGGTGGAAAATAAGAGGAAAAATTTACTGTTCACTCAACGCGAAATTTTTATTTTCTTCTCTCTTTCTCTTCCAACCAAACAATGGAAGGGAAAATTTTCCAACTTCACTTTCTTTTCACCGCTATTTTGCACCAAACAATGAAATAGGATCTAGAAGCAAGACCCCAAAGAGCATACCCTTAACACTTACCAATTGTGAGATTGAAATTATGACTCCTGGCAGCCGAATACCTCCTAATTAAATCTACTTCAACGGTCTTAAAACTGATGACAAACCAAGTGCTAGAAAGCGGTATTCAAGTAAGAGCATTTGTGTACGTGGAGAATAACTTATTCACGTTATTTACCGTGGTGGCAAATCTCACCCGTTCGTTTCGGTAATTAATGGTCCGGATTTTAAAAGAACTCTCTTCCCTGAAAGAATTTTTTTTTACATCGGGACAGTCTGCGCGTGATTCAACTCTGTAAAAGCATATTTACGGAAACCTCTGTATAAAAAGTTTTTCTAGTGTACGTGTGTGTAAGAGAGAGAGAGAGAAAGAGAGTGTGTGTGTGTGTGTTCTGAGAGTGTTCAAGGTCTCGAGGGCGGAAGTACACCCACCATGGGTTTGGGGTGTAGCCCAGGTGCACTTCAGAAAATCAAAGAAAAATAAATAAAGGATGTTGATTTTAACGCTCTATTTTGGAAGTAGGCGCTCCACTTTTAACTTGAAATTACCAGTAATTTTATGTACAAAGTGGAGCGCCTGCGTACAAAAGTGGAGCGCCAAAATCAATTTTCATAAATAAATTTTACGTAAAATTTTAGTCCAACTAATTTTATCCTAACTCATTTATTTCATCAAGTCAACAACCCATTAATTTCTACGTTTGTGCAGAAATACAATTCAAGTATGTCGAATTGTGAGGCTTTAGATTCGTAAGTATTTTTGTATTATGCAGAGCACTGGCTGATGTACTTAGAATTGTATTTATGTTGTTAAATGCAACACTGGCTGATGTGCTTAGATTTGCTCTTATATTCTTAAATGCAGAGCATTGACTGATGTATTTAGATTTTTATTGATTTAGTTGATACAGAACACTGGCTTGTGTGCTTAAATTTAAAATGTTGATTCTTAAAATTTTACTCTTTCAGGTGTAAAATAGGAGTATAATGGAACATGGAAAAAAATCTGGAGTATTTTTTAAGATTTGTTATGAGATTAGTTGATGTCCAAGGGTTTTTACGGGAGCGCTTTTTTATATTGTGCATGTTAAAGACACCATTGCATTAACTCTTAAGAAATAGATATTTGATGTCCTCACTTGTTACAATCTGGACATGCATTCACAATATGCGAGGTTAATGATATGATGATGCTAGCAATATGTGTACTGGATGAAATAGATTACAAGTCTTATTTCTTAGAGATTGTCCGTATGCATATTATTTACACTGTTTTTGCCCACCGAAAAAAAAAATTGAATTAGCTCAGAGCAGAATCAATTACTGGTTCCGCCCTTGAATTGGTCTAGCAATAGTCAATCGGTAGAAGCCTATGACCCTCAGGATTCGTCTCGGAGATAAGAGGGGTGAGGGTGACAACCTAACTATGTGATTATTATTGGGAAATTTCCAGATATTGTGAATGAAAATAAGGGCATTCGGAGGGTCTCCTGAGGCAACCGAAAAGCTTCCCGTTGATACACTGTATCTGGACGAGGCCCTTCAATTGCTAGTAGTTTTCAGCTGCTTAATACCCCATAATGTATGGTTGATGACAGAATTGAAGCTCCTATTCAATACAGCAATTTTCCCCAATTCAATTGCTTTGAATTCAATACCCCGAATTCAATTCCTGGCTGTTACAAAGGCTACCAGAGGTGTATATTATGGGCAGTCCGTTCTTCATTCTGTACCAAAAGTTCACGAATTCCTAAAGTCACTCTGATATATCGTTCTTGTGAGACAGAGAGAGGGGCAGACGTTCGTTTAGTTCGCTAAGGCAGTCGATGGAGGTGTTCCGGAGGCTTGTGGTTTAGCCGAGCCAACCCTGGGAGAAAGACGCCGACGCATCCTACAACACCCTTGGTAGGCGGTGAATCTTCCTTAAGGAGACTGTAGTATCACATAGGACTCGGTTCGGACATAGGACTCGGTTCGGAGACTGTGGTATCACACAGAACTCGATTTATATTCCTGTAAATCTGTTTGTATATCCGTTCATTGTAATCTCTTTTGTTTATGTAATCTGTAATTACGCGATTGTCAATGAAATTGTTATTTAGAATTCTGTTATTGCTGTATTTTCCAAACAATTGTCTCACTTACTACTATAAGAAAGAATCTAGTCGTGTTATGACGAACAAACAAAACAACATTAAGCTGAGTAATTTTGTAACTGAGAGATGCCACTTGAATGTAAAAGTACCAAAATAAGAGCTAGAAGTTGAACCTCCATTTCTCCTTAGTCTTGCACCCAGAAGCAAGGTATGCGACAAGATCGTCTTTCGTCAGTGGCGCTGTAGCAATCGCGGCATCCTCCGTTGAAGGGCTCGCACCGACAATGACACGGTGCCCTCGTTTGTAGCACTGCACACCAGAACCAGAACTCTCTAAATGTAATCTCTGCATGATCATCCTTGTCGTCGTCTTTAATGGTAAGGACGGGAAACTTATAACGCGGGTGTCCATTTTAGATGCATCCGTACGGTTTCCTATGTTGGAAACAAAACTGCTGCAGTCCGCCATACATTTGACGTTCTCGGAGCGAATGCAGTACGATGGACCCCGTACGTGGGACAGAAGTTCTGACATGTTGTGCCCCTGTGAAATCAACATACAAACACGAAACGAATATGTAACGCGCGCGAAATCTTTAGCCCTTCACACTTCGCAGAGAAAATCGATCAGTTGTTTACCACTTTACCAGCTAGCTAGGAAAAGGTTTTGTGATTTCCACGTTTAGTTAAATGATCATAAATGTTGAGCAACAAGTATTTCTCTCAAACCAATTGAGACATGAATCAAATCCACGCTTATTTTACCAATGGAATTCAGCTGGCCATTGCACAACTAGACCTCAGTAATTGCGGTACGTAATATCATCTAGATTCCCATAAACAAACCAACTGGCTGCCTGGCCGGGGCTAGTTTAGTTGGCTATGACTCTTGTTTCTCATTAGGAGGTTTAGATTTCGAATCCCTCCACCTGCGTGTGAGTATTATTCCCTTTGTATTTGTTGGGATTATTTCTCCGCCTAGAGGGACTAGTAATTGGGTTAGGCTTATAGTGATTGTGGATTTATTTGTCTCCCCCTATGGGGCCTAGTAGTTGGCTTTGACTTATAGTAATAGTATAAGAGAAAATCTTCTTCATGGTTGTTTCGTAAAGAAGAAGTTACGGACCTCAATCGCGACCGTCCGAAGTATTTTTGGACGATCCGGTTTGAAAACTAATTATAACCGGTCATAATTGATTGTGATTAACTTTTCTCAGGAAAAGTTTCATTAAAATCTGGATTGTGCGAAACCGAAATGGATGCGCGAGATTGAACAGCTCCGTGAACAGGATATTCACGGAGGCTCCGTGAAAAAGACCCTCTCATAGTAGAATTGTTTCAGGTTTCATGTAACTCTTATACTTGTATTTCTCCTACCATTTGACAACAAAATTTCAAAAAAAAAATAAAAAAATCATATAAATATAGATCGTACATACTCACAATTACCAAAATTTTGAGAGTAACAAGAACATCCGTATCACTTAAATTGTTACAACCGTTAGGAAAATACAAATATTTGAATTACATTAAACCAAGCATAAGCCAACAATCACACTAAGCCCCACTAATAGCCCAATTAACGAGACAAATAAGTGAACAAAGAACCCACATTCAAAGGGAAGACATAATTTGTACCCAAAAAAAAAAAAAAGGGAAGACATAATCAATCTTTGCTCCTGGCAAGAATTGACCCGTGACCTCCCATTCTGAGGTCACTTCCATTCCGAAATGTACAAGGGTGACTAACTGAACTAATCCTAGCGGGTTAGAACATAAGTATCAAAACGGATGGAGCACTAGATCATTTGGATAATGCAGCATCCAGGGGCTCATCCGAGATCACTGTGGTAATATTACTCTTGGTGGGTTTCCAACGGAAGATTGGTTCTTGTTCAAGGTTTGGCAGCCGAGTTGTGGTGTTTGAGAGATGGTCTCAAGCTGGCAAAGGATCTTGACTATCATTGCGTTCGTATTAGTGTTGATTCTGTCTCTGTTGTTAACCTCATCCGAGACCGAACATGTGAAGTTACTCATCCTTTGAGTAATCTAATTTCGATCTTACTGCAGGTCCTTAATGGAGAGTTTCACAACCGCGTCGCTCAACCATGACTTCAGGGAGGCCAACAAATGAGCCGGCATCTTGGCTAAGACAGCTTTGGATCACCCATTTGGCTTTAGTTCTTTTACTATTGTTCCTTCTTGTTTGTCATTTCAATTTCACGAAGACTTTGTAGGGGTCAAATACTTCAGACTTATTATTACTAATTAATCTAAGTTAGGAGAGAGAGAGAGAGAGAGAGAGAGAGAGATTACCAGCTGGCGGAGTATATTTGCTTTCTGGGAATGGAAATTTCTGAAAGATGCTGGCTGTCTTTACTTATGGCCGGCCAGACAGCAAAAAGGCGTTGGTGATTTGAGGCTCTGGACGGGGAGTTAAATAGCAAAAGTGTTAGTATCCACTGTCTATCCGACAAAGAAAATAGATGGTCCAAATTCACAGTACAGAAAATAAAGGGATCGAAACCGACTGATTACCGGAAAACCGAAACAAAAACGAATTACAGAAAAAATATATAGATGGCACGTGAATCATGCTTTCCTTAAGACAAATACCCCCACCCCCAACCGGTTGCTTAGAGTTGTTGGAGCTCGGTTTCTTGGCAACAGGTTGATATTAGGACCAGTGTTATTGTGCCTCTGATTCGGTTTTCCAATTTTGGATTAATGGTGTTTTGTTTAGCGAAAATGTTATGCCCACCAATGGTGGCTTTACCGAACAAGCACGACGACTACACGGGGCACACTACGGGTCCCGCACGGAAAAATTCGAGTCGTTCAATCCTGTTATTTGAATGAAAAATTGGAGGATTGTATTGAGCATCTACACGTATCGGATTGAGCTGATTTTTCTCGGGGTCACTCAATTTTCTTTTTTTTAAAATCATTGAATGGCTCGAATTTTTCGCGCAGGATCCTCCGTGGACCTTGCGTAGCTGTCGGTGCAAGGTCGGTATGGTCACCGTCTATGGCCGTAGAAGGGTGATCGTGTCAAAATCAAGATAAATTTAACCCGTAAAATATGCAAATGGATTTAGTAGTAAAGGGGGAGTACGGGTGTCGATCAACAGGGACTAGAAATTACCTCAATTATAATAACTGACTTTCAAAATAATTAGAAGGCAGAGATTTGGTGGTTTAGATTATGAACTAAATATACTGAAAACAAGAGGTTTTAGATTTTTATCAAATGAAAGGAAGACTTAGGGTATCGGATCCACCACTAACTCTATAATCAATGGCTTGAGGTATTTTGTAATAATTTCATAATTAGGTCATGAAATCAATGTGGTAGTGATGTATTCTAGTTACAAACCAAAATACTATCTTTCAAGAAGTTCTTGTACATGTAAATTAAGAACAAACCCCATCTTTGATTAGGCACGGACTGTCCACGCTAAACTAACACTAACTAGGGTCATGGGCACAACCCGTCTTCTCATGAGTATGGTTTGTCTTAACTTACAATGTACTAGGTGTGGCATGAAAACAATTGTATAACCTTTGCATTTATAATCATAGAAAATAAACACATGGTTGAGATTTGGCAATGAAAACCAATTATTGAGACAATCTTCTGAATTATACAATCACCACATTTAATTGATCTAATTACAAAATAAAAGAAACCATAGATATATATACAAAGCTAGGGCTTACCTACACCCTAAGAGAAGGTTTAATTGGCCATTTGTGGAATGGAACAGAGAAGAGAAAAAAGAGTGCTCTCGCACTTTTGGCTTGGGATTTTTTTTAGAGAGAGAAGAGAGGTGGCTCCTGTTCAAGGGAGTGCTTCGTCCCCTTTTAATATTGCATGAGCTTCCTCTTGTAGCCTCTCAATGGGTAGTGAGTGTCGGTCCAAAAACTTGAGCAGCTTGGAGGTGCAATTAATATAATTAGTCTAGGCACATTACATCTAACCACTACATTTTTTGTAGGGTCCACTTCGGGTCTTAAAAAAATATAGAAAAATATCCATAAATTTTAGAATAATATTTTATGAAGTCCTGTAAAAAATCAGCCCCAACGGATATCGGTAAGTATTATTTCTTGATTTGTAAGGACAAAACTGCTCAACTGCACGTTGATTTGTTGGGACTCGGGGTGAGCCCCACAAAAAATACAGTGGATGGATGGTAGTGTATGTAGCATCTCTCCAATTAATATGACCACGTTGCTTTGTTATCTTCTGGCACCAATCCATCCAGCTGAAATCCATCCACCTCTGTATATATAATTTGATCGAAAATGATATGAGTACCGACTGGGGGAGGGAAATCGTACCGCCGGCCGCCGGTGGGCCGTCTCCGGCCACCGGACGACCTATCCGAGCCGTCCAAAAATTCTAAAAAAAAACCGATGGGGCCTTACAATCAACGGCATCCGAGGTGTGTATAGGGTGCTTGATTCGAGCACCCATTTTTCGTGTATATATGTATGTGCGTGTATATACACGAAAAAGGGATGCTCGGATCAAGTACCCTACACATCTCAGATGCCGTTGATTCCCGCGAGAAGCCCCATCGGTTTTTTTTATAGAATTTTTGGACGGCTCAAATCGGTCATCCGGTGGCTGGAGACGGCCTGCCGACGGCCGTTGATACGTTTTCTCTCCCCCCAGTCGGTACATATAGCATTACTCTATTTTATTGGAGAGAAAGCAACGCATCTAGATTTCCACTTTTCAGCCGAGTATGTTTAGCCAAGGAAAATTACTCCATGCTTCTCACGCCTTGTTCCATTGATGCCATTTAAACGCTTTAGAATTCTCTATTCTCCGTGACATCAACGTGGAAGACCTGAAATCATAGAAATGGGATAAATAATGCCAACTAACATTTTATTAGAACATAACAGGTATCAATTGGCCGGAGGGCTCATTTGCACACAATTAAACTCTCAACAAAGGGCTCTTTGTTTAGTTTCTCGCAAATCCCATTAGAGCATCCCCTTGTAATAAGAAAACGAGTGTGGATAAGCAAATTTAACAGCAGTGCTTAAAAAGTACCCGATATTGTAATAAGCAAAGTTACAAGTTTTTTTAGCAAATAACTAAATTCCACCCATATCATAACCAAACTTAACAATTTTTACCAATAACCAAACTCAAAACTCAATAACTCAAAATCACCACACATTGGAATCGTCTCATCAAAACGAATAATTTGGTGTGGTCGGGTGCATGATTGAAACTCGTTTGCGATTGGACATATATGCATTGTGTATTGTGATGGTTTTTATGATTAGGGATGCAAAAATAACCAATGTGGAGGTTGAGGTTGTTAAGTTTGATTATGAACTAAATGGATAATTAAATGCTGACGTGACACATTGCATGTGGTTATTAATTTTGATTATTCCCATTGCGGATGGTCTTGAGACGATTTTCATCCGTTTCTTTAATTAGTTTCATTCGTCAAATAACCATGCCAATTAATTATTCTTTGGACAGTCATTACGATAAACCGTGAGGCTCGTGCCTAGGTTGTTAATTAGGGGTGACTTTTCATATTGTTTTTCGCGTGCATATTGATATTAATTAATGAATGAATGACTACTAATTAATTAATTAGAACATGAAAGTCACGCTTGTGTTTAAGTTTCTAGATAATTATTATCTAACTCCCACTTGCACTTATATATTTTTCCAAAAAACAAACAGACGAGCCCTTACAGAACTCGTAGATTGATAATCCACTTACCACGAAAGTCACGCTTGGGTTTAAGTTTCTAGATAACATCACACACTCAGGGGTTGCTCCAGTGGTAAGGGCGAATGACTGACTTTGGGAGAACTCCTCTTGATCAGGGTTCGATTTCCCACTGGGTGAATATCTGATAGTAAGTGGGAGTCCGTGACCAGTGTGGCTGCGCTAGTTCCCCCAAGTTGGGAGTATTTTTTTTTTTTCTTCCCAATATTGAATACATTAATAGCGGGGTAACGATTTATTAGTAGTTTAGTCTACTTTGATATTTAGAGGCTATCTTTAGTCTTGAATCGCAAACGCTCACAGGAGCTCAAATCCTGATCTAACACATTGCGAGAACCAAAAGATACCAATTGGACTAGAGCCCATTGGCAAGTTGGAGTCGTTGAAGATTGATTGAAATTGCAAATAAGATGTAACCGGGTAAGATACCTAGAAATACCCCAAAATTGTCCTATTGATGCTACACATAACATTTTGGGCTTCCCCACTTGAAGATAATACTAGCTACCTTCTAGTTTGAGCTAGAAGATGCGGGTCGAAAAATTCAAACCACGAACACGAAAAATTCAAAGAAGGGAGACCTGGGGAAGAGGCGAACAGAGGGGTGAACAAGAGAGATTCGCAGTTCGGGAGAGACTTGGGGAAGAGGCGGACAGAGACGTGAGATTTGTTCTCGATCTGTCGATTACTTTTGAAAAGAGATTTGAGAGAAAACAGCTGTGGAGGGGGTTGGAATGAGTAATTGAAGAGAGAGGGAGAGAAAGAGGTTGGGGAACGAGATCAGAACTGACTTTTTTTTTCCCTTCGGAGAGAGTCAAGGGAAGGGAACCCATTCATTTGTGAGATGAGACATCCAATCACATATTTTTACATTTTAACACAAAATTTTCACTCCAAAACTGTAAACCAAACACAATGAGTCCTATCTTAGGCCTTCTTCCTTTAAGGAGATTTTTGGGGGGGTTTTTTTTTCTTTTGTCCTTATTCATATTTTTTTCGTATTTGTTCATTTTGCAACAAACTCGTATGGATTATTAAATCTTCTCGATGAGAGAAATCAAAAAAATAAATTTCTTGTACTCACACACTAATATATTTTTAACGGTCTTACTATTGTCAGCTCATTGGGCTGACGATAAATACACTAGAAAATAAGGAAAATACTCATTTTTGTGTACTTTTTACGCATTCACACACTTATTATTGTCAACCCATTTGGCTGATTTTAGAATTTTCCTATTTTTAAATATCCAAGATAAAGTTTAAAAAATGGGCTTTATTATTAATAGCAATGAAATCAGTGAGAAGCAACACGTGCTCCTTGTTTGCGGATCAAAAAAAAAACAAAAAAAACACGTGCTTCACTGCTTCTTGCTGTTTGAGAAGCGCTATAGTCACCCAAGGCAAAATGCGATGGCCGGTCACCACACGCTATTTGGGGCCCACTCCGGACCCCACACAAATGATCTAAGTCGTTTAAATTTTTTTTAAGAAAAACCGAGTGGGTCACGCAAAAAATTAGCTTGATTTGATATGTGTATGTGCTCGGATCAAGCTTCTCATCTTTGGAAACTCGGTAAAAATGGAAAGATTGGTTTTCCGATTTTTCAAAAGTGAAAAGCTTGATTTGAGCACCTACACATATCGGATCGAGCTTATTTTTCTAGATAGGGACTTGGGGTTTTTTTTTGTAAAATTATTGAACGGATTGAATTATCCGTGCGGAACCGGAGTGGGCCCTCACAACGTGCGGTGTCCGGCCACCGCGTTTTGAGTTTGGTTGCTGTAGACTCTCTGTTGTTTGGTAGACTGTTACTACTGTAGTTCGGAAAGTAACCGCGTGCTTTTTTTATCGTGACGTGACGTGACGTGACATGACATTCTTGCTGCATTTCTCACCAGCAATAAAACTATCAAAAAATAAGATATTATGATGGGCTATGTTACATGTAGCTACAGAAAATAAATAGTGATTTTCATCGGCTTAAATTTTATGAAAGTATCTAAAATTTTATGATGGGCTATGTTACATGTAGCTCTGCCCAATTTGCCATATGTTTGTTGTTCCTAGAATAACATCACGTACCTTCTTGAATTTTCAAGTTATGGGCGGACTAATTAATGCAGTATAATTTTAACGTTAGATTTTGAATTGGCGGACTAACATAATTTTAATGTTAGATTTTGAAAAAAAATCTTAAATTGGCGGATGTTAGATTTTCTTTTAAAAATGTTGGGCGGACGAACTAATATATAATTTTAACGTTTTTAAGACAAAAACTATCTAGCTTCTTCTTCTTTTGGTACTTGGGTAGGGCGGTTGCATGAGTTAGCTAGCCTACTATTGCTATCCGTGTAAGAGGGGCTTGACAGAAGGCTTTGGACGCCCACACCGAAGACACTCACTGCTCCTGGAGATTTGATTGCTTCCCGTGCATGCAGGAACAAATTTTAATTCTCCAGTGACTTTATTGCTCACAAAGAATGCGTAAGTCGAAGTTATCCCACAGAATTAATAGGGTTAATTCTCCAATTATTTTGTTTGTGTTTACTTTATTTGTCCCGTTAATGGGGCTATTAGAGCATCTTCAGTCTTGACCCAAACTCTTCTCAAATTCAAAATTTGGACAAAAATCTTAAAAATCTCTCTCTAATCTTCTACCCAAACCCTTCCCCCTTTTGGGTTTTACCCATTTCTTTGCCCAAATTTGAAGCAACCCAAACCCTTTCCCCATTTTTCCAACGGCGAGAGAGAGAGAGAGAGATGAAACGAGTTCCTATGATGGAAATCGGAACCAGAGATTAGGAGATTCACACGGCCGCAGCCGGAACGAGTTCCTTCAAATGGAAAAGAAAGGAGAATATATGGATCAAAGTTCTTTAGATGGTAGTAAGTGGTGAACTGTTTGGGTGATTGCCAGAGGGTTGTGGTGATTGGTGATTGCCGGAGCACGGGGCACCTTGGGGGAGAAAAACCGCAGAGGTTCGCGGTGGTTATGGAGGTGGGGCGAGTTCTTTTTTTTTTTTTTTTTTTACACAGCAGTCACTCTTTACCCCAAATCAAATTTGTTCCCCTCTCTACTTAGTTACATTATCGCCATTGGAGTGAGGCTGACCCAAAATAAGTTTTACCCAAATTTTGACCTAAATTTGAGTAAAAAAAATTGGGTCAAGACCGGAGATGCTCTTAGTTGGCTTATGGGTCAGACTCTAGTATTATGAGTGTTGGCTTATGCCTGGTTTAATGTTATTTGATGTTTGTATTCTCCCAACGCTGGTAAGAAAGAGAAAAAAAAAATAAAAAAAAAAGAGTGATGCTAATGTACTTGTTACTATTTAAATTTTGGTACTTTTGAACATCTCTGCATCGATTGTTGTATATAGCAATTAGCAATTATATATATAATTTATAGCGTGACCCAAGTAGAAGACCTATTTAACCTTCATACTTGTACGCATAGTAAAGGGAAAACGGGCAGGAATCGAGCACAAAAAGTAGATCCCTCTTTCATTCACAAAGGTTTATTTATACGACTTAAATGGATATATCTATATAGTCATATAAACAAGGTAGCATTTATAGTCGTTCGATCGTACTTTCTAATAAGGTTATAGCCGTTGGATTGAATGAATATTTCATATTATATCCACCTACGATACACTAATGTAAAAAAGAAGTTACACGTTTCCCTCATAGATAAATACACTCCCCTTCCTTCTTCAATTAATTTCTATAAAGTTGATTTTCCTACATTCAATTTAATATTTGCTTTTAAGTTGATTCTTTTAAGGTTGATTTTCCTACGGTAAAAAAGGAAACAATCATTTTTTTGATTCATACGCGAGAAGAAAACAACCCTTTTTATCAGAATACACATAATTCTTCTATGCGTTTCTTAGGGGGGAAAAAAGGAACTATTTTGAGTTTTTTTGAATAAATTGATGAGTAAATGAGGATGCTATGTTGAGTTTTTTTTGGCCTTTGCGTGAAAGAGGTCAAGGGGATATTCAAGAATGATTTTTTGACCATCCATTCGTAGCATGCGCTAGTATAACAACATAAAGTGACAAGACCTATCGTGCCTTCCATTCGATTTTTCTTCCGACCTACCTTAAAATTATAATATGAACAGTTCACTTTGTAAAACTTCACAAACACAAAACAACTCTAAAAAAGTCAAGTAGATCGAGAATTGATAACTTAGTGATGGAATAAATTCGTCTGGCTGTGTGTTTTCAAAATTAAAGTGTATTATTAAACTAGAAAAACAGGAAAAATAGGACAACCACACGTTACGATTGTAGCAATGCAGCACGTCAAAAATACTAGAGTTTGACCCATAGAGGTGGACAAATGCAACTAAAAGACCCGCCTTCATACCAAGGAGCGTCGCTTCGATCATACCAAGGAGCCACACTTCGATCATACATGTTGTAAATTCCCGCATCTACCACCTGTCTTCTTACCTTGGAAAATAATGCTGTCCCACCTATCCAACAAAAGTCCACGTAATAGATACAATTGGGCCTAATTCCTTTCGAAGAATTGGATGCTTGAACGGAGATGGAGCCATTGTACCCCACGAACAGGGTATTGTCGCCTAAGCTCTGTAACTCCGCCAATGCCGAGTTGCTTAAATCCACCTTATATACTCTAAATTTCTCAGTCCCTCCCATCGTACGCTCGTCGTCGTTGATATTTACAACATTGCCCTTGCTTCTGCCCACCGTCTCACCAGTACGGCTATCAGACATAGCCACGGTGAAATAACGAACAATTATGAATAGCTCCCCTTCTGATTCCACTATGTATAGGCTCTTGCCCAAGCCGTATAGATTCGGTATTCTTTTTTCTTCAACAAAGGTTGGATGATCACTTCCCCAAACGTCGAAAATTAAAATACTTGCCCCATAACCATTAACGGCGTAAAATTGGCCCTTGTAATAGGTGATATCCATAACCATGTATCTACGGGTTGTGATGGTGGTCCAGGCCTTCTTCCCCGGTTTCCATAAAATCAGGGTGCCTTTGTTGTAAATAACCATGAGTGCATAGTTGTCTTCCGGCGAAGGAGAAGGACGTGAAGACAAGACAACCTTATAAATTTTAGTGAAGTATCTCTTTTCTTTTAACGGCCTATCT
>JAOTQK010000012.1:22495081-22505534 GCA_025642025.1 Rhododendron ferrugineum | reverse complement strand
AGGAGGAGGAGGAGAGGAGGACTGGAGGAGGTTACCTCGCTGAAGAGTGAAGCCAGAAGCTGCTATCTCGATCGATCTTTGATCGCGTGTAGCTGAAGCTGCTCTGCTGGTGCTGGACAGCTGGGTATGAATCGTCTTTTGATCAATTAGCTGATTAGGGTTGAAATCAGACTTAAAAGCCACAATTATTCAGTGCATCGCTTCTGCTCAATCTGCACCGTTGGATCAATTTTTGGAGCGGATACAAAAGGCGTGCGCCTCTGCGCCTTGCGCCATAGCGTGCGCTTTCATGTTCTGCGCTATAGCGCTACTCTTCGAAGCGCAGAAGCTGCGCTGCGCTTCGCGCGCTTTTTAAATCACTGAGATAATTAATCTAAAACACCGGAACCATGTAACTTTGTCATCTCAGAATATCAATTTCACTTAATCCTCAGTTTAAAACAAGTAGGTTGTATGAGTCATACCTAACTAACCTAACCTTTATTCCAGATCAACGGTTGATTTGTCAACAAAATATGTTTGCAAAGCTGTGTAGTAAGTTCATCCATGCAGTTGTTAAAGAGGACTTGATGACAATCTTTGGATATGGCATTGCATCTCCTTGTGAAGACATCACACACATAATTTACTTTTGACTTTCCAAAGAGATCAATACAAACACCAACTAATATCATACAGGAAAATTATTAATTTCAGAGGAAGGAGGTTTGCTTATTTTTGGCAATAAGACGTACTATAACACAGAAGAAGAGACAAACCATATTGAGTAGCTTCTGTGAATTACTTTATCGGGAGGAAAAAAAACTTCAGCTGTAAGACAGTCATAAAAAAAGATGAGGTAAAAAGCCTTGGCAAAACTCACATGGACCAAGTCACGAGGAGTTTCCAAAGTGATGAATCCTTTGGTGTCAAATGTGCAGCAAGCATGTAGAAATTCAAAGCTTTCTTCTTGTCCCCAATCTTGCGGTAGATAAGGCCAAGGGTATGATACGGATCAGGCAAGTTTGGTGCAACCCGAATAACTTCTTTTAACACACATATAGCCTACAAATCAATTGACGAGAATGGTTGAGCAAAACATCTATAAAATGTCATAACCACGATAGCATTTCTTATCCAAGATGCAGTAAGGCTATTTCCCGCGAATCTAAGTTCGGGAGCGTCTGTAAACATATACATGAATATTACAAAGAAATGAGCTTCTTGTTAGTCTTAGTATACATGTCAATTGGTTATTGGTGTAAATGTTTTAAGTATTATTTTCTTTCTACTTATCAAAAAAAAAGTATTATTTTCTTTCTAAGTAATTGAGAAAATTTGAGTAAATGTTTTTGTAGTGTCTTGTCGTCACTTCATATTTTCTCCTGTTTGGTTGCTCTTCATTGATTTCTTTTGGAATCATCTACTTGAGGGATTCTATCCTAGTTGGAAGCACACTCCTTTCTCGATGGGAGAGAGGAACCTAGGAGATTCTGATTTGGGAGCACGGGAGCGAGGTTCTAAGGTGGATTATTGACCCCGATAGGAGGATCCTGCAACTCAGGACACACACATAATGGTGAATAATTCAGTAAAGGCAGTTTTTTCCTCTCATTCTACATATCGAGTCCTGTTTTCATTCAGCCAAAGCAAGCTGGTGTATCAGCTCTTTTGAGTTTTTTAGTTCAAAAGAATATTCATGGGTCTAAAGTTTCCAGAGTCAACCACATAGTCGAATCTTCCAGCCATCCTTCCCCCATTTTCTTTGCCTTCAAGTCTTTAAACTGCCAGATTCAGCACTTTCCTCTCATCTATAGAAGATCCATCATCTATGAAGAGATAAAAAATGATAGCTAAAAACAAAAGTGAGAATGGTATAACATCTGAGTGGCAACCAATACCTAATCTCCCAAAATCTAAGTGGCCAATCGGCCATTGATATTTGTACAACCTTGAAACCTCCAACTATACACAATAGCAGAAAGAAAGAATGCTTCAAAAAAATTGGTGACATTACCGTTTAATCCTATCGATGATCCATACGTGAAGGCATTGCAAGATAATAGAGCAAGATTTATATCAATAACCCAAGCATGAGATGATAACTTGGATCCTGATGATACCTCAAAACATTCACTTCATGGTAGAAAAATGTAAGAAAGCTTAGACAACCTATCGGTTAAATCTGATATTAACTAGTATCTTCAGGAATCTATTGCCAATAGTCCTACTCATATGTGTCGATTCCACCTTGCTAAGCACAACCTCTTATTATTCGCATTGCACCTACTAACACTTTCTTTTTTTTGATAAGTAATTTATTAACAAAAAGGCATAAAGGGAATGCCGCTCGTATACAAGAAATGATGCCACAAGACAAAAAGGCCTTATACACTATACACTCTCCTATGGAAGGAGCAGTTCAAACCATTCTAAAAATTGGGCAATAGAAGGATTACAATCTCTCTTGTCCCAACTATACAAGCTATTCACCAAAAAACTTTTAAGTCTAAACAAAGGCTTTTCAACCCTTCAAAACATCTCAAGGTCTCAGGTCTAACGCCAAGAGTATTATAGTCATCAAAACAATATTTTAACTCCCAAACATGTATACCTGCAAGAACAAATGTTCAACATGCACTCATTTTGGTCGGCTTTTACTCAAGGGGTGCCCATCCCAAGCGAATATCCCTTATTTTGGTACTAATCAATTGTAGTACTGTCGTAAATGTCGGCTAACGCACTAGTGAAGAAAATTCAAATTAGAAACGATAAAAAATAAACTAGTAAGACAATTGTACATTGTACAACATTTACAATTATTCATCAGGTCCTCAAATCACATGTTATTTGTTCTTTAGGTATCTGCCATTAGGATTGAATAAAATTGACCCCAATCATGCTTCTAGATATAGCCGGTATTGGCCGGGTACGGACTAAGAAAGACTCGTAAGGCCAATATGACAATATCGCCAGCTCTGGTTTTTTATAACTATGGTTCTAACAGTCCATGGTTTCTACACTAACAAAGATTCATATGGCAGATACAATCCTGGCACAGCCGCACAGGTTTTTGCCATTTTTTATGCTCCTAACATCAAAGACAAAACTGTAAAGAAGATATGTAGTTCGATTTAATACTCTTAGCCTACATAGAAAATAGGTGACTTAGCCTTCAAATAATTTATCATGAAGTAGCTTTTCTAGTAGTTGCTAGGTCTAATGGGTAACTAGCGTGTATGAAGTCATTTGTCCAGCATGTCTTTAGCCCCTCTCTCTTCCTCATCGTTTCTTTTCCACTGACTTCCCGGTAAGTCTACCACCCTCTTGAGGAAACTGTCACCAATATCAGTAGTAAAGCAAAACCATGCAGATAATTATCATGTAGTACACAAGTTCTCAGGTTCACCTTCCAAAAGTAGATCCAACAAAAGAAATCCACTAAGGTACATATATGGAAGATTGTAAAAGCCCTTCCAATGTAAGAAAAAGGCTCATCTTCAACTGATTCTAGGCTTGACACTTTGGAATATAAGCTTCATAAAACTCTTGAAAAACTGAAGCATCGCTCTGTTCATAATCATGAAACAAGTTCTTCAGTGTAGTGCTAAACCAGATTATATATCCTACACAACCAAACTATCCGCATCTTTGAGCATGCCTCCACCATTCTCCAGGATTCAACCCCATCACCTCTCAAAAAATTCTTAAAAACATAAAATTATGGTTCTAGAATCACTGGTACTACTCGAGGGGGGAAACAAGGTTCTTTGAGCTACTCTTGGCAACCTAACCACATTCTTCTGAATGCATACCAGCCATGCATAGGCAGATATGAGGATTTCTGGAGGAATATCAATACTGAGGTGCCATAAGTTCACTGGGATGTGATCTCGATATTTATCTAGATTAAGTTACTGTACACACATAATATTCGGACACTATTGAAACTATAAATTAGATACTATTAAGATAATGTCTACCCTAGAAACCATAAACAATAACCTATTCGATCGGTGTCAATCTACCACAAAAGCTCTCTAGCCTTTTCCCAATAAGCACGGCTGTCAAAAGGGTTTTGCTACAATCCATTTGATATGGAGAATAGATATAATCTAAGAGTCAGACACATTCTGATCAAAAAAAAGAGTCAGACACATCAAATGTAGCATTTGAGGATTCGTAGATATGAATACTGATACGAATATGGTATGGCAATCCGTGCACTAAATATTTAGCATTACACTGTCTCATAAACTAAGAGTTCGATTTTGGCCAAAAACTTTTTCTGTATAAAATTTGTTAGACCTTAAACATAGATAAGCCAATTAAGGCTCCAAACTTCCATAAAAGATAGAATAGCACCGCACCTCTTCACACCGGCCATGTGCATAGTGAAGTGTAGCATCACCAAGCTTTCGTGTTACTTCTGGATTTAGTTTATTCTTTGATCCCTTCCGCCTCCCTCTCTTCCTAGACTGTACAGGAAAGAAAAGCAAGTATTACGTAGAATGAGAACAGAAGGTGATATAACATGCATTGTAGATGTCACATGCCAACTATCACCAAAATAAGTAAGTTGGATGCAATATTTAACAACAGGAAAGAGAAAATTATGAAAGGGATAAGGCCACGGTCTCGATATTAGTAGCAAGGAGCTCCTAAAGTGGTGTCACTTCCACCTTAGGAGCGTGCTCCTATGCTCCTAACAAAGGAGCTTGACGGGAGCCCGCTCCCACTAAGATGAGAGCACGCTCCTTGAGAAGATGGGAGCTTTTGTACGATCCTTGTGTCGAAAAAAAGGGATTATCAATTTTCTTTATTAATTGGTCTTTGATGAACTCATACATCTAGCCCAAGTGATGATATCTGGAAAAAAAAAAACATATATTGTAACACTAACCCATTTCTTAACTTATGGTTATGGTGGACTAGGCCCATATTTTCTCTCTAAAACAATTGCACTTTTAAATTTTATATTCTATGCTACATAATTTTGTAATATATGTACAAGTTTCTTTCATGCTCGTAACCTTGGGAGTTTATATATTCCCCCGCTCCGTGCAACAAAGGTCTGGATGGGTTAACCTTCGATAGTTGGAAGGTTTTCCAAAGAGATACTCCCTCCGTCCCTAAATAAGTGTCCGGCGCGCAAAACTAGGCCTTACAAAATATGCATGTTTTTCATTAAAAAATTTAATTTTTTTTCACAATCTAATAGAACTCATTGCTATCTATTGATTTGTGAAAAAAAATTGATTTTCTTAACTAAACAAATGCATCTTTTTGAAGGCCTAGGTTTGCGCGTCGGACACTTATTTAGGGTCGGAGGGAGTACTATGGAACTTTGAGTTGAATTGTACATTTAACTCCTAAGGGGAAAAGTTTTTTGGAAACTGGGAAATGGCCACAAGTTTAGTAAGCTCCCCGTACAAATTTTTTCCCAGGGTTTTTGTCAAAAATAACTTTTTAGAGCTGATTCCATACCGCATGATATTGATTCATATGATTGCTTGCAATGAGGGAATTAAGTGTACATATCTTAATCTGCGGGAATCGGTAGCTGTTCCTTTTATAGAATATATATTCCAGATTACAAGGAGAAGGTCTTCCTGAGGAAATAAAATTAGAATTTTTTCCAGAAAATATCCTTGCTCTCATAGACTTGTCAGTTTTAACTAAGGGACGGAAAACCATGTTGGACGATATTCAATGAGTTGAGAGGCATGATAGTTTGGACGTTGCACTAAGTCACTGACAATGAATGAGGTGGTGTGATTTATGTAACGAGGAACAAATTATTTTCAAGGCAGACTTTGAGAAACCCTTTAACCATGTCAATTGAAGATTATTGGGTTTGGGGTAAAAAACAAAGTTTTGGAGAGAGAGAGGGGGGGGGGGATTGCATTAGTGGGGTTGCATTCTAGGACCTGTTTAAAACTACTGCCTCAGACAAGTGAGTAATCCCAAGTATAACAACATTATAGGCGGATATGTAGGCATAGTCTTGATGATAAACCAAGAAGTGGGCTTAGTTAACGCTCTTGGTAGGGATTGTGTTTAAGTTTCACATTACAGACAATAACGATACCATTTTTCCCTTCTCGCAAGAAGGCTAAAATGGTATGCCAAGATATCTGAGTTTACTGCCGATCAAAAAAAAGAAATCTGAGTTTACCATCTATTAATTCTTAAAAATGTGATATTGTAGAAGTAAAATGTTTTGTCCCCTTGTAAACACCAACTAAGAAAATAAATAAAAAGATAAGGAAATGAAAATATTTGTGTCCTTGAAAATATTAATTGGTTGAATCAAACACTTTAAAACGTACCAACATTTGACAAAGGTATGTGGGTCTATAAACACCATGTGAGAATATGGAGATGAATCAATAGTTGTTGAAGTGCTTAATAATCTCCACGAGGATCTTAAAAAAAGCTTGAGAGCTCTTGCGAAGTGTTTGCCCAAAGAACAAGGTAACATGGAAACCCCTAAACTTAAACTTTTCAATTGATGAGATTCCCAATTCCAATATAAAATAAAATGTCTCACTTCGAGAAAAACCTTGGATTTGATTAATCAAATTCATGATCCATTGTCAACATTTTCAGATGTCAGGGACTCACACCCATAAGTTGATCCAATCCACCCATATTGTTAAAGACTTAAAAGTGGTCCATCCATGTTTCTTGCTTCAGGGTGACTATTTCGACTTTGATAGACCAAGAAACCTTGTTTATCCTTACTAATTAGATGGAAAGTGGGTCGTCAAAATTAGTGTCTGCAAAAAAACTTACTACGTCTAGCATAATCGTCTTGATAATTGCTTCTTCTTTTTTGTCTTCCAACTCTCATATTAGTAGGTTTAGTGGCTACTACACGCCGGGGAGGTTAACTAACTATGATGTTCTAAACTATAGCTGTGAAGAAATGACCAATAATCACAATACCTTCCTTGATTTCTTCCGTCGACCATAGTTCATGACTTCCATTATTTCTTCCATGCTCGCTCCAAAACCCTCTTGCCTTAACTTATTGACTGGGCTTTCACTACCAAAGAAACTTGATAAATGAGAGTACACTTCAAGTTTGCAATGAGTATGACCAGAAAACTGATCATTAAGAAGTATTCATCCAAAAACGGACACAAACACCAGTCAAATTACAGGAGCACTAAGGCCAAGATAAACTAATGAAAATAATACTTTGCAAAAATAAGATGTTGATTGGGAGCTGTGTGCCTGCTCGAAATCCAACCAACAACCGCCAGCTATGGAGAACCGACACTCCTAAATGCTACCATATCCAGCGACACGTACGGGACACGCCAAATGGACTCCAACAATGGATTGAAAGATCATGGCACTCAACAATGTGCACAAACAAATCCATACACTAAGCATATAGCACATGGATGTTGTGAGTTTCCATTCTCTAGTGTTTCTCTCTGCTAATCATTTGATTAAGAGATTAACCTCCAGGGATTGGACAAATTTGAAATAGTCTGGCCCAATCCGTCACTTCAGAATGAAAAATTGGGGTTAGGGTTATCCCTCCAATCCAGAACTGCAATCAAAAGATTCAAAACAGCCAATACTAGCACCAAAGCGCTGTCCACATGTAAAGTTTCAACGAAAGAGCTATCCACAAATAATGTTTCAACGAAACAGCTATCGCCAGGTAACGTTTCAGCTTTTCAGTAACCTCAAAAGGAAATTGAATGGGCGAGTTTATTTGGCTTAAATTTTTGCCGTCTTTTTTGTTGTTTGCTCTTAATTTTTACTATACTTGGGCCAAATATTTACATTGCATCGTTCGGAATAGGAAAATTATAAAAATATAGCCCTACGTGAGCTAAAGACACTTAAAAAGACGTCTTGTTAGCGTCATCTTATATGAAGTTTTTTTTTTTTTCAACTTTTTGGGTCCTATTTCTATATTCTTCCGATTGCTCTCGTGCTCTCGGCAAGACGAACAATGTGATGACCGGAATCTAGTAAAAATTAGGGGGGGAAACAACCAACAACACAGTACAAAAAAGACAACAAAAATTCAAGCATCTTACTGTTTCAAGTATGATAAGGGACCATCATAAAACCCTAGGGTGAATCAGGCAGACGACTGCAGAAGAGAGCAAAACGAAACAAAAATACAAAGCAGGAGAAGTAAATGCCGAAGTTACCGCAGGGGGAGGAAGTGGTGGTGGGAAAGAGATTTACGCTTTCTCTCAGCCAAAGCTCCATACTCGTGCTCAAGGCGCTCAAATTGCTGATAAGGCTGGACTCCGAAAGTATCGTCTTCAGGGAAAGCCAGAGGATCCATCTCCCCCTCGAATTTGAATGCATACGCACCATCACCGTCTTCTTCTTCGTCGTCAGTTTCATCCTCGTATTCACCATTGTTATCCTCATCTCCCTCTTTCTGTTCTTGGTCGTCTTGTACTAGTTCCATTCTGCTATCATCACTAACTCTTTCGTGGGTGTCAATGGAATTCAAATAGGAGAATGAATTACTTTCGCCCATGGTTGTTAAAAACCTACGATACACGATACAATTTATATGTGTATCTTAATTCTATACGTATCCTACGATTACTTATTCGAAAAAAGTCGAACCTCATTTCAAGAAGCCAAATGCAATAATCTAAGGCAGTAAGGCTAAGTTTCTTCTTTTTCTTGTTGGTTGTTTATTTTCTTATGAGATGTAATCCATAGATAAAATCGGAACCGATTCATGACTCACAAATTGTATTGAAATTGAACCGCGTGACTTTTGATCCAAAGAATTAATTTGCGACTCACAGATTAGGATCGAATTCATAGAAATTCGATCCGACCCAGACCATGAATAGCCCTACTGCACATTTCTTGTTAAATTTTCAAGGGAGAAAAACTCTTGACGCGCGCTCCTCCCCTATTTATCAAAGTAAAACTTAGGATGAGTTTTCTTACTAGACTATAAAGTAATAAAGTAGCTAAACGGACTTATTTTTCTTTGCGAAGGAAAATAACCTTCTTTAGGTTCGTAGAAAAGCTCGACCTTAGAGTGTTCACAATGTTATAATTAAAAGTAAAAAGTTTTTAAAGTTAACAAAGTTGGCAAAAATATGGCTCACAATGCTATAATCAAACTTACCAATCACCCAATAATCAAATTTTGGGCTTTGGATAACCAAAATTAGCAACCTTTTGATAATAACCAAATTTTATAGACCCTACATATTCTCAATCAAATACTTCAATCATTATACAAAAACATTCTATATCTCTTCCCTTTTCCTCTCTCTTTCTTTTCGAACACTATTTTCGAATAAAAAAATATTTTACTAAAAATTGTTTTTTTTTAGAAAACAGTTTTTTAAAAGTAGTTTTTTTCCACAAAAAAAAAAGTTTCAAAAACTATTTTGTATTTCTAGTGAATAGTTTTTATTAGTTTCACAACTATTTTTAGAAAAATTATTTTCTAGTGTTCATAGTTTTAAATTTTTTGTTGTTTGAAAAGATGATTTGACAAGTTTTGGTTATCCAATTTTGATTATGTCATTATAGAAAATCTACATTGTTAACCTTAGCAATCTCTCAAATGACTAATCAAAAATTAATGTGGCAACTTTTGGTTATCAATTTTTGATTATAGCATTGTTGATATGTACCCTTAGAGCATGCATATACACAAGTTTCTAGTCAAAAATAGTAGTGAACAGTACTCATTTTTATTTTATCTTCACAGTACTCACATCTCTTTCAACATTTCAGGAATCACTACAAGAAACCGCTTAGTTGCACAATCTAAACCCAGCGTAAGAACATGAAGTAAACAGGAAATCTAATGTTGAGTGTTAAGCCGTTAATCAATGTCTACAAAAGCCCCAGATTTAACCACAATATAACCAAAAATCCCTAAATCTGTCAATCACAATCCCTAAATTTTATTTTATTTCTTTATCGGCAACCCTAAATCTTTTCAACCCACATTCCGTTCCCCTTCCCAACCCCTAATCCGATCCCCTCCCTCTGAACCCAACCACTGTTGAAGCCAATGACCCTGCGACCCCAACCCAAAACCCCAACTCCCTCGCATAAATACAAAAGAGAGATACAGATACAACGAGCAAGAGAGAGAGAGAGAGAGGAACGTACGAAGAGGAGGGAGCAGCACGTCGAGAGGAGGCGAAAGGACATAACCTTAGATGAGAGGAGCGCAATGGAACGGAAACTTCTTGGGTTGGTCGGCGTCGGCGACCACGCCGACCTCTGCAACTTCTTGAAGAGGCGTCGGCGTCGGAAACTTCACTGGACGAGTAGAGAGGCGTCTGATGTAGAGAGAGGCGTGAGAGGCGTCTGAGGTAGAGATTGAAGGGAGATAGGGTTTTGCACGAGGAAAAATACAGCGCACTGTAGGAAAATTGGGGGTGTGGGGAAAATTTTGGGCATGTAGTCCAAAACTGCGTCGTTTTATCTTCAAGGGCCCGCT
>JAOTQK010000012.1:22475297-22485584 GCA_025642025.1 Rhododendron ferrugineum | reverse complement strand
CCCACATGCCGGAGTTCACATACTACTTTTAATATTACAACCACGAAAAATAATCGTGGCACCCAAATATAAAAGCAGTAACCACGTATGCAAAAACGTGGGATCCAATCACACAAACACACATGCATGACCATAATAGTGGGATAAGTTTTCCTGCAAAACAGACGTTAGTAAAACTGAACCCTGCAAAACAGCAGTTACCACAGTTTCATACTATACGATCTACGGACAACATGGTCTGTTTAATCCATACGCGCGATTACAGCCGGCTCTGATACCACTATTGGGAAACCGAATCCCCAAGACCCAGTAATGGCGATACAGATTAGACAACAATAAAACCGCAAAACCCTACAAGGCGGAATAAGGGTTTTACGACAACTCCCTATGAATATGAATGCTGGTTGAACTTGTTATAGCACGTCTTGCTATATGCCACATATACTGCTCGATTGCACCTTACGATCTTCTATCGTATTCCCTGCACGTCCAGAACACGAACCGAGTGTGGACTCTTTCGTGGTCTGATTGCTCTCTCTAAGTCTGCCTCTATTTCTTGGTTAATAAAAACCTCTGACCTAGAGAGCATAACGTGTATATATAGGGCTACGATAGGGACCTAAGGAGTAATAAGTCTGGGCTCCCAGTGTAAATAAGAAACCCTAATCCTACCAGGATTCTATTTCTTATTTCACTAATTATAATTCACCCCACTACAGAATTATAATTGCACTCCCGTCCTTATCTCAATATATTACGAGCTCCAATATATTAAATACTTATTAATCTCCCCACGTTAAGATTACAGATACTCGTTGATTAAAATAAATTACTAACACAGTCAACTATTCATCTTCGCGTGAAGCTTTGACTAAGGCTTCTTTTCCGCGCGGGTCTCATTGCCACGCGTCCGCGTGTTATTAGAGGGTCAAAGAGTCTCGCTATTCAACGGTTAATAATTTTGACCGCACCTACAGTTGCTAATCTCTATCCGACCTATGCTAGCATTGCCTCCTTACCTGCAGGCGACAGAAGCCACTCTTTCCACCCCCCAGTCTTAGATCTCCCCATCTCGGCTAGTAGGCCGACTTAGTTTCCCAAGGATGCATCCCTTTTAATTAATTCCCAAAACATCAGTAAGCTCTAGTCTCCACCCTAACCTCCTAAGGGTTGTTCTCGTTGTATAACACAGCAGATTCTTTGAAGTTCGCCATCTGACGCAAGGCCCTGGCAAAGTAGGCAAGTTGCACAATTAAAAGCTCAAATATCTTCTCCTTAGGGATCAGTGGTTCTTCGTACAGATTTGAATTTTATTTTGCCTTTTGAGCTTTTGGATATTTGCCTTCGTAGATGTGTGAGGATTCAATCTTGATAACTATATCACATTCCTCCAAGGTGCAATCCTAACTTTGGAAGAAGAAAAAGCTTTGGGAGATTCAAATTTAACGTGTAACGTAACCACCACCAGCAGCATGAAAGGTATCTGGTTCATCAATACGAAAGAGGTCAAAAGTACTTTCTCAACCAAAGAATCAAACACAAAGAGGGACAAGTCAAGAAAGTAGCAATACGAAACCGGTTAGTCTGTCTTGGAGGTTTGGAGCGTGCGTGCGAAACCGGCTGGGCTCTTCCCCAATCGGTGATGGTGACGGCAGATGGGAGATGGTGGTGGTTGGTGGTAGGAGGTGTGTTTGGGCGGCTGTGCTTGTGGGTTGATCTGTAGCGGCTTGGTTTGGGTGGCTGTAGCTTTGTCGGCAGGTGGCTAGGCGACGGCGTTGTCGGTGGTGTTTGTGGTCTGGCTTCTAGGGTGTGGTTTGGGTTGGGTTGGGTTAGGATTAGGGTTTTGGGCTTTGCCCGGGGCTGTTTTAGGGTTATGTTGGTTCCTTATCAATCTTTGGGTGTTTTTTTTTTTCTGTTGTTTTAGGTGTTTTTTCCCTTGGTTTGGGCTCAGTCGGTTAGGACTAAATCAATTTCCTCTATGTGGTTAGGAGAAGAGCATGTTGGATGGTCATACCGATATATCCAAGACCCTATCAGCTTTGTACTCCGTGTTATGAGTTAATGAATCTATCCTTTTGCCCATTCAAAAAAAGAAAGTAGCAATACAAATCTAATCCGGCCAGATAAGTCAAACAGATAGAGGGCAAGGACGGTTCGGTTACCTTCAAACCTAACCCCACTCTAATCAATAACCTAACGAAATCAGTGCACCCCATGCTTTTTATCCTATCTCCGCCATAACAATGGTATATCAAGACGACAACGGTTTGCATTTTGCAAGACTCCCAAAACGAAAACCTGAATGCATGTTTGAGAGTTCCACATTAGCATGATAAGGAAAAGAACAAAACTAAAATTGACTGGATTTTGATCTTTTGTTATAAGGCAGTTTCTTGAAATACAAAATCAAGCTAAACATTCGTAGAACTTTTGTTATAAGATGGTTTTCACAAAACAAAATCAAGCTAAACATTCGTACAAATTTGGACAAAACCATAATGAACTCGAAATCAATGTCCCAACGAAACAGAAAAAAGTGGAAAATGACGCATAATCGATTCCAAATTTGTTTTGGACATAATATTGGATAATTGTACCAATGCAAAAAGAAAAAGAAACGGAGAGATCAGACTTGACCAACATTCACCGGAACCCAAAATGCGCAAAAATCATAGAGGAGTCAAGTGAAAACAATATGAGAATACTGGCATTAAGTAGAGGTACCAATTTCATGAACTTGCAGAACAGAAGAACAAAGGGAGAAAAGAGTTCATGATACTCCACCCAAATAGCCATGGAATGAAGAGCTAGAAATAATAATACAAATGACTGTAATAAAAATGGTCGCAGAACAATAATTAAGCGACTATAAAAGTACGTACATTCATTGGGAGCACATGAAGTAAATTGCTAGATCTGTACACATACCCCAAGACATAACTAGCCTAAAGCAAGAAGCTGTGTCAAGACTCAAGGGAAGATTAATTAACTGGCCAGTGAAGCCGACTAGAAATACTGTTAATTTCCACTCATTTGGAGTTCATACTAAACTGTTAAATCAAGGGATGAAGTAACCAGGCAAAAACACTGTTCATAATGCAATTCACACCATTAGCAATTTTGCATCAAAGTGAAATAGTTTTTCTGCTTGTTTAACGAAACGAGTTGTGAGCACAGTGCCAGTTGGGTCGCCTAATGCAACTCACACAGAACACCTAAAATGTACATATTAAGGGGTGAAAATGCCAGTTTAGTAAAGATGAATAGCAGATCAATATTTGCTCAAGATGGTTCATATATAAGATCAACACTATAGCAAGTTGGTAACTTTCACACCTCTACCAATTCGAGGCTGCAGCCTGCAGCTATTTAAGCAGTACACCAATTTACAGAAATGAAAATATTTAGGGGGACAAACAATGATTGTAATTTGGTAACAGAGAGGTAATAAATTATACTGATATACAAACATATAAATCATATGTACATATATGTATATGTATGGTATCTAGAATCCCTAAGGAGTGTGTATCGCAATAAGATATCCACCTAATCTCATTTAGGTTTCTTTTTCTCTTCCAAAAAGACTCTCACTGGTAGCAATTCCTAAAAGACTCTCCACTGGTAGCAATACCTGGAAGCAAAATCATTTTAGAGTCCAATAATGTGCTTCATGGTAGGTAGACCTAGTCATGTAAGAAACTAATAAGAGATGCCTTGCCAAGTGGTGATGGAACTGAAATAAGAGGAGCCAAATTGTGGAGTTGAAGGAGGTTTGCTTCTCTGCTTGGCAACTCTCATTGAGTCTCTTCAATTAGCAATGGAGATGATCTTAGCCAGAAGGTTGAGAAAGGTAACTAGCAAAGGAGTTGGATCACAGTAAATATCATACCATAACCAAATAAGTTTCCTTTTCTATGGAAACAGCTCCATGTGCTATAATTTCAGTTTAATCTTCCTACACTCCCTCTTTGTGCTACGGGTCCCATCAGACCATTGCCTATTTAAGGAGGATATTTACTAACAAATTCAATACTACCATCTGAAGGACATTCAGTTACACAATACATATGGGTCCATACAAGTGATTCCCTCTCCGTGTTTGTGTGTTTTTTCAAAAGGAATTGGGAAGGGAAGAACAAATGAACCACAGAAATGTGAGTCATATCCGTATCACATAATACTCCTCCAATACTTGCACATATGTATCCCAGAAGTATCTACGATATACTGTAGCAATTATTTTGTTGTACTTTTGACACACCTTGCAAAATATTAGAGTAAGTTTCTTAGAAATACTGAAAAATATAAATTTATAATACCTTACTTACATTTAGAGAGGAAGATAATGTGAGATGAAAATATATACCTTTTTTATTTATTAAACTCTTCTATATCCTTGCTATATCATCCACGTGTACCATGAAATGAGTTCCAAGTAACCAAGTGAACTTGTGTACAACACTTTTGCATACAAAGAATACAACGCTTACCCACAGTAGCCAAACTTCGGCTTCAGCAAGTGTTGTACCATTATAAGCATGCCATAAGAGATGCCTTACAATAACTATAAAAAAAAAAAAAAAAAACAATAAATGTTCTCGTAGTTTAAAAGGAATAAAGACAAGATATACACGGCACATCTAGAACACACTTCCATACCACATAGAATCACATAATCGTAAAATTTGTTGATGGAATGCATTATGTTTGCCAGTTCCAGAATGTCTTCAATGAAACCCCTTCATCCATGCAAACAACTCCTTGGGTTTCTGTAACAGTTTATACTGAAAAATGGCCAGACTTGGCAATAGCGTTTTGACATGGAACATGAGGTCCAATATTGTGAACAACTTCTTTCATGTCGACACTTCATTTACAAAATTATGTCAATCGTACTCACTGTAGGTTTTTATTATCACAGTTTCTAGGTTCCTGTATTGTAGGGTTTTTAGCTATTAGCTAAGAATCATGGACATAGATACGGGATACGGAGACAAGACATGACATTAAGACATCATTTCTTCGCAAAATTAGGACACGGATAAGTCGGGGACACGTCGAATTGTCAAAAGTACGTGTATTATAGAGGTACATTATGAATTCATAGAAAAGGGGAAAATAGTATTTAAATTATTTCAATCAAACTAAGAACAATTCAATGAAGATACAAATCAGCAGTCTGCATATCACAATGCATCTGAGTAAAAGAAAGGGTAAATTTTACTTACCTGCCCCGAGGTTTCTGACAATGACAGACACCTCCCCTCACATTTTTAAAATTGCACTTACCTCCCCTCTGCTTTGGTTGTCAGTTGCACATTTCCTCTTTCCGTTAGGAGATCGTTACCAATTAACAGAAATTGCTGACATTACCAACTAAACATATTTCCTTACCCATTTTACCCTTAGAATGATGGTATGTCATGAATGCCCTTCCCAACTCAATTTTAAAATGTTAATGTCATAACAGGATAGGTATTCTGTATCATTTTTCCTATTTTGTATATCGTATTGCGACACAGATTGCATACTTAAGATACGTTAACAAGAGAAAAATACAAGTTCAAAAAATAGCTATACCTAATAGAAAATACAAAATCTATTGCATACGTATAAAGAAACCTGGATGATACAAAATTTGACATCTTCAACCATATTCTGTGCGCTAGTAAAAAGAGGCATTTAGCATTGACCATCCAAATTTTCACCATTCCCCCTTGCTTGTATGCTTTTTAAGCATTTTACAACCTACATGCTCACAAGAAAACTTACAATCGATGAAGAAACCAATATACCAAAGATCGAGTGTTCTCTTCAAGCATTAAGTCAATCACATAAGTACACCATCTAAGTTTCAGCATGTAATCTATGAACTTCACTCACTTCACTTGTCGTTTTCATGCTTTATCTGATATAAGTGTAAGATACGTCTAGAGATTTATTGTTTCTCACTTTACAACAAAACATATTGAACCATAGCATGAGTATTGTATGGTAGGTTTAGAGATATGTGTCGGTTTCACCTCTAGATGTATAAATCATAGGATACAATCAGTTAGCTGCAGTTACACAGCGTGAGAGGTCGAAAAGCCTCAACTAAGAACTCTATATCCCCACCAGCAGGTTCACAAAAATCATGCAATCTATCAGGCAGGAAACCATGCTCCATATATGCGAAGACAAGGACAAACAATAACGGCTGCTGTTTTCAATCCACTTAGTAGCATTCGAAAGAGTAAAGGGCTAACAAGTTTACACTTGCCAAGGGTCCAATAGTTAGACTGAGAAGCACAAATTCTCCATGGCATAAGGCTGCAGATAATTGATCTTCTGCAACTACTAAACAACGAAAAAATCTAAACAATGAAGTGCATAACATCTAGAAGAAACAAAACAACATTACAAGATAATTTAAAAGATTGAAAGTACAAGAAAACTATGAAGTTAAAAAAAAAACTGAAAACAAGTAAAGTACATCACAACTGGAAACCAAAACCAAGTTACAAAATAACTTAAAACAGTGAGACCAAAACAACTAGAAAAGTAAAAAAAACAAAAGGAAACCATAAGTAGCAAGGCAGCACATCAGAAATACGGTCTGACCCATAGAGGTGGACAGAAGCGACTAAAAGAGCCGCCTTTATAACAAAAAGCCACGCTTCGATCTTCCATGTTGTAGACACCCATGTCTTTCCCTCCTCCTCGCTTGAAGTTGGGATATGATGGCCAACAATCGTCCGTGAAATAGATACAGTTAGGTCTAATACCTTGGAATTTGGCGGCTTGAACAGAGATAGAAGCGTTGTCCCCCACGAACAGGGCATTGTCACCTAAGCTCTGTAACTCCACCCATTCCCTGTTGCTTAAATCCACCTTAAATACTCTAAACTCCGAAGTCCCATAATCAATCCTAGACTCGTCCAAATCACTGCACGCGTCTTCGTCCTCCTCCTCATCACCATAGTCTCCCAAAAAAACCAAATCATGCCCATCTCGAACAACTACTAGCACCTCCCCTTTTGATTCAACTATGTAGGCTCTCTTCAACCTTAGTATTTCACGAGGTATTCCTCCAACGAAATGTGCCACTGTTGGATCACGTCCCCAAACGTCGCAAACAAATATATTTCCCGCAGTATTAACTGCATAAAATTGGCCATTGTAATATGTTATATCATAGAAGACACCCTGATGGGTTTCGATGGTGGTCCAGGCATTGTCCCCGGGTTTCCAAAAACCTAGGTAACCACAGGCTCCGTGAATAACCATGAGTACAAAGTTGTTTTCTTTTGATGAAAGACAAGGTTGTGAAGACAAGACGGCCTTTTGAATAAAGGTGAAAATGTTAGACACACTGCCTTCCAGATAATGTTTGAAAGTAGAGATATGGGGAAGAGGTATTTGAAACCGTGATATAGGATGGAGTAGATTCATATCCCCGATTTCGGATAGAGTTACTAACCAGCCCAATGTCTCAAAACACCGCTTTCCCTTTGCTTCTGGTAGCAGCAAGTTATCAATAGGGTTTCCATCTAGTGCACTAACAAAACGACGATAATCACTGTCATCGTCTTCGGCGAGCATAAGCCATGGGAGTTGTTGAGACCCTTTGAAATTCTCCTTCACCGCTACCGAACGCCACGATCTGCAAACCCTACCGAAGGACGAAAAATCTTTTAAAAAATCGATTCTTTCAGCAATACGAATAAGAAGATCTTGTAGGAGCACTGCCCAATTCGACATCTGAGAATTGCAGAGAAATTAGTAATAAATAAATACATAAAAGGATACAGATCAAAGACAACAATGAGGAACGACACTGCTTTTGTCAATTCAATTTATAATAATGCCCCGCGATGGAGTTGAGTTTTGTTCACCCTCTTTAACATTATCCTCTTTCCTATTTGTGGATCCCACCGCAGAGTGTCATGCTTGCCAAAGTGTATTGCACGGTAATCATGACATCACTTTATCGTGAGATCCACACCATTTCAACCAACAAGAGACCTGGTAATATTCACCCTCTTTTAAGGAAAGTGAACAAAATTGCACTCCCCACTATGCTAGTTTGACTCCACTTGGAAAGGGGAGGAGGAAGCGATGAGAATTTTTAGCTCAGGGTTTTTATTATTTATGGGATGAAATCGGTTGAGTTCGGTCGGTTTTTCGCCATATTTTGCACCGAACCGAACCAATCTGTTCGTTTGTGAGAATGAGGAACCGACACCGACCAGTGGACGGAGAAAACCGTTCGGTTGGGTGGTGATTGAAGCGGTTTGGTTCCATTGGTTTGACGATTAGAATTGTTACAGACAACATGAACTTGACTGCCCAACTTGGATACAAATACCAGATTTTGCGTACAAAACATGGTGGATGGTAAATAAACCTATTGGAGTGAGTGTATTGGCAGACCTTTTCGAGTATTTTGAATTTCGAACTTGCGATCTTCTTCGGACGCGCAGGAGATATGAGTTTGCGATCTGTTCTTCTTCGTGCGTCCAGAGAGAGAGAGAGATCATGCCATGGCTGGATGGCTGTGTAGAGTTGAGAGAGAGAGAGATTTGGGTTTCAGATTAGGGGATGCTGGATGGCTGGTCGGCGCTGGGAAAAGGAAGAGTATCAGATCAGGAATTTTGGCTTCGTTTGGAACTCGTGGAAGGAAAGGGAAGAAAGAGAAAATACTCCCACCGTTCCTGAACGAGAGTCTTTCTGGAATTTCAACTTTTTTATAGAACATGTAATTGTGTAATAATTACCTTTATATTCTATCTATTTTGCACCATTTATATTCAAATAAGAGGGACACTATTGGAATTTTATCAAATTTCCACTTATATTTTTGGAAAGGGACAATCATTTTGGAAAGGAGGAACGGAGGGAGTAACTGAAAGGAAAGTGGACCCTCTTTGATAATCAAAACTATTTATCATATAGATCTCGTTGAATTAAGTGGTCGTGTGTTTTTTTTTTTACTAAGATGCGGTTCCATTTCAACAATAAAAGGAAGTTTAGGAAAATGAATGTAATTTTGAGTTAAAAAATTATGCATTTATGCAAATAATTTTGGGAAATGATATTGCCAAACCTTTTTTTGTTATTGCCACACCCCTACAAGTATATTTTTGCACCAAAATACACTTGCAGGGGTGTGGCAATAACAAAAAAAGGTGTGGTAAAATCACTAGCCATAATTTTTCTACCAATATGGATATTGTTTAATAGATCTTTTAAACAATGCAAAAAAAATCAAAAAATTATTTTTTATTTTCATAATATGTGAGTTTGAAATTACCTTTTTTTTTTTTTTTGAAAAAAGAAGGTTTAAAAAGAAAGGGAATGGGGCCTATAAATCTCATTCATCGGATACGTATTGATACCTGATTGGAACATATTTATTTGTTAAAAATGATGTTGGGCACACTGGATATTAAGTATTTCGCTTTGCAAGTGTCAAATTTCAGCAGGTGA
The DNA here is from genome assembly GCA_025642025.1 of Rhododendron ferrugineum. Taxonomy (NCBI): domain Eukaryota; kingdom Viridiplantae; phylum Streptophyta; class Magnoliopsida; order Ericales; family Ericaceae; genus Rhododendron; species Rhododendron ferrugineum. The sequence goes on along the minus strand of JAOTQK010000012.1, from coordinate 22,476,110 downwards.
AGGATGCTCGTCTCTCTCTCTCTCTCCATTAACTATGCATGCCTCTCTCTTGCCCTTTATTTTCATACAAGTTTTGGGCCACATCGCAAGCTACTTGATTTATAAGATGGGTTATGTAACTCATCTATTGAGCATTGATATGGAAGTGATAGGTATGATGATGATCATACTCAAGATGATAGATTGATGGTAGAATGGAAGTATTTGTAATTCAAATTACGAAGGATACAAATAAGAGTGCACAAATAAGTGCTCAGCTATATAGTTTGAGGGCCTTGGTGTTTTCATAGCTTTTATTGCTCATTCTAAAGCATTCGTATGATTGATCGGATCCATCTTACGTGTATTTAGGGTGTGTTCCAGTTTTTATAAAAAGGAACTTTTAGATAAAAAAGGTAATTTCAAGCTAAAAAATCATGTGTTTACGCAAATAATTTTTCTATCAATATGAATATTATTTGATAGATCTCATTGAGATCTTTTAAACGGTGCAAAAAAAATTAAAAAATTAATTTTCATTTTCATTATATTTGAGCTTGAAATTACCTTCTTTTTGAAAAAGAAGATTGAAAAAGAAAGCAGAACAACACGCTTTTTCATTGATACATTAATATGAAGCTCTGAACACAGGGCCGGCCTTGGGCCCAAGGTGCCATGGCTTTAGAGCAAGTTTACCAATGGGTAGTCATACTACCTTGTGAACAGTTCACAATTCTATTTTAAGTTTTTAAATATTAATTTTTTTTTTCACAACTACACCAACACTATCTATTTTACCTAACATTAATTAAAATATACTTTTTTCTTTAATAG
>JAOTQK010000012.1:22435107-22463258 GCA_025642025.1 Rhododendron ferrugineum | reverse complement strand
ACAACGATCCAAACACAACAACTTACACAACCTCTCACATACATATGGGGTCCACACATAGTAGTGTGTGTGGAGCCCACATGGATGTGAGAGGTTGTGTTTGGTGTTGTGTTTGGATTGTTGTGTGAGTATCATTTTTGTGGAGCAATTAGTTTCTTTCACACCCTTCTGTTGGAAAAACACACCCCTTGAACAATTAGTTCTTTTCACACCCATTCGCTTAAAAGACATCCATTCGTTCAATTAAAATCGGATTGTTGATTAGGCGCTCCAACTTCAACAGTTTCAGACCATTGATTTTTTTAAGAACCGAAACCACGCGGTGTGTACGAAGGGTATAATCAAACATGAGACAAAATGTAACTCTCACTCTCCCTCTCTCTCCCCAGTTTGGAAGTTTGCACAGTTGGGAAAAAGTTTCACATCTTCAACATCTCAAATAAATTTTCCTCAGCTACCCAGTAGAAACCAGGAAAATTCGTCGGGGAAAAATGGCGAAAATGTGCAAGTTCGGATCACTTGGGTGCATCTCGTTACTTCTCTTCTGGGTGAAGTTGTCTTCCCTTACTACCCAATGATCACTTTGATCATTGACGTCAGTTGAGGGGCTGCCATAACCCATTTCAACAAACTATCTCCATGTCTCATTGTTCCAACGAAGATGTCAATCAAATGAAATCCTCATTTATGCGTGACTCTTGTCTATCTGTCAATCATTGGTCCCAAAGCGATGCACGCCAGGTGCTTGACATGTTTTCTGACTGAGCTGGTGAGCTTGTTGGTACAAAGTTGAGTGGCTTGTTTATGGAGTCTTGTTCATTACTCCATTTCTTTTCCCCTTAACCCAGATTATTCCTACAATCAAACTCTAGCTGGTCTTTACATAGCTTGGATTATCTTATTTCCAACTTCTCAAAGGCATTACAGAAGTAAAAAAGCACCGCAGTACAGTTTGCAAGAGGTAGCTGCCTATGTATATCAGCCGATTTGTTCGTCCGAGAAACTTACTCACCAGCCTAACCCCAATGGTTCGTTACTTTGCCAACAAGCCTCACGTCAATGAAGTCTCCCGTTACCTTCAACGGGCTAAACTTATTGATTCAATTCGACTGGCTCTCCGGTCTAATTCTCTGAGTTCCCTCATCCCACTTTTAAATGATCCCGCTTTAGATTCCTTTGTAGTCGCCAACGCACTCCGATGTGCTCCCTCTCCGGAATCTGCCCTCTCCCTAACCGAAACCCTACAAACTATACCACATTTCAGACATACTCAATATACACTCTATGCACTGGCCATAATCCTTTCCAAGTCTCAACAAATTGCAAAACTTAAAGCCCTCATTGAAGCCATCAATTCAGGCGAATTCCCAAATGTTGCACGTGTGAGCTTCATGGATTCCATGCGGTGGTATGCTGCTGCGGGAGATCTTGACTTGGTTCTTAGTGTTTGGAATGAGTGGAGAGCGTTGCAGAAACGTCCTTGTATCGAATCTTACAACATTGTGTTGGGCCTTTATGTGCGAATGGGAAAGAACTCTGAGGCAACAAAGATTTTCTCTATGATGATTGATGAAGGAGTAGTTCCTAATTCTAGAACGTATACAGTTATTATTGAGCATCTTTTGAGCTCAGGACAACTAGATTCAGCAATGCGCATTTTTAACGCATTGCCTTCAATGAGGATCAAACGGACACTTAGGCAATATTCAGTTTTGGTGGGGGCATTTACCAGTAATGAACAATTTGATGTGGTTAAGAGTTTGTTAAACAAAATGCTGAATGACGGGAAATTTCCTGGTCATGCTATGCAATCTTCATTGCAGCGGATGCAGGAAGAAGGATTTCTTGAGGAGACAAACGAGCTTATTAAAGAAATGCTACCAGATGAAAGGATCAAGCATATAGGAGTATTCACAGATGAGGATGATGATGATGAGGATCACAATGATGGTGATTGTGATGGTCGTGAAGTTAAAAGTTGCATTGGTTATGGTAATGTGAACGCAGTTCGGTTAAAGTCGTGGTTAGACCCAGCAGCTTTGGTGAGTGCTTTGCATAATTGGACACATGAGGAGGTATCAGCATTAGAAGATGCAAATATTGTGTGGACAAGGCGATTGGTTTGCAAGATGATCAGAAATTTCAAGTCAGCTGAAACAGCATGGCAGTTTTTCTGTTGGGCCGTTACTCAGCCAGGTTTTACTCATGATGTTTACACAGTATCAGGGATGATTGGTAAGTTGGCACGGCGTGGTCATGCTGATTTAGTTAATCAACTCATGTCTAAGGTCAAAAGTGAGCAGATGAAATTGTCATTCAACACAATAAGATTGGTTATTGACTTCTATGGAATGTTTCGCAATGGTCATGCTGCTATAAAGGTCTTTCGTGATGTCAAATCTCTATGTGGTCCCATGTCGAAAACCAATCTCTTTCTTTTATATTCATCCCTTTTGTGCACATTGGCCAAGTGTAACATGAATTCCGATGCCCTAGATACACTTGATGAGATGATATTGGGAGGTATTCTACCAGATATCCGAACATTTTCTGGATTGATGCATCATTTTGCACTTCAGGGAGATATTAAAGTGGTGCAGAGACTCTTTGGAATGGTCAAGCAGAGTGGTATAGAGCCTGATGCTTATATGTTTAGAATACTTATTCATGCTTTCTGCAAGTGTGGCAGAGCTGTTCTTGCATTGAGGTTTTTTGAAGAAATGATGAACTCTAGTTTGATGCCTGATGGTGCCACAAAACTCTTGCTTGTGAAGAGTCTTTGGAACGAAGGTAAGTTTAGAGAGGCAGCTTTTGTAGAAGAGCGGAGTGTGTTGATAAATGCTGCTCTTCCACTTGCATTTGGCCGTCATTCGTACAGTGTTAGCTCTACAGATCTCACAAGAGTTCGCAACATTTATTCTGACAGCTTTGCGACCAATTGTGAGAATAGTGAATCAATTGATGTATCGAACCTGTAATATGATACAAATGCTGGTACTGTCAGCTTCATAACAACGCGATAACATTATCTCTTTTAAGTTGGGCGTATTCTGTTTTCTCCCTGAATTCTTGAATAATTTGAAATATGTACAGTAATGAACGACTTTCGTCTTTGGCATGCATTGGTTTTTTGATCTTTTTTATTTTATGTTCTTGTTCAGTTTGGAAAGAGGCAAGCTTTATAACGTTGTGAAGGACGCGGACACAATAAGTTATCGCAAATAGAATTCATCAACTGGTTCTACGTATGGCTGCAGTACTATTGTTGGACGGTATTTCACCACTGCTCCCAACAGAGCTGTCCAGCATGGTTATCTTAGGCAATCCAATTACGAATGACAAGGAGGTGATAACGGAGGTAACTGTAAAACTCCTAGAGTTGTATGGAGGACAATTGTACAGAGCCAAGATTCATGGTTGGGTCTTCACTGCCAAAAAAAAAAAATTGACGAAAAAACACAAATAGTTCAGAAAAAGATATGATATCCATTTCACAAGAATGCTTGAAAATGGCGTACTTATTGCGGTGGGAACTTAAGCGGTGTTGCCAGTTATTATTGAATCCATGCCCGAAGACCTGCTAGTTATTATTGAATCCATACCTTCAGTATTTTGCAATATGTTGGCGCATTTGTAATGTTTGCATTACGGACCACAATTACACTCAGTCCATATTTTAGGGATCAAAAAAGGTAAATTAACATATAATAAAATGACCACAAAGCCCATGAGTTGATGGCTAGGGCCAGGATGACTTTGATGCACATTCTAACCATCGGGGACCAAATTTTGGCAATTCAACTCCCCAACTCTTAGAAATAACCAACTCACCTGCTCGTGGTTTTGGATGTAAGTTATATGCTAACGCCGTTACCAGAAGTTGTTAACTGACCATATATAATTGCTGCTTGGTGTTGGATGAAAGTGCTATGCTAACACCAACAACAGAATTTAACTGACCATAATTGCTGCGGATCAAGGGAGGGGATGGCGATGAGAGTTGGAAAGGTGACCGTGGCGGCCAAGGAAGATGTACGGCTAGTGGTCAGGAAGAGGGTCAAGAAGAGGATAAGAGGATTGAGTCATCTACTTGTGCAAAACGATATTTCTTTGGTTTTCCAAATATAAAAACCTAGGTTATCGGGCATTGATTTGCAGCCAAATAAGCTGAACTTAAGAGATCAGCCAACTCGTCATTGTGAGTTCAACCTTCGCCTCTTTAAGCAATTATTTGAGAAGTCAAATATTGTCTGGTCTACAAATCGAGAAACTAAAAAAATTTTGTCAAGAAAAATTCGGCAACGTTTTGTAGTGAATTAGAAGAACCCGTCGGCATCTAGTAACTAGCGACAAAATGTTTGGACAAACATGTAGTTTTTAAGTTTTCGTTTTGCAGATCAAACGATATGTATCTTAGAGACCAATCAACACATTCAACGGATTTGCAACCAATAAGGTTTGGAGGTCGACTAATTTTTTACAGCGAATGAATCTCAATGTCGATTAGATGGAATTCAACCCAGCTTTGCAAGAGAATGAGAACAAATCAAGAAATGGAAAAAACTTTGCCTAAAACAAACAAACTGACTACTAAGGGAAAATCATTCAGTGTGGAGTGATCTGGAGCCTGCCTCTTGATCAGTATCGCTAACAGAAAACACTACCCACTTCGATTTTCGATTTCTTTATCGAGATCTCTCTTTCACAACCAAAGCGATAACTTAAATATGGGCGTGGTGATAGCAAACATAAGAATATACAATTTTGAAGAACATATTTGTTGAAGTAAGACGTGAGAGGAATCTTCAAAACTCCCCAGCAACGTAGATTGGCTGAGCAGTTTGAAAAAGACTGGAGTTGAATTGGGCCGCCATTGGGTGAAAACCAACAGACGATTCTTTGACCTTGCGATATGAAGCGGGTGGTGTAGATCTGCACTGTACTTAGCCTTGCATTTGTTATTCTGCAAAATAAAGCTACTTCCTTCAAGGGCAAGAAGGAGATGAAAAAGAAGACAGCAATTCAACATTTCACAAGAGGGTAGCATAAATTAATCGTTCTGAAGCTGAATCCAAAAGGTGAATCTGGGTCTTTTAATCCCAGGTTTCCAATAAAATTACCATGTTTTCAAGCTGAATTTGTAGTAGTTCTGAAGGAATCAAATAAGATAAAATGGCTTAGAATTGTCAAGAGAGATCACAAATAAGTGAAACGCAGCAAGGCAGCACTCAAACTTAGCGAGCCAACAATTGTTCCGAACCCCACATGAACTGAGTTAAAACAATCATTCTGCAATCATACCCATTTTACGTACCCAATTACACACACACTCGCATAAGTGTTGGGGTCCACACACCTAGTAGTGCAGTGTGTGTGGGGCCCCAACACTTATGTGTATATCATATACACACAGAAAAAGAGTGTTATATCATATACACACGGAAAAGGGGTGCTCGGATCAAGCACCTACACACCTCCGATGCCGTTGATTCCTGCGTTGGCCCCCTCGGTTTTGTTTTTTAAGAATTTTTGGACGGCTCGAATCGGCCGTTCGGTAGCCGGAGACGGCCCGGCACGGCCGTCGGTACGATTTCCCTCCCTGGCCATGGGTACTCATAGCAATACTCAGTTTTTTAAACTTAGGCAACTTCAAGCTTAAAAATCATGTGTTTACACAAATAATTTTCTTATCACTATGGATCTTGTTTGATAGATCTCATTGAGATCTTTAATACGGTGCAAAAAAAATTGAATTTTTTTGTTCATTTGCATTATTTTTGAGTTTGAAAATGTGAAATAAACTTGTTATTTGGGTTTTGGGGAATGACCCTTCTTATTTTTTAAGAAGAAGTTTCAAAATAAGTACTTATTTTTTAAGAAGCGTTTTGGAACGGAGCCTAAGAATGCTATGATAGAGGACCAATAATAGCATATAGAACACGGTATGGCACCCATTAAATAATTAACATGTCCTCTCCGCTCTCCATCAAAACAAAATAAAAAATAAGGACCTGAGAAAATGCTAGTACCATTCTTCATTCACGTTTCCCTATTTCTCCCTTTCTTTTTTTACTTTATGGATCTTGAACCACAATTTTTGCTCCTACTCTTTCATACTTTTGAGACTGGGAATATCAGCCTGGTATCTTAACTGAGCACCCCTCGAGGCTTTTTACTGCAAACTTTATGTGTTACAATGCAGCAGAAAATTAATCAAATCAACCAATATTGCCTGTTTTTTGGATGAGAAATCTTTGGATTCCTTGCTATTGTTTCTAAGATAATCTCTGAGATAATCTCTGTCGCTTGCCCTTTATTTCAGATACTCGAACTCTAAGTTTGAGCCCAAAAAAATCCCTCAAAAGTCACTCCAAACCTTGAGCCAAACTAATACCACATTGAGTTTTACTCAAATGTGGAATCAAATAAAGAGAGACTCCAACCCTTTACTCTAAATGTACAAGGCCATTTTTGCACCTTTAAAAGCTTTTATCCAAATTTTTATTAAGATTTTAGTAAAGTTAAGAGGAGGATTGGAGGCTGCCCTAGGGGGAAACTCATATGCCAATCCGAAGTTATCCAAAATATGCCGATCCGAAGTTATCAAAATATGCATGCATCACACCACGGCCTGTAGGCTAAAGCACCCAGGGGAAACCATATGCATTATTTTACGCAAACTAATAACAGGACAAAATATGAATACTATCTCGACGATTTACAAACACTAAATCAAGAGAGGAGATAAATGATAGTAATAGAAACCCAAAAAGTTCTAAAACGGAATGAAGCTCACTCTTGAAGCTCTAGGTGAAACTGTGGTAGCCTGAGACGGTTTTTGACTTTTCCCAATTGAGTGAAGTGGTCATAATTCTTGAAAGGGACTGCACAATCTCGGCCATGCCTGGGCGGGCAGACAGATCATTCTTTATGCAACTATCAGCGACTCCAGCAACGAAAACGGCAAGTTCTGCGGGATAACTCTCTTGCAGAGAAGGATCCATAAATTCTCCCAAATTCTCCTTGCCATTTTCCTCATGAATCACGGGACTCAAGACATCTGACAAATGCCCATTTACCCCTCCATATAACGCGGAAACTTCTTTCCCAGTAAGTATCTCAAGTAACAGAACCCCAAATGCATAAACATCAATCTTTGTGGAGATGAATCCATTCTCCAAATACTCCGGAGCCATGTACCCTTTTGTGCCAACAATATGCCTTGTCAAGGCAAATTCACCTTCTTGCCCATCAGCTGACCTCGCTAGACCAAAGTTGGCAATCTTAGCCCTCAACTCGCTATCAAGAAGAACATTGGTGGTCTTTAAATCCTTGTGGACATAAGGAGGAGAGGTGTAGTTATGAATGTAATTAAGCCCCGTTGCCACATCCAAAGCAATCTGGATCCTCTGTGTCCAACTCAGAATTCTCTTATCGATGTTGTCGTGGTAAATCCAGTCACTCAAGGGTCCGTTGTTAGCATATTCATAAACAAGATACCAGTGTCCATCATGAAAACAGACACCTGATAGGCATATGAGATTGAAGTGGCTGATCTTGTTTAGCACACTGATTTCCTGTGACACATCTCCATCCATTTTCTTAATGGCAGCAAAATCACCCTTGATTGTACCACGGTAAACAGATCCTTTAATCCAACAACTCGGACTGAAATTGTCCGTCGCAGATTTGAGTTCCTCAAAAGTATACACTTTAAGGGATTGAGCTATTACGGCTATACTCTCCAGAAACTCTGCGGATTCTTCTTCCTCAACCTTGTTCTTCCCCTCTGGTTTCTCAATTGCCTCAAAACTCTGCGATGTAATAACCAAAGCAGAAGCTTGCTTCTTCTTCTTATTTTTTCTGCGAATGAATATACAGAAAGCAATACACCCAATGACCAACAAAAGACTAACACCTCCAACAACACCGACAACAACATACACCCATGTTTTCTTGGAGCTGTTATTCGACGACAAAGAGAAAGGCGGCGGTGGAGGAGGAGATGGAGGGGGCGGAGGCGGCGCTAGGGTTTGAGAATATGTTGGTGGGGTTTGTAGAGGAATTAAAAGGGTAGTAAAGAAATAAATATTGGAGCCAGATGACAACTCATTGGCTTCAAGAGTGCTCATGTAATCAACCCCAAACCTCGTACTTATGGAAGAAACATCTTCATTCTGTGCAACTAAATAGCTCAACAAATATTTGACACCATCATCACTCTGGTTCTTGGTAGGACAAGCACATCTCAATGGAACAGAAATGTTAGCTCCGATCGACAACTCAGTGGCCGGAATACCGTTCTGAGCCTGAAGAGCTTGACATGTCGACAGGCTTTGAAAGGTGTTGTTTGCAATCAAGAAATAATTATTACCTGGCGCAACAATATAAGAAGTGTTGGATTGGTAATACTCATCACCTGTGCAAGAACACTTGACAGGAACAATCACCAATTTATCTGGTTCTATTGTCGAATTTTCAGAAACTGAATTGATTTGAGAGACTTGTGATGGGTCTGAATTAAGTAGCTTAGAGATGGAGGAAACAGTGTTGTAGGGAGATTGGGATCTGAAGGTGAGATAAGCTTGGCAAGTGGTGTTTAGGCCATTGCAGGTGTATCCCAGAACGGAAGTGGACTTGTCTGCGATGTTGCATGCGGTTGTGGCCTTCCCAACGTAAGGCTGCTGGGCGTGGATCAACCAAGGTGGAGAGATGAGGAGGAACAAGAGAGAGAAGATGGGCACGGCGAAAACATCCATTGTTTTTTGTTTTCCCCTCTGTTTCTTGTTTATATTCCTTACTAGCAAATTGTGAGTGCCTACGGCACTATCCACCCGGCCGGTTTGGTTTGCAATTTAGGCGGTTCGGCTAGGTAGGTTTGAGCGGTTAAAAAGCAAATTGTTCATCAAGGAAAACCCCGATGTTTATTTCTGGTAGAGGTTGTACCTACAAATAGACAACGAATTGTTCAGTTGCAAAAAATTGAATTGAAGGTTGTATCGACTACTATATTTTCTTATACTGAGGAATATTTTTAAAATATGAGTCATGGCATAGGTTGCCTTTTTTCAAAAAACATTACCATACGTGTAGGACCTGTGTCTAAAGGCAAGACGCAACATAAATAATGTAGAGGATAAAAAAATACATAATTAATGTAAAGCCGACCTAAATAGTGAAAGCCTTGGTACCAAAGTAGTACCATATGCGTGTGCGGTACAATTACGGAGTATTACTCAAAGCAAAGTGGTAGTTTTTAACATCAAACAAAAAAATGAGTACATCAACGCTTTGCCATTCAATGGTATTTAAAAGAGGACAAATAGAAAGCCTCAGAAGACCATACATCAGGATAAGAAGTTGCTAGCTAGCAACTGATCAAAATTAAAGATCCCTCTAGTAGAGCTCAACGTTTGGCAAAGTAAAGATCCCTCTAATAGAGCTCAACGTTTTTTGCCAAGTAAAGAAAACAATGCCAATTTCATGCTTAGATTTAGATAATAACTGGTAACGATGAATGGGAACCTGGTTCTTATACAAAAGAGATGTGGCTGATCCAGTAAAATTCGAAAAATGAGAAACAGTTTCATTGATAACTTCAAGTCATGAAACAGGATTGATAACGTCAAGCCATGAAACAGGCGTAGCCGATTATCAGTGATACCCGAATTTTCGACACCATACTACCAGACAGGTCGGAAAAAGGATAAAGCGGAACTAACTAACATCCAAAAGAAAATACATCAAGTGGCTAAGAGCGCACAGCCATTAACCGCATACATCCATTCGAGCACTCCAGTTCCTACAACAACTATTCAAGCGAATTGGTCGCAAAGATCGACAACCATTTCGAGAAATCAAAGACCGTGTTCTACCTCTCTTCATGTTCGGCAACTAATTTCAATTTTGATTCAAACGCAGAGAGAGAGAGAGAGAGAGGGAGGGAGATACCTTGTGGTGGTGCGCTGGTGGAGGGAGTGGCGCCGCTGGTGGTGCTAAGAGGTGCGGTGCTGCTGCTCGTGGTGGTGAGAGAGAGAGAGAGGGATGGGGAGAAGAAGAAGAGAGAGAGAGAGAGAGAGAGAGAGAGAGGAGGTGTGGTTTGATTCTCAAAGAAGTACCGCGTCCATTTACACACAAATCGTGTTGAATTGTTTCTTCGTTTTGACCAAAATTAATTGGCCAGCTGGAACCGGTCAAACATTTGAATAGTCAACTCACTGGGCAAGATTGTGACGGAAGAATATGCAATTAATGATTGGGATTGAGATGTGCTTATAAAAAAATTTACAGCAGCTCCGCACAATCTCATCCCTCCCGGCAATTAATGATTGAGATATATTTTTAATTTTTTTTACTGTTTAAAATTGATTTTTAATTTATCTGTCCAAAATACTTACAGACATGCAAGATTGAACTTCCGCATAAACTTCCGTAAAAAAATTATTCTCTTATGCAACCAATATTGTTTTACAATAATGATGTGGACACAACGATATTTCATCACAACACCAACTACGTACGGGCACGATACTCTACAACAACACCAACCACGCAGTCTGCGCGGTTGGTGTTGTGGTGAAGTATTGTTTCTGTTAGCATGGTTGTTCTATGTATGTCGCCCTCAAGTCCACAAGGGGTGTGCATGGATATTAGTTTGGTTTTGTGATAAACCAAGATCAAACCAACTCTTATGGATGATTTTGAGAACCAAATCGATCCGTAAAAAGTATAGAATTGAACTAATCCAAATCATTAGATGACTATACTATACGGTTTTAAAACACGGTTTACTTCAAGTTGATTTTGAGAACCAAATAGATCCACAAAAAGTATAGAATTGAACTAATCCAAATCATTAGATGACTATACGGTTCAGTTTTGAAACACGGTTTACTCCAAGTTGAGATAATGTAGGAACAAAGCATTTAAAGCAACAAAGATTTACAAAAAAAAAACACATTAAAATAAAACCTCATATTTTTACCAATTTTATTAAAGTCACCAAAATAGATTCAGAAAGTCACTAACAAGATGTGTTAATTAATCATAGAATAAGATGAAAGAATATCATGGTTGAGTCTTTTCTTATCTATTGTTTTCTAAATAAAATATCAATTAAGTATAATACTATATGAAATTGCGGTTCAGATCGGATTGGATCCAAAATCTCAGGAATAAATTCGCTAACCAAAAGTCCACTCTCAAATCTTTTCTCCTCCTTTTGTTTTGACTACCTGGCCTATCTCTTCCTTTAAAAAAACTTATTCACGAATCAGTCATAAATCGATTTTATACCGCTGCAAATAATCATAAACCACCTCAGCCAAATTTTCCTTTCACGTGTAGGACAAAACAGCTGTAAGCCTGCACCAAACAAAACCATAGTAACTTTTGTTGTCTTCCAGATAGCCAATGTTCTAGACTCCTTTCCGTTTAACTTTTAGTACTTTTTGAAGGTTTCATTCAAAAGAAATTGCATTAGTTAGTTTCGCATCAAATTTTTGTAGATTATTGATTCCCTTAAAGTAAAATAACAATAATGACTAAATAAATGTCAAAATAGTTCATTGGAGTACACTTGTCATACGTGGCGTTCTAACTTGTCACATGTGTCACCAAAGTTATATTCAGTGTCTCAGAGCTCCAATTATAGATTTTGTTGTAGAGTTACAATGATAATCCAAAAAATTCCTTTGAATTCGGAGGTGATTTTGAAATTTTGCACTCTCCATTTTATTTTTCAAGATGCATAACCGTAAAATACATTTTATAACTTGCTCATGAGCACCTAAATTGCATAACTGCATAGAGCAAAACCTAAAATTTGGTCTCTGTAAGACTGTAACCAGCCCTATAGTTAATTTACTTATGCAACCGCTTGCCTTCTCCAAGAGGGAGAGGTTTGGCATAGTGGGTATGCAAATTGAGAAAGCAAATAAAATGTTTTGTCCTATATCATGATGTTATACATTCGAAGCTTACGAAGGCAAAACATTTTAAACCTTTGGACTACTGGAGGATTTTGCTCGGTCGTTAACTTCAGATCCTCTGAATTAATCGAGATTCGCGTAAGTTGGCCCGGAAAACTATGTGACCCAATCCATTGGATTAATGAAAATGGCAAAACACCTATGGACGTCAAGCCAGCTTAGGTTTGCCATTTTAGGAAAGCAGGAGTAGCATTTAAGTCGAATAATAATAATTCGTTGGTCCATATTCCATTTAGGAGCCCCAAACTTAAAAGGAAAAAGCCAACTCGAAATGTGACAATTTCACTGCTAAAAACGATTTTCCAGAATTGATAAACGAGCCGAGCTCATTTTATTTGAAAAGTTAAGAACTTCAAAGGGTGCTAGCAATTGACATTATTTATTCATCGATTCAATCTTGAACGAGTTTTTAACGAGTTGTCGAACATTAAAACTTATCAAGCCGACTAGTAGTAGATTGTTTGAAGACCAAATAAATTAAATACGTAACAAGTCCTAAACTTGTGTTTGAGTTTGACTTGTTAATCAAATTAAAGGTAACTACCCGAAACAATTTTGTTATTTAACAGCCATACCTCTGACTATCATCGATCTCTAAAGCAAGGTAGTTCTTATAGCGTTCCAATTCACTTAAACCATGATTGTGTGGTGAAGGAGGAGGCTGAAGAGGAGTAATCATTCCGTACCACATGTCTGCGTCCATACGCTTGGGCCTAGTTTGTTAGTTCATAATATTTTACTTTTTAAATTCTTCTCGTCGAGACAAACTAATAATTCAAAAAAAACACGATGCTAGATTATCAAACGCTAATTTTTTTCTTAAATAAAAAATCATGAATCCAAACTAGACCCTATAAGAGTGTGTTCCGGAAAGAAAAATAAGTACTTATTTTTTAAGAATGCAATTTCAAGCTCAAAAATCATGTGCTTACGTAAATAATTTTTCTATCACTATGGATCTTATTTAATAGATCTCATTGAGATCTTTAATACGGTGGAAAAAAATATTTTTCATTTAGATTATTTTTGAGTTTGAAAATGTGAAATAAACTGCTTATTTTTTAAGAAGATTTCTGGAACGGAGCCTAAAAGGGTTTGAGATACCACGTGATCACTCCTCCAAAGTCCAAACCCACCAGCTCCCCTTTAAAAGGAAGGCCAACTCAAAATGTCACCATTTCGTTTCCCTCTCCTCTTACTCCTCCCTCTCCCTCTCCCTCTCCCTCTCCCTCTCTCTCCCCAGTTCGGAAGTTTGCACAGTTCGGAAAAAGTTCACATCTCTTCAACATCTCTCTCTCGAATAAATTTTCTCAGCTACCCAGCAGAAACCCTGAAAATTCATCGCGGAAAAATGGCGAAAATGTGCAAGTTTTGGTCACTTTGGTGCATCTCATTAGTACTTTTCCTCTGTGGGACGTTGGCTTCTGGTCTGGGATCAAGGAACAGAGCCAGTTTGTGGAAGACATCACATGGTCATCATCTCTTTTTCCCTTCCTCTATTTTTCTTCTAGTACTACTGCTCTCTTGATCCCTGTTTGGTTGCTGAGAAACCTCTCGGAAATCATGAAGAAACAGAGATAGATAGTAGAAGGAAATACCCATGTTTTATCATTGTTCAACACTGCCTACAAGTTCCAAATAATCATTCAAGTAAATAATTCATTTAGCGATGTACTATCACGGTAGAGAATAAAGAGATCGACGCAAAAGAAAAAAAGAAGCAGCAGTAATTCTGCTTCGCTGGGAAGAACATTGAAAATTGTGAGCATAATTTCGTCTATGCCAATGACTAGTAGTCATCCGACTGTGTACCGTAGAATTTTAATGGTTTTCGGTTATCAGTTTTTTCATGCTCTATATTCATTGAATGAAACATAGATGGTGCTAGCAGATCCAAACAAGAAGACTTTTCTCCATCCATCCTTTCAGAAAACTCTCATATTCTCCTTATTTTCAGCTATATATGATGATCCACAACATTTTCGTTCACAGGAAATGCACCTGCAGATAACAAGGGTCTGGTGTCACTCATGGCTCCCCAGGACTTGCCACTAGCTCAAGCTCCTAAACTGGTCTTGATCGAAGCTGACGTGGCTGAGCCACCTCTACCCTCGGGTGTGTCAAAAGCCGCCGCGCCTTTTGATTCAGACAATGAGCTTATATCATCACCTCCAACCCCAGAACCAAATGGGCAGCCTAAAGTTCCGGCAGCCCTCCTCCTGGCTTATATTGCTTCTATGGCTCTTCTACTGGCTAGTGTGGCTCTTCTCTTGGCTTTTCTCCTACTTATGATTGCCTCATTCATATTTATTTTTCAACGGTTGTCCACATTATAACTTTGAAAAGGCATAGTAACTTATGCCTGTAATTTCTAGAGAGACCATGTTTTAGTTTACTTGATTGTTACTGAAGATCAATTATGTTATTGATGGTCCTTGAAGAGTTACACTGTGCCCAGTATTTACTTATTTTGCTTGCTAAGTTGTCACATATGTACTTAGACACACGAGAAGTGTTAGTGTAACAAGTGGAGCGGAGTGAGGGCAATTGACCCATCACGGGTCCAGCAGAATGGGTTTGGGGGTGCGGCCAGGGGTATTTTTGAAATACAAGTCAAATACCGGATTATGGTTAGAATAGAATAGGTATATACACTCTATGTTGTAAACCTTGTTTCAGACTAATTGATAATAAAACAGCAGCCGCTCTCTTGCTTCCGTGGATGTATCCAATTTTGAGAAACCACATAAATTCTGTGTGTTGATTCTTTTACTGTTTTTGATACTCACATATTGTGTACATGTGTTTGGTCCTACAAGAAGGATAATATACGCGTCCCTCCATTTTACTTCATGGAATGACAATACAAAGCCCTTAAATTAGACAAAAAGTAACATCAAGCGCGCGATAACCGCAAATACTGTTGTTAGCGTTTGTGGGTTTCTTTCTATGTGTTGCAAAACATAAAAAAAAGGAAAGCCAAAACAGAGAGCAATAGCAACAAAAAGCATCGATTTCACATCAACAGAAAGCCATACAGTTACTGTACATAAATTACAGCATGGCGACAATCGCTACCACACCCCCTACGCATGTAAAATCTTGAAAATAGATTCCTCTATGGACATAATCTGAACCAACATCCAAATTATTCCAAAAGTTTCGTGCTAATGGAAAGATCAGCTAAAAACTTTCAACAGGGGCAGAGTGGTCAATATACTAAAAGATGCATCCCGACTGACGCCGACCAAACCAACCTATCAAATAATGTAGCAAAAGAATGATTCCAAATGGTAACACAACCAGTCAAGCAGAGGACGGAAACTATCTGTGTCCATTAAAATCTGTGTTTCACCAAAAAGTTTCTCTTTGATGTGAGCCATTCAGTGTTGAGGAAGGAAGGTAGGTTGGATCCACCTTGTTTCCATGGTCAGGAAGTCCTGTTCCTCTTTTCTTCGAGTACTGATCCCTCTTTGAGTGCGATTTGTGCCTCGTTTTCCCTTCCCAACGCAAAAAGACTAGTGGCTTGTAGATATGACGCGATATGCCAGACGGGAGATATTACTTGTGCTTGTACAGCATCATTCAAGGCTTCCTCTGGCATCTCACTCGAGAGGTGTGAGAGGCTACGACGAGCGAAAACTGTTGGGGAGACCATGGTTCCTACTTCAATGAACTGCAAACAGACACGAAATTAGCTCCAAGAAAACAATCTATCATCCTTCAAAATTTCTTTTCCCTAAAGAGGATACAGACATCCAGAGGATAAAACTCTTTTGTGACCTAAAAGCAAGCAGAAGTAGTACCAAATGAAAAAAGATCCAGCTTTTAGGTCATAATGCAACGTAGTTGTCAACTGTAGCCTGCTTTGGGTATTTGCAGAGTATAATACAGTTTATTTTTACTAGCCATTTTACCTTTTTCTGCTCTAACCATCAAAAAGTACGATCAATAACAACACAGACATCGAGCACCCAACTACCCTTCACTGTTTCTTCCCTTTTGTAACCTTTGGCAATGTTTGGTTGTTGAATAGGATCAGTGCAATGAGCAATATTCTTGGAATAAGTTGGGGCATAATGTATCCCACGGAATGGAATTAGTATAACAGGTATTGTTTACTGTTTTCCCTTATGTTTGGTAGGGACCAAAGTCGGTCCACACTGTTCTGTTCTCTCCCACTCCATCCCACCTCCCCATGGGATGGAGTAGAGTCCCATCTTCATGAGAAGTTTCCTATCCTAGCATCCCATGGAATACGAATGGAATGGAAGAGAATGTATATTGTCTATCCCACTTTTGTAGGGACCAAACTGGACTGACAATAGAGGAAAGAAAAAGAAAAAGAATCTCTAGTTCGTATTTTAGTCCATACATCTTTATGCTCTCCTAACAATCTATACCGCATAACTATGGGACTGAGTAAGCCCATCTTCATAGATATAGCGCCCCATCCCGCCGACACTACCCCACTGTCAAGTTGCGAAAACAAATGTCGAATAAAACAGGGTACAAGTCAAAAGTTACCTTTTGCAAAAGAGCAATCAGAAGAATAAATACCGCGAGATAAAAGGGAATTCAATGTATGACATGTGAAAATAGTCACCCAAGAGATGAAACTATAATTAGATGCATATCTATAACTCAAGGAATGAGGAAGCCAATGGACAACACCAAATCGAAAGTCAGGGCAAATGAATTCAACAGAACTTGATGGTGATTGGTGACCATTTAACCTGCGTATAGCATTCAATTGCAGCTCTGTAGTCTTTGTGCCGGAAAGCAGCATCACCCTTTTTCTTTGAGTTCAATGTCTCCTGCACCTGGTTTGTCCACATCTGGAACGAAAGCTGTAACCAAGTAAACCATAGTAAGCACTAAGTAAGGGGTCTGGAGGCAGGAATAGTAGAGAACTACAGAACCAGTTTACATCCGTAATTGTATACAAATAAGAATGTCAACAAATGAATACGATAACTATGAATTCAGATCCAACACTACAGTAAACATAAAGGGAAGAGAGTATAAAATCCACGGATAAAATATCCTATGCAAGAAACTTGCAAGCAAGCCTTAGAGGTAGGGTGCTTTTTCGAAGTTCATCTAGTCTAGAGTTCAAGCCCCTCCACCTTCCACTTGAATAGTGTTCTTGCCGGTACATAAAAGAGAAAGAAAAAGAAAAACTCCTACACAAATGTGACAAGACAGGTGATGTCCATTCAGTAACTTTTTTTTTGGGGTAAGTTATGTCCATTTAGTAAATTGTAAAGCAGAAAACTGAGCAGTAACATTACTATGACTCCATGGCAAAGACACGGGCCAAGATTGAAAGACATCTATCAGGGTTATGTCATATAGAGCATGAATCTGCTCTGTTGTAACAATGACCTAATTTTGGAGGGTACCCAGGCTAGAGTTTGGTTTCCAGTGTCAATTGAATGCTGGGTACACTTTCCATTGCCCAACAAAATTCAGGAGCTTTTCAAAAATTCCATGTTTTCATAGTTCAGCTTAATAAAGATAATCAGTGTAGGATCTTTTCAAGAAAACCATGGTGACAAGACGACATCTATTGTTAAATCAGTGACTCTGTCTACAACTTTCTAAACGCATCGCACACAAACCTCAGTTGCTGCTCCTTCGTCATCTTTGTACCCAAGACTTTCTAAGATCTCATGTATGGCAGTCAAATCCATTCTTAAGCATGCTTCACCAAGTGGGGATAAGGGAAAATCAGTGGCAACATGTGGTAATCCCATTATCTGGTGCGAAGGAACCTGCCAAAAAAAATGGTATCAGCTTTCTACACACCGCAAGCAAAAGCTTGAATAACAATCAGCAGTTTTTAAATTAAGTCCAACAGATGACAGAAGTTGAACAAAGAAATTTGAGAATTTAGATATAGATAGAGCTATGCCCTTCCAGTTCCCTAGTGGGCATAATTCCATTGCAGCAAGTGAAGAAGCAGTAATTGATGAAGAGATTGCTGATCATAAATAAAAAAATAAAATTGATGAAGAGATAGCCGGGAAAGTCTAGAGATTTAAAGACAGCATAAAAAGTTTGGTCTAGGCTCTAAGGGCATGCTTATCGCTACAGAAAATAACCAACCTCAGTTTCCGTCTGAAGAGGAACCAAAGCAGCAACTACAGACTTTGGATTTGGCCTCTCTCTTGGTTCATACTGTAAGCATCGTGAAGCTAAACGTACCAACTCAGTCCCTTCGTCAATAGAAAATTGGCCTTCCAAGCAAGAATCTGTTAGCATCTGAATATTCCTGTCCCGAATAAGGTCAAGAGCCTGCCATAAATAAACAGATGGAACATTAGTTACAAAAGTACATGAAATTTAGTATAACAAAGTTAACAAGTGAATACCACAAATATTGTAGCATTGGATGTTAGAGACAAATTGCTAATAAGAGTTGTGTCATCAAATCTAATGAGACCTGCAGTGGTGAAACTAATTAAAACCTCTGATCGACAAAAATGAAAGCATGTCCAGCAAAAATCCACTTTTTACTTCTCTGAAACTTCTTCTATTTCAGATAACAATCAAGATGCTCACACAAACAATTCTTCTAAAATATTGATCACCCAAAATATCTGAAAGCATCACTTGGCTTTTCACGAAGTATTTTTTTTTTTTTTTGTGTCAAAGGATAGAGGATAATTTTATTGATAATCATATTGTCTAAAAGATTACAACGGGCAGCCATCACCCATGAAGGGTAGACAACAACCACAATGACGGAGGCCTAAACTCCCACGTGGAACACTTAGAACCTCTCACAGCTTTTTGAGCAACGCTATGGGCAACCCTATTGCCACTCCGCCTCACATAACTCGTATTTGCCTCCTGGAAATTGTCAAGGAGACGTAGAATGTCCGCCACGCTGACTCCCACATTTTGATGCTCATCCGACCGCTTTTGAACCAGTCGAATCAGTTGTATGCTTACGCCACATAAAAAAGATAAACGGCTTCCCGAAGCATAACACTTGGTGTCGCATGCCATGACAGTTGATAACAAGGAGAAGATTACTTGAGAAACCAAAATTATGAATTACACCCATGAATCAGAAAAACCATATTTAGCTAGCTCTCCAGTTCCCTGATACATATACACAGATATGTAATATGTTTAAACGGTTGACTTTTCTACCACTGCTTCACATTCCTTCGCTATTTCGTCTTCCAAATTATTTACATACATCTACTCTTTAGGCTCCATAGGTGACAGTGGCCTAAAAATTGCCCATACCCATACATTGAACAAACAAAATGAATGTTGCATTCAATCCTAAGACCTTGCAAAACTACCTAGAAACATCACGAGAAAGCTAATTGGCACCCTCCCAATTTCATCTATCAGGATAACACCCATCCCTTTCAACAACGGAAAAAAAAAAAAGGATAACTCCCATCCAGGTCATTATAAATAGCATCCATTGAATAAGCTAAAGTAACAACTATTGCATTGCATTCAAGGGATAAACATGAATAGTAGGGATAAAATTTACATGGCTTGGAGGAATGTGCTTTCCGCTCAGGAGGTCAAGCAAAAGCGTGCCGAAGCTATAGATAACACTTTCAGGCGTCACTCTTCCTATAAGATGAGAAACCGAAGTCAATTAACACCTCAAAATAATTAAAAGGATTGTGCTTTTGAAACCAAAAACTTTATCATCACAATTGAAACTACATCAGCAAGAATCTCTGAGGTTCCATAGAGAAGCTTAGAAGCTTTATAGTTGGTTAGGAGAGAGAGAGAGAGAGGGTGGATCACTCATCAATATGAGATAGGCTCTATGCTCATGTTGTGGTGTCAATTTTCTCCACATTATTAACACATGTACATCAACCTTGAGGATAGCAGGACAGTCAAAGTCCACATGAAACATGTGGAGGATAGAGATTTGACATCGCTATAATTTAATGTAATAGCAGGCTTGTCATAGAATAAAGATTTGGCATCGCTATAAAAGTATGTCCTCTGCACTGCTTAAAACCCCTTGAGAAAACAAACAGGGAACTGTGGCCCATGCCTTGCATAAAACTAACACAGCCTTGACATATAATCTTGGGATACTGTATAGAGCAATTAGATGAAGTTTTCCTTTCTTTTTTCCACCCTTTTTTCCTTTTTTTGGGTAGGAAATAACCCGAAGTAAACAAGAGTATCACCAGATGCAAAAGCCTTAAAAGTTTGCAAGAGAATACTAACGACCAAGCTCACAGTTCCAATAAAAATAGAACCGGAAATGAGAACTACTTGTATGTGCCAAGAAAACTTATCGGATAAAGTTGATACCAGTCCTGAGATACTCTGGAGGTGTAAACGCAAGGTTAGTGCTATAACTTTTTCCATCTCTACTGTTCTTCATTAAACCAAAGCATGACAGTCTAGGATTACCATCCTGTCATACAAAAAGAAACAGTAAGGAAAGAAAACTACATTTCTGTACCATCAAAAACTAAAGTGATAGAAGCAGAAATGGCAGCTTACTTACATCATCAAATACTACTCTGTAAGCATTGAGGTCATGATAAAGGGCACGCCCTTTGCTCGTACAGTATTCTAGAGCTTGTGCAAGATATAAAGCTACCCTTAAACGCATTGCCCACTTCATTGGCTGAGTCTCCCCTGATCAACACATGAATAGTTGTCGAGTTAGATAAGTACCTCAAACAGGATGATCCAACAAAACGAAATGTAATCCAACATTAATAGGAATTAGGACTCAATGCAGAATCTTAGACTGGAGTGTGCAACTGTGAGAGAAGGAAGAGAGAGCTCAACACCTCATATCTCAAGCCAATAAAAAAAAAAAAACACTTCTTATCTCAAAACTACAGAGTACAGACTACAGTCATGAAAAAGAAATCCAAGAAGGTGACACTAGATTTCCCTAAACTCTGTTGGATGTACAAGAAAAAACAACATAGAAGATGTTGACATGGCCCATGACCAAGAGTGATATGAGGTTATCCACTATATTGGGTGGAAACTAGAAGAATCACTGGAATGGGCTTAAAGGGATTAAAAAATAATATAAAAAAAAATAACTTACAGAAATGTTAGCAAAGATCATATACAAGAATACTTTGAAGTGAAGAATTAATTTTTCCTTCTCATGATTGTACAATTAGTATCCCTCATATCCTTCTATTGTCTTAACTTCCAATTGAAAAACCATTCCCTTCTCCCAACTGTGTGCGGGAACAAGGTGTCGAGGACCCTTAACATCCTTTGCACACGGTCAGGAGTTGCCACATAAAAGTCAAAGCAATTATGTCTAGACTCTCGTCAACCATAACATCTGATCCCAATTTGATGATATACCTTGAGATCACCAACATTAAAAGGGAACAGCCCATGAAATAGAATCACTATTGGATTGAACAATATAAACGATATGCAACAATAACAGAAAACAAGTTTTACATCTGACAGACTTACAATGAAATAGGTGTTTCGCAAGAGTCTCATTGGGCATAAATTCTGCCACAAGTAATCTCTCGTCACCTTCATGGCAACAACCAAGTAGATTTGCTAACCTTGGGTTCCGAAGTTGACCAACAGATTTTGCTTCTTCCTGAAGTAATGTATGCAGAATTTCAGAGCATTGCAGTATATGAAAACAACCTTCATATTGTAAGGAGAGGGAAAACAGCCATGTTAGCAACCATGAAAAGATCAAGTCAAGTGCAATGCAAGAATGAAAAGATTCAAAGCACTTCTTTTGGTTGGTTACAATGTTTGTAAACCAGATTGCCTCTTAGTGGGAAAGCTTTATACCATGAGAGTATCACTCCAGCTCAGAGATTGGTTAGTTACATCTAACAGTTAGTCATAGGTAGGTGAGGCCATAATGGTTAATGGTGATTGACAGAGATGTCTAATGGCAAGCATGCAGAATATGCTCTTCTTCCCTTCTTATGTATACTGCGGTTGACCTCACTATTAAAATGGAAGGTTGCAATCATTTGTTATGGAACGAAAATAAATCAAGTTCAGCTTATAAAATTCTTCAATATATTCAGTCACATGCCTATTCGTCTGTAAGTTTTCAGGTTATGCTAAAACTAGACATTCAACTTGGACTTCTGACCAATGCCCTCTTTCCTCTTTTCTCAGAATCTCTAAATTAACCTTACTTCAACAGATTACAAATGGTTTGCATGTATGTTGGTACGAACAAATTGAGACAAAACCTAAGCGCCGATGTCTATAATGGCCAAAAACTTTCATGAATCCCCAAAAGGCATTGATACATGGAAATGCACAGACTAACTTCATTACAGCGTGGAAATTCCAAGATGGTTTAGGTTGCTTACCAAGAACTGCCGAGAATCGGGCCAAGCAGATCTATTAAAACGTTTGACAGCAATTCGCCTTTGATTATCCAGCTTGCCTTTATAAACAACATTGGGAGCCTTTTCCCCATGTTCAGAAACTATGTTCTCCGCTGCAAATCCAGAAGTAGCCTTCCTCAGTTGTTCGACGGTGTATTCGCGAAATGCGGGCACATCACCAACTTCACTCTTCTCCTCCTTTTCTGCCAAATAAACATAGAAGCTATTGAATGTGGTCCCTTATCACCAAAATGTGAAACATAAGTCACAGTCCCACATACCAACTTTCTGTGCTTCACGAATCACACCATCAAGGTCCGAATCCCCACAACATGTTGTGAGTTTAGAATACTCACAACCCATCCCAATAGCAGAATTTTGAAGAAAACAGCCAACGAATCTCGAAGGGTCCAAGCTAGAATCAGTGCAGCTCGGAAACAATCAATCCAGCTTCACATACCAATCGAGTTATGATCCTCAGTCGAAACCAATCAACGACTGATATTTCTAACTCCTGATAACACTAATAACTCCCAAACCAAAACCAAAACCCAAATTACCTAGTGAAACTATTTACAA
Organism: Rhododendron ferrugineum; assembly: GCA_025642025.1. NCBI lineage: Eukaryota > Viridiplantae > Streptophyta > Magnoliopsida > Ericales > Ericaceae > Rhododendron > Rhododendron ferrugineum. The sequence goes on along the minus strand of JAOTQK010000012.1, from coordinate 22,440,331 downwards.
TCAGAGGGAACAAAACAGAATTGTTCGAAATGCTTCCAAAAACACATCCACAAACCAATCTACACCAAAACAATCTGCTTCAATTGTTTCTCTATGCTTCCCAAACCTGCAAAAAAAAAAGTTTGCATTCACCTGGTAACACTTGATAAGACATACAAAAGGTCAAACAAGTATAGATACTGTACAACTAAAGTTAGTAATTTGGAACGTCCAGTCAAATCTTAAACAAGCCAAGAACTGGCAAAACTGAGTAATCAGAGTCATTCATACCATTCAACAATGGAAATTTGAGTCTAACCCAGTTTCAATCCCAGATAGGCTTCTCTGCAAGTCCTTATACCCCAGTCAACACAGCTCGTACCCTGACAGTAGAAAGTCAATCAATCAAAACCCACCAGTCAAAATCAAAGCTTTTAAGAAGCAAAGTGACAGAATCAAAGTAAAACCCAGAACCCCAAATCAAAAGCTCGATTTGGTCAACATCACAAGAAGCAACCCCTATGTGCATATACTTAGATATACGGAGATGGGTATATACCCAAGTGTGAATATGTGTAGTGGAAACTGGAAAGTCCTTTAGAGATGAATCAAGATCGTTTTTTTTTTTTTGGGGTCGGCAAATGGAAGCTGGTTTGAGACGGGGATGAGATTCCGAAAGAAAATAAAGATATACATGGAGATATACAGGGAGATATACAGATAGGCAAATACTAGTACTATAAAAAATCCTCTAGTGTGTACTCATTTACACTGGTTTTTCAATTCCCACCGACATTAATTGCATAAAACCCCTTTTCCCTGATATTCTTGTCCACACCTGAAGTGAAGTCCCCATAATCAATTGAGCAATACCACGGGCACATATGTGTACACGGTAAATGTGGGTTGGCCTACATCGGACGGTTTGGAACACATAGATGTTCGAATTTGGTAGCTTGTGTCTTATATTTAGTATTTTTCGTTCATTCAGGTAATTGTGATGAAATTTTTTGTTTTCGGGTATTGGTAATAAAATGAATTGCTTGATTGTTGATAAAATAAAATAAAAAAAGTTCGAATTTGTGCACTTTCTTTGCCCTTGTTCGGTTTGGAACTCACAAAATCAAAATTTTGGAAAAAGTAACTTTTGTACTTTTTCTCTCTCTAACTTTTCAATCATTACTCTCATTTCTCACTCTATCTCTCTCCACAATCATTACACTCATTTCTCTCTCTACCTTTATTCAAAAACACTACTCAAAACCCACAACCGAACAAGGCCTTTGTGTTCATAGCATTTTGGTAATCAATTAGGAAACTATTTTGAATTACAACAACAAAATAATAACACAGCCAATGGCAACAATCGAGAGCGTAAATCAGGAAAAAAAAATTGTGGCGTAGTGTTCAGCAAGTTGGTACGCACATTAACTAATTCCACGGAACTTTGACATGTTGGAAACTAATTACGAGACGAACATAATTTGTAATTGCATATGGTAAATATCGGCGTATAATTTAACTGGTAAATAAAAATATTGGAAAAGGTTTTTACCTTTGCTGCTTTGTAATTTTTTTTTTTGTGTGTGGTGGTAATGTGAAAAGTCGACAGTGAGGTTCAGCTCATATAGTCATTCAATCATTAATTAACCTTGCCTTTCCGAGTTAATTATGCACAAAAACTTATGATTTGTAAGTACGTGTGAGGATACAATTCGACAATGTTTTTCCAGGAGTATAATTCAGGTGTCCGGGTCTGCTTATGTCATCTCAACTAATTCTGAAGGATCAATCTAACCGTCCACTTACGGGGCACTAAATTAAAGACAGAACGAACCTGATCAGTATGAACCTGGCCCAAAGGAATTAATAGCACATAAAAAGTTTCGAACATGAGACCTTAAGAGGATCTCACGGTCTAAGCCTTGATCACTACGCCAACCCCTCGGAGTTAATTCGGCAAATGTTGTTGTTCCCTTTGTCATAAAATTCTAGTCGAAGTCACGCGAACTTTTAAAAAAATTTACTCCAATTTGAATCAAATTTAGAAACTTATGCACAATTGTGTTTTATTTTGTTATCTAAAACAGGACATAATTTGCAATAAAATGACTAAAATTAGGGGACACCGAGAGTAGTAGTAGCTATGTAGCATCCAATGTTAGGAAACATTTATTTATTTATTTTAATTTCTTCAACGTGAACTAATAAACCAACGCCGAAGTCTTGCAAAATAATTTCCCAAAATTTCAATTCCAAGAGTTCAGTCCAACCCAATTGCCCTAAAGACGTGTTTTCTATCATTACTTATTATTTGTTCATTTAGTATGTTTATCGAAAAACAAATTATCGTAATTTTGGGGGAGTGATTTGCACACTGCTCATATTTATATCCACGCTTCTTTATTCGTCTTTATTCTTACGAAAATTACTATATTGTCCTTTGCTTGTTCAAATTTCCCCCATTATTGTTGTAATTCAAATGCACAACGACCAAAAAAAAAAGTGCAAATGGTAAAAAAGAGAGTATGGAATTACCATTCTTTTATGACGGCCAATAACGTGTTTTGATAATTAATATCCGTTAAGGACATGCTGAGAACATTTGTTAATACTGAAAATGTCCTTAACGGGTATTAATTATCAAAACACGTCTTAAACAGTCATTTTCCCTTCTTGTTTATATATATAAGTACAAAAGTTACCTCAACCTAACTCGTGGTATGGGCATAATTACAACAAAAATATAAATTAAAACACATTTCCAAAGTAAAATATGGTTGCATATTTAATAGTGGTTTTTGGACATTGATTAATCAAAAGCATACCAAAACTTTCAAGTTTCCACAATGGTTGAAAGTCGAAACTCGAATCTAATGATTCCAAACCTAACCCCACTATAGATAGCCACATTCTTATCCATCATTGGTTTGTTGTTTTGGAAGCTATAGAAAATTTTCAAATTGATTGAGAATTTAATCAATCGATCGACCACATGAGCTCCCAAAATTTCTCAGCTATCGACTATTTTAGGGTTTTAATCGAGCTATCCGCAAGTGAATAGTGGGATTGTGCCCCAAGGCTAGTCGAAAAGCGCGCGCATAAGCTAGCCGACGAGACACTTGATTTATCATAAAGGAAAAAAGTGAAGGGCATTTCCTTACTATAAATTAAACCTTGTCTAACTTTTCTTATTAAGGTTTGTGGTTAGTGACTTAGTGTAGGTAGTGAGAGTTGGTGTTAGAGCTTGGTTGGCGAAAATCTAGTCGAATAGCAGTTTAAATAAATACAATAGAATCAACACTTCTTAGGAGCCGTTCCAATTTCCCTTCTTTTTCTAGAAGTTCTTTTTCTTCAATTTTCAAGCTCAAATATAATGAAAATGCAAAATAATTTTTAATTTTTTTTGCACCGTATAAAAGATCTCGATAAAATCTATCAAACAATATCCATATTGGTAGGAAAATTATTTACATAAATACGTGATTTTTGAGCTTGAAATTACCTACTTTTTCCAAAAGTTATTTTTTCTTAAAACTGGAACGGCTCCTTAGTAGTATCTGATTAATAAATTTTGTAAGACAAATTCTCACATCAAAAAACTTAAAAAATGAATGTTTAGGATCATAGAAGGATCCGTAGTGAACTCCATTAGACGGCAGCTCTAAAGATAAACAAGGGGAATATAGTGTCCTTGTCTTATTTTGCTGTTAGCCTGTTCTTCTACCTTGTAATGCCAATTGCTTGTCAATGACATACTTTTCCTTTAAACTATTTTGCCGTTGCGCTTGTTCTAAGTTGTACAGTTGCTTCCTTGTTGTTGGCTTGACGGACAATGCTTGACTACTTACTTTGCAATTATTTGAAGCTTGGCGTGCTTACAAGGGTATCTTGGCAAGAAGCAAACACGTGGTGTCTCGATCTTGAGCATAATATTTGCTCAAGTATCAAGACAACCCGTGACAGTTGGTGAATTCCATTGGACCATTAACAGCAGCTCCAAAGACGAAGGCACAAGTCATTTGTGAAGTGAAGTCCCAAGTCCATGCACCCAAGAATGCATGATAAGCATTCCCAATACTAACTAAAAATTTAACATCCCTCACGTTAACTTACTAGGACCATGTTTGCGATAGTTGTGGATACAGATTTTAGTTTCAGATTCTGCTGTCAATTCTAGATTTTAGATTCGATAGAATTCGAAAAACATGTTTACCGTAACCGTGAAATCATGATTAAACTGCAGTAAAAGTTAGTACTACTTATTGCAAAAAGCTGAAAAATAAAACTTGAAACTTAAAATCATATCCGAAAAGCTACCTAAACCAGCTTTAGGATTTTAAGAAATTTAATTCCTTCTTTAGCTTTTCCAAACCTGTAAAATCTGAGAAACTACTATCTTGATTTTTTAATACACTCCAAAATTATTAAAAAAAAACTAGAATCTCAAAATTTGCAAAAATAATTTCTCGTGAACACCCGAATTTGGAAATTTTATAGTGCAGCCCGCACTCTAGGGCTGTAGAGCGGCTGATTCGGCTGTCCATTTCGATGTTCGACGTGGAAGGCTTGAATTTAATCGGAGTTCCTATTGATCCAAACTGTCCATTGCTCAGATTAAAATTTGAGCCAGCCATTATCGAAATGGACGACCGGATCGGCACAGTCCTGTAGAACAGCCCGCACTACATGATCCCGGGTCCATAAACAACCATTAGATTAGCCATCCACAATGGATGTTGTTAACCCACTAACCCAACGGAATTGTTTTAGTCCACATCAAGCCGGCCCACGACTCCGATCCAACACTAAGATCATCCTGTCCGTCCATCCCAACGGCTCTGGTTATCCGACACGTGTGATGCTAACCCGAAGAAAGCAGCTAGACGGTTTCTTGACCGGCACTTCGTAACCCAACTAATCTCACTCTCTACACACGCGCGTGGACACCAAAAATTAATCTCGACCATTCAAAATAAAAAATAGAACACGTGTCATCGGATAAAAACACCATTCGCATGCCTGTTCATAGAGAATGAAGCAGAATTAGCTGTGGAAACACTAAAACCACGTAAGATGCGCCAATTAAAACCCAGGGCCGGCCCTAGGCACATGTCCACCAGACGGCCGCCTAGGGCCTCCCTCTTTGGCCCTAATGATGAGGCCCCCAAATACTAGAATAGGTTAAATATTATGTATGTAAACCATATTGAAAGAAGTTTGGTGTAGCACCAGTGGCAAGAGC
>JAOTQK010000012.1:22266668-22278133 GCA_025642025.1 Rhododendron ferrugineum | reverse complement strand
AGATCGTAAGGTACGGTCGAGCAGTATTCGTGGCATACAGCAAGGTGTGCTGTAACAAGTTCAACCAGCGTTCGTGATGCGGGAGTTGTGGTAAAATCCTAATTCCGCCTTGTAGGGTTTTGCGGGTTTTATTGTTGTCTAATCTGTACGCGTCATTACTGTTTTCTAGGAATCGTTTCCCAACATGAAGATGGGTTGCGAGCTTCTCAAGCACAGGGAATAGATCTTATTATAGATTTGAACCCGAAGAAAGGTAGCTGGCGCACTCAGTCTTGGGGTGAGTACCAACTATCAAGAGGGGACCAACCTAAGGAGGCTTCACAAATCCAATCTCTGAAAGGGGTCCAATATGGTTTTCAATCTCTTGGAGTTGGTATGAAGACAAGAGTGGGGAGATGCGTTTCTAGTGATAGATCGTCCTCTAATGCCATCCTTAAATTGGAAATGAGAGTGAGAAGGTCAAAGAGGAAGATTATAAAGAAAAAACATATCGCGGAGATTGGTGTTAAAATTGATGACCAAATCCTTTGGAAAAAGAAGGGTCTTTCTTCTTCCCTTATGTTCAAGGAAGCTCGAAAAACTCTAGACTTTGGTCGTAGGTGAGGCATTGAGCCTAAAGGGGGGCGGAATTTCTTGTTAAGGAAATTTGTTGAAATGCAGGAAAACGAATTAGTGGAAAGGATTAACGCTCTCGATGACCTGGAGGAGGAGGATGATTTGGAGGATCTTGATGATATTGAGAAAGGAGCTTCTGTCTCTTTGGAGTTTTAATTCTGAGGTTTGGCCTTTGTTATGCCCCTTGGTTGGATCGTTGTGCGTTGGCTTTTCGTTTTTGGTTGCTTGGGCTGCTTTTCTAGATTTGTTTGGGTTGGTGTTGATGGTTTGGTGCTTTGATTTTTGTTTTTCGCTTGTTAGGTCTTGGTGTTTTCAGGTTGGTCTTTGTTGGTTTTTGTTTTCCGGTTGGCGTCTTGCATTCCTTAGGTCTTGGGTGGCGTTATGCCGGTGTGCCCTTGATCTTTTTAATCTTTGTAATCCTTTATAAAGATTAATAAATCCTTTTTGCTTAACAAAAAAAAAATATTTATTGCCTTTTTTGTTTGATTAGTATTGTATTAGAGCATCTCCATTGTAATAAGCAAATGAATGTGGATAAGCAAATTTAACAACAATGCTCAAAAAATACCCCACATTGTAATAAGCAAAGTTATAAGTCTTTTAGTAAATAATCAAATTTCACTCATTCCATAACCAAACTTAACAACTTTTATCAATAACCAAAACTCAATAACCAAACTCAAAACTCCAATAACTCAAAAAACACCCCATCTTGCCAACTCATTTGTGTAGCTGTTCCCTCTCAGGTCTGTGGTGGCATATGATTGTCTAGGTATGGCGGTGCCAATATGATTGGGATGTCTGAGCCTTGTGGTAAATGCCTTGTCCCTAGCTAGTTCTTTTAATCTTTGTAATGTCTTCAAAGATTAATAAAATTTCTCTTGTATTGATCAAAACACAAAAAAGACAAAAGAATAATCGAATAGGATTATTAAGCCAAAACAGGAACATACATCAAAAGGGTAAACATATCCCCCTAAATGGCAATAGAATAAATATCCGCTCCATATGATACCACAGAAAGCATGGAAGAATATACAATAACGTGGGTGAGGACAGCTGTTTTTGTGAATGGCAATAGGCCAATAGCTGTTAAGAGGCGGAAGCTTTACATTCAATGATCACATTTGTCAGCTCGTGGCTTTGATATTAAAGGGCAAACTCAGTGCACAAGGCTCCGCCATTGCGGGGTCTGGGGAATGGTTGATATACGCAGTCTTACCCCTGCAAGCAGAGAGACTGTTTCCATGACTCGAACCCGTGACCTCTAAGTCACAATGTAATTTATTGAATTACATTATGGCTCTGTCATATTTCTCATGGGGCCTGTCCTCGTGTGAAATTAATTTTATTTCGGTTTAGGTTGGAAACTATCTTGCCCTCTCATTTGGGCTGTCCTTAATGAGAGGCTTTTCGTTTCGGTTGGTATTTTGCCAACTTTTTTGTCTTGGGTTGAAAGTGGCATATGATTGTCGATAGGTTGGGTGCCAACGTTGTTGGGATGCTTCCTTATTGTTGTGATGCCTCTTGCTCCTTATCCTTTAATCTTTGTACTCTCCTCAAAAATTAATAAATTCTCTATTGCCATAAATAAATAAAAAAAAAGAGAGAAAAAAAGAAGAAGAAGAGCAATTGAGCTACTTTTGGGGGGCTCTTCTTGCTTCCGGCCCATAGGCTTCCAAGGGAAGAGAAGGTCACCATTAGCCACCCTAGCCAACTCCATGCGCGTCCAGATTAAAAGGTGATAAATGAATCAAAGCTCCAATTATTCCAAAACAAAAAGTCTATAAATACAACTTTAAAACAGAACACCAGGTACAACTGCGTTCGGAGCTATGCGATGCACGTATCACATGTAAATTCAAATTAATTGGGTTGCAAAAGGAGGGATTAGATTCCTACTCAATCTGGTAATGTGATTCCTGATCGGATGTGTCATCTGGAATCATAATCATATTCGTGTCTCTTCCAAATATGGGAATCCTAAGAGTGTAGCATCACATTCCTATTCTTGTTCCTTTCAAACGTTGAAATCATGGAAGTATGGTGTCACAATCTCATTTCTTCTCAAGATTCCTGTCATCCAAATTGAGCCTTAGCTAAAAAGAATCTTGCCTGGCCTGCTCAAAATGTCATGAAATCAAAAAACTATGCAGTACCGCAATGAGGAATCAGTTTCCAGTACAATGTTTTCGCCATGAAGCCCTTGATGCTAAAAGAGGAGTTAATAGAGCAACCCCCCGTATTGCCAAAGCTGCTTGCATAGTGTCAAAAAAAATAAAAAAATTACCAATGTAACAGTTCGGGGCCATTTTGGCACAATCTCAAATTTAGATCATTAGATTAAACTCATCTCATTTTTCAAAACAAATGAAACGGCTTGGATGAAGTGGGAGAAATGACTTTGCCATTTTCGGCATGATAAATGGCAATGGGGGGACTTAGATTTTGTCAAATAATATGCCAAATTATGACAACGGCAAGGGAAATGGCAACGAGGCGGACTTGCTGTTACAAGGAAAAGAAATCCCTAAGGCGACATCGTGAATCAAGAATCACATATTAATATGTGAGTTGTTGTGTGCACGCGCGAATTTATAAGCAATATTCATGCACCTATTATATAATATGAATAACAGGATGATATGGCCTCCTTATCGTAAAGAAGGTAACAAAGGTCCACTTATGTTATGCATTGGGTGATACGACAAAATATCGTGGGCTAACAAACAGGTCATAAACCAAAATATAGAAAGTTTGGAAATCTACAATAATTTTGTTGGAACATCACGACAAATTATTGGATATAATTGAAATGTTTACAAAAATTAATATAATTTCACGAAATCGAATGGGGCCCGTGCCTCCGCGGGACGCCACCTACATCCGTCCCTGCCTTGATGCCATTGGGCCAAATGCCCGTCTTTCATCTTTCATGAATACGTCATAATCGAATCCAATTATGTTCAACCAAAAAAACAAATTATAACGTCTCTACTGTTAGAGCATCTCCAACCCTTGATTTCAAATTCGAGATGCCAAATTTTTTTTTTTTTGAAAGTTTATGTGGCATTTTGGCATCTTCAATTTGATATGAAAACCTTCTCTCCAACCCTTATGCCAAATTATATTTATTTGACATCATGCTATCCCTCTCCAATCCTTAATGTCAACTCTTATGTCACACATAAAAGGGAAAAAAAAATCAACGACACTCTTTCGAAATTCAAATGGTTAGATTTTTGAAAATTAGCATGCCACTATGTTGATGTCAAAATTGACATGTTTGGAGCTACCTTCAATTCCACGTGGAATTGGCATATGGAAAGATAACATGGTTGGAAGGCTTGAAGCTTTCAAAAGTAACCGTTGTATCGTCCACGTCATATTTGACATCTCCCGTTGGAGATGCTCTTAGGTAGTTATTCATTCCTGGTAGTAATAGAATTATATTCAATACAAGTAAAAACTGAATATGGAACCCAATATGTTATTTTAGCAAAGTAATGACTCTCTCATAATAAAAAACAAAAGGATTTCTTTTTACATAGCTAACTATGGTTTCACTAGCACAATGATTAAAAGAGACTAAAGAGTAAAGTTGTAACCACAACCAGTAAAAAAATGGATATTGTTCACCCACTCCTCCTTTTCTTGCTCTTATTCCTATGAAATTGTCAAATTACACTTTTAAAATGCAAAAAAGTAAATTAAGAAGAACAATTTGATAATTTCAAGTGAATAAAAACGTGTCAAACGAATAAAAGGGTTGCAAAATCATTTTGCTTGTGAAATTGGCATCCAATAATGCTACGGTCCCATAAACTTTCCTGAATGGGACGCAGTACCAACCCTAATTTGGATGGGTCTCACATTATTTTAACCCTCTCATATATATCAAACCCTACACCCCTCTATCTCTTTCTCAAACATCACTTCAGCCCTTAAGCTCATCCTCTTCCTCAAGAAATCCTAAAATACCCAACTAACATTCTTCCTAAGCAGTACATGCAATCTCACAAAATAATCTTTTTGTTTCTTTGCCAATCGAATTGTCGATCTATTTGGAAGACTAGTCCTCCCCCTATGTCGTTTTTGATTGGTACATGCAGGATAGGAGGGTAGCCTTAATAGAGACTTAGACTAAGTCAAGTCGTCCCATGACAAGACAGTGGAGAGTGTGGGATAGCAAAAGGGTCCAAAGTTTCAAGCCAGAGAACATCATCCAGATATGAATCAAGCCATATAAAAGCTATTGAAAATCATCCGAAAACAGAGATAAAGAAAACCAGTCAAACCCGAAAAGAGACGAAACGAATGTCGAACTCCTAAACAGAAGCCATTACCCATCCACGCTGTAATCATGAACCACAAAAGTGGAGATAAGCATATAAATGCACCATGATTAGGTATCCTAAATTGCATTGGTATTAATTAAGTCCTCTTTCACCCATGTGGTTTGGGTTATGTGCATATACACCCTCTATAATTCAAAAATGTGCACATAATCCTTGTGGTTTTAAAAACGAAAATGATATGTATACCGACCACCTCCACCGAAATCGTACCGACGGCCGCTGGCGGGCAGTCTCCGGCCATCGAACGGCCGATCCGAGCCATCCAAAAATTCTATAAAAAAAAATTGAGGGGCCCTATGCGAGAATCAATGGCATCCGATGTGTGTATGGTGCTTGGATCAAGCACTCTTTTTTTCGTGTATATATGTCTATATGTATATACATGAAAAAAAGGGTTCTTGATCCAAGCACCCTACACACTTCGGATGCCATTGATTCTCTCGTGGGCCCCCTCGATTTTTTTTTTTAGAATTTTTGGACTGCTCGGATTGGCCGTCCGGTGGCCGGAGACGGCCGTCCGTTGGCCGTCGGTACGATTTCGGTGGGTGGTTGGTCGGTACGGCTAGCATTACTCTGTTAAAAATGTGTGGATAAACCCCTTACCGTCATATTTTTCATACATATTAACGAATGTGTATCTCACATGCCTCTAGAGTCTAATCTAAATTGTTCATAATTTATTAAATAAAGAATAGAGCATCTCTGCGAAATATCATCTCGATTAGGTATCAATTAATAACCCAGTGATCTAATTCTTGGTAAATTCAAATTTAAAATTTTAATTTCATAATAAATTTGATTCGACCTTGAGAATTTTATTTTTTGATGGACTTGAATTTTGGCTTAAATGTAGTACTCGTCAAATCTATAATATCAACGGTTTGGATCCAATTTTTGATATAGGGGATGGATTAGTTAGATTTAAGGATGAAGAAAAATCAAGGGAGAGCATTAGGACGTATCGGTCTTTTAATGTTATATCAGTTAATATAGATAAAAACATGACGTCATGGGGTCTATCTGTACAGTTTCCAAACCATAGGGAGTTATGTGTACAATTTTGAACCATAGGAGGTGTATCCGCTCATGACCCAAACATGAGGGGGTCAAAGAGGACTTTACCCATATTCTTAACTCTTGTTATTAGCCAATATTGGTGCAGCTGATCTAACTCACACTGAAACGCAAACACCTTAAATGAATTTCCTTTCTGGAGATGATCACTCCTCCTTCACAGTAACAGCCAAAGACTTTTAAAGACCTTCCATTTTCCATGCAATAAAAGTCCATTTAATAGACAGCCAATTATATATACCATGAGGCAATTAAGTCCAATTTGCGTGCTATTTGGGGCATCTCAAAAGGGCATTTTGTCCATGATTGATGTGAAACAACCGAGGGAAATTACCGGACACTCAGACAGTGGTGGCCCGGGACATAAAATAATTATAGTTCTAAAATCCACAAAACATGGTATGGCTTGGGTTTTGAGCGAGATTTTTTAGACTAATGAGTGGAGAGAGATATATAGATAGAGAAAATTTATTGGACCGAAGTTTTGGGTTTTGGCTAGACCAGTTTCCCCTCAATGAAGTGGCATTGTTTCCAATACAAGGAGAAAGCTAAATATTTGAGAAGCAAGTCAGACATGTAAAAGATAATACTCCATTTGTCCCAAATTGCTCATCTTTTTTTGAAACAGTGTATTTTAGAAAAAGTATAATGTATTAGCATGAATTTTCTTTCAAAATTTTTGCAGCAATTTAAAGATCTCATTGACAAGAAAAAATTGGTGCAATTTTTTTTTAAAAAAACTCATAAATATGTCATTTTTGCGTGCAAAATGCACAGTTCCTAAAAAGGGCGAGCAATATGGGATGGAGGGAGCAATGTTGTAGGATCACTTTCTTTTTATCTTAATAATATAACATCACCTTTTTTATCTACATGATTTTTTTTTGCAAAAGTTAATAATGCCTCAATTGTTTTATAGATTATTGGTTCGTATGGACAAAAGAAATTTAAAAATTAAAAAAGTTAATATAGATTATTGGTTCGTATCGACAAAAGAAATTAAAATTTTAAAAAAAATTTCTTTTTATAGATTATTGGTTCGTATCAACAAAAATTAATAATGCCTTAATTTTTTATAGATTATGGGTTGCACTACACGTTGTTATTGTGAATTGCAATAGGCTAATTAATAGCTGTTAAAAGCATTTGAATAATCTTGGGCCTCTCTTCTTGCCTCCCAGAGGCATCCAAGGGAAGAGGAGGTGACCAAAATAGCCACCATAGTCAAGTCTATGGGGCCTAGAACACTTAGGTGATCATAATTGACTGAAGCTCTCAGTTCTTCCCAAATGCTGTGTAGTAATTTGATATTCCATCTTAATTGGCTACACATGCCCCTTGATATCGATCAATTTCGGCCACTTCTGCTAATTATTCTCATCAGTCATCCTCGTTCTGGCCCAGACAAGTGCAAAATTTCCACAAATCGAAAACATGTGTTGTAGATATTAAGACTATCAGTACTTCCTTGAGTTGGGGAAAAACAAAAGTGACCAGGGCGCCCAACGTCAAGTCTACCCCTCCGTGCACGGTAAGTTAATTCCATGTTTATTGCATGGCATATATCTTGCCAACTCATTTGTGCAGCTGTTCCCTCTCAGGCCTTTGGTGGCATATGATTGTCGAGGTATGGCGGTGCCAATCTCGTTGGGATGTTCGAGCCTCGTGGTAAATGCCTTGTCCCTAGTTCTTTTAATCTTTGTAATGTCTTCAAAGATTAATTAATAATATTTCCCTTTTACTGATCGATCAAAATACAAAAAAGACAAAAGAATAATCGAACAGAATTATTAAGCCAAAACAGGAACACATATTGAAACGGTAAACATATCCCATGAATGGCAATAGAATAAATATCCGCCGGATATGATGCCACAAAAAGCATGGTTTAGGTTGGAAACAGTCTCGCCCTTTCATTTGAGTCTGTCCTTATGAGAGGCTTTTCGTTTTTTTTGGTATTTTGCCAATTTTTTGTCTTGAGTTTGGAGTGGCATATGATTGTCGATAGGTTGGGTGCCAACGTTGTTGGGATGCTTTCTTATTGTTGTGATGCTTCTTCCTCCTTATCCGTTAATCTTTGTACTCTCCTAAAAAATTAATAAATTCTCTTTTGCCATTCAAAAATAAAAGGGAAAAAAAGAAGAAGAAGAGCAAATGAGTTACTTTTGGGCGGCTCTTCATGCTTCCGGCCCAGAGGCTAGCTTCCAAGGGAAGAGAAGGTCGCCATTAGCCACCCAATGTGATAATTGAATGAAAGCTCCAACTCTTCCAAAACAAAAAGTCTATAAACACAACTTTAAAACAAAACACCGGATACAACTACGTTCGGAGCCATTCGATGCATGTACCACAAGTAAATTCACATTAATTGGGTTGGAAAACGGTAATTGATTTTCACACTTTATTTTTTACCCTCATGTTATATGAATTTACAAAATTAACCTTTTATTTCTATAGTTTTTCACACTTAGAAGGCCAACATTATAAATTGACATCACAAAACGGTAAAAAAGAGTGGTTATTAAAGGCGGATATGAAAATCACTCATTGGAAAATAGGAGAGTTTCCAAGATATTGGAGTATTAATATTAAAAACATTTATAAACATCCTCCTCAAAATATTGACTTGCAAATTACAATCCAGCATTTGCATGTGCCACATTGCTTCACTTATACGCAAAACTAGATCCCATTCTTCTATAAAACTGAGAACAGTGAAAGACATTTCCACATCTTTTGTTTGCCCAGGGTATTTTGCCTTAATAATAAAGTCAAATGATTTTTTGTCGTTTTATTCAATTTTTTTCATTTGTTTGTTTTTCGCCAAATTGTTGTGGCTTATTGGTTGGCCCAGAAAAAGGAAATCAAGCAAACAAACAAAAAATTATGAACCAGACTTAATTTTTTTTTAAGGAAAACAAAAATAATAAAAATAAAAGTCTATGTTTTGCATAATTTTTGTCTTTTGTGAAAGTTTTTAAGATTTTGATCATAATATTTTTAAGATTTCTTTCGTCTAGACGAACCATTAATTTCAAAGATTGAAGTAAACCCATCAGTGACGGAAAAAGTTTGAATCAAAAGGTAAACATATCCCATGTTTGGACGGAACTTCCGCATTTAGGATAAACATGCCAATTATTGGGTACTCCCGGAGTACCATGTGGCATTTCCATGTGCACTCATCGCAAATAACATATCGTGACTACATTAATTATATAGGTCACTCCTTATCTCCCAACCACCCAACCAAGTGAAAGATAATAATGTTCCTTCCGAATAATTTGCCATTAAGTAAATTGTTAGGGATGAGAGTACCACGTAGGCAACATCACATAGTATTCTGGAAACGCTAAATAATTACTCGGATAAATATCCCACGGATATGATACCACATAAAGCATAGAATAGACAATGACAATAGGCCAATAGCTCAGTAACGGGGCCAAGATTTTGACCCAAGGGGCCCACTAAATCGACAAATAATTTTTATCGGAACGTATACTTATTAAATTATAAAAAAATTCATTAATATTCAAAATCAAATATATACAAATAAAAATTTTAAAACTCGGGGCCGGAGGGCCAACATAGCTTCGCCACTGCCAATAGCTCACTTCTTGCTTCCTAGAGGCCTCCAACTCTCCAAGGAAAGAGAAGGTGACCAATAGACAACGTAGTTGACTTGCGGCCCCAAAATGTTGATGATGATAATCAACTGAAACCACCCGGCCAGTTCTTCCCACATGACCGTCGATATCAATCAATTTTGTCGCCTTCTGCAAATTGTTCTCATCGGTCGTCCTCCTTGATTACGATCCACACAGCTGCAGAATTTTTCCACAAAATGGAAGCGTAAGCCGTAGATATTAATTAGTACGTATACCTATGCACACAGCTGCAGGATTATAACTTTTGGAAGATTTAATGTGTGATGTAAATTTCAATTTATCTCAACCACGCGATTTACATATGCGATAAAACCATGTTCCTATAAATAGTCCCCCATACAATGGAAATTTAAAGCTTTCATCCTTCTAAGCAACGATTGCTACTCCTAGCTTGTCGAAAGAAACCAACCATGCCATCCCTACCTAAAAGGCCTCCCAATTTCCAAGTAGTTCACTCCATAATCATGTTTGTCTTTGTAATCATCCTTCCATTTGTCTCTTCATTTGATTCCGCCGTTGCTCGTGCTTCTCCTGCAACTCAAACAGTTGCAAAACAGAGTGAAGCAGTCGCTCTCTTGATGTGGAAAGCTAGCCTTGACAATCAAAGCCAATCTCTCCTTTCATCATGGAATGAATCTAGGCATTGCACTTGGGTCGGAATTGGTTGCAATGACGCCAGTGAAGTAACCAATTTAAACCTTGACAGTATTGGCTTGAGAGGTACGCTTTCCAATCTTAACTTCTCTTTGTTACCACATCTAGTGAAACTTGATCTGTCGAACAACTCAATATATGGGACCATCCCCTCTTCAATAGGGAACCTAGAATACCTCACAACATTGTACCTTTACGAGAATTCTCTTTCTAAATCTATCCCACAAGAAGTAGGAATGCTAAGATCTCTCACTGACCTTGCATTGTCAACGAATAATCTCACGGGATCAATCCCCGCTTCAATAGGGAACTTGAGAAACCTCACAACGTTGTACCTTTACAAGAATTCTCTCTCTGGATCTATCCCTCAAGAAGTTGGATTGCTAAGATCTCTCACTGATCTTGAATTGTCAACGAATAATCTCACGGGATCAATCCCTGCTTCAATAGGAAACTTGAGAAATCTCACAAAATTGTACCTTCACCACAACTCTCTCTCTGGATCTATCCCTCAAGAATTAGGAATGCTTCGATCTCTCACTGATCTTGAATTGTCAATGAATAATCTCACGGGTTCAATCCCCGCTTCAATAGGGAACTTGAGAAACCTCACAACGTTGTACCTTTACACGAATTCTCTCTCTGGATCTATCCCTCAAGAAGTTGGATTGCTAAGATCTCTCACTGATCTTGAATTGTCAACGAACAATCTCACTGGATCAATCCCTGCTTCAATAGGGAACTTGAAAAATCTCACAAAATTGTACCTTCACCACAACTTTCTCTCTGGATCTATCCCTCAAGAAGTAGGAATGCTAAGATCTCTCATTGATCTTGAATTGTCAATGAATAATCTCACGGGATCAATACCTGCTTCAATAGGGAACTTGAGAAATCTCACAAAATTGTACCTTCACCACAACTCTCTCTCTGGATATATCCCTCAAGAAGTAGGAATGCTAAGATCTCTCACTGATCTTGGATTGTCAATGAATAATCTCACAGGATCAATCCCTGCTTCAATAGGGAACTTGAGAAACCTCACAACGTTGTACCTTCACGAGAACTCTCTCTCTGGATCTATCCCTCAAGA
>JAOTQK010000012.1:22176902-22191171 GCA_025642025.1 Rhododendron ferrugineum | reverse complement strand
AGAGTACAAAGCTGACCGGGAGAGAGAGAGAGAGAGAGAGATAACGGATAATCCCTGCATATGATATGTGGCTTTTGGCCTGGAACTTTCCCTTGTGATAGCCTATTGGGTTTACTGGCAGACCAGTGTGTGGTCCCGCTTTGAATTGTTCTGCTACTGATGTAAACCGAGACAACAGATGTACACAGGACTTCTCCTGACGTAGTTCAGTTCTCACTGTTAGGTTCATTTTGTCCATGACACCCCTTCCTGGTTCTGCCAGTATTTTCTCGAGAATTTTGCCACGATTCTCAAAGAAGCAACCTCACTTTATACTAACATAGGTGACCTTCCTAGCTATAAAGGGTATCCTGCTATACCCCGCCTGGCAACCCACCTCATAGAAGTCATTAAAAGCAATGCTTAACCTCTTCCCATTTTGCAGGTATCACTGTTCTACACCATAGGAATGGGCAGGAGATCGAGTCTCCTCAGTGATTGTTCTCGGCTACTCGAGAAAGATAGTCTCATTGAACCTAAATATTGGGATCTCCAGTCAACTAGGTTGGCTACCCCCACGGTAACTATGAGCGTAGTGGCTTTAGCTCCATTTCTTTCGATGCTTGCTCAACTAGCTCTCGGTTTAACCCTTTGGTTAGCCGATCCGCAATATTGTCCTTTGACCTCACATAGTCAATAGTGACAACCCCACTTGAGAGCAGTTGCCTAATGGTATTATGTCTACAACAAATATGTCTAGACTTACCATTATACATATTACTATGTGCTCTTCTTATTGCAGATTGATTGAAGCAATGGATACTAATCACTAACATAAATTTCGACCATCTTGGAATATCCTCCAGAAACTGGCGCTGACGGTGAATGTGGACACAATAATCGATGAGGGCGAAGGTGAGGTTTTCCGGCGTTTGTTTTCTTGCTGGCTTTTTTCCCGATTGGTTTCTAGTGGGTTTTCTCTCCGGTCTAGGTCTTCCCATCCAGCTGAGTACCGGTCTAGGTCTCCCCCAGATCCGGTGGGTGTGGTAGGTGGGCGAATTACTTTCAAGTTTTTTCTGTTTTGGTGGTTTTTGTGTGGTGTTCGGAGTTTGAGACCTGTGGCCGCCGTGGTTCGTGGGCTAGTTTTGCTGCCGCTATGCCTGCCCACGTGCCGGAGTCTGTTGTGCCAGTGAAGACTTGCCCTGGAGTGGCGTCCTTGTTGTGATTGCGAAGGCGTGCCGGCGTTTCGTTGGTGTTGTTTTCCTCTCAAGAGCTGGTCGGTGTGCCAGTTTGGTTCTACTTTCGATTGACAATTTCATGTTGCGCTTACTTCGGGTTTGAGCTTTGGATCCTCTACTTCTGAGTCACAGACGAGATTCTCATATTGGCACTTAGTATGTAGGTTTGCTTCGACAGGGTGTCCTTGAGTCTGTAGCCTGTGTGCTTCTAGCAGTAACTCGTGTCTGTGATTTGATAGTTTTGGTTCATTCTTATATATTGTGATGAAATCTTTTCCCTTCGGGTGATGAATGATTGCGTTGATTGAAAACAAAAAAATTAAGAGTGTCTCTACCTTCAATTTTGTGCTCTCCTCTGTCCATTTTTGTTTGCTTTGTATAATAGAAGGTGCTATTTTTGACCTCCAAAATTAAGCTACTTTGTGAAATATATGAAATCTTTTGCACTTATCAAAAGATCTCACTGGGTACATTTTTAAAGAATTATTCTCGAAATCATTTTTTTTTTTGAGGTAAAAATGACTGAAATTATATGAAGCACTAATGAGCCCAGAGGGGGGTGAAATGCCAATCATACTAACAGACTCAACTTTTCATATGATGCAAACCAAAAAGGGAATGAGGAACAACTAGTGAGGATGATATATGATAATATTATTCAGTGCTTTTAGGGCTTGCCAACCTAATCTCTCTGCACATACATAGTGCCGAGAGAGTACGCAAACATGATACCTGAACTTTGAACAACATATATATTTGATTGATATATGAGCAATTTATCCTGAGTTGGATCTGTTTACTATGGAGATGAAGGGTAGTGCCACAACATTAGCATCGGTCGAATAGACACCAAAGTAAAAGTACTCTTTCGGTACCGCTACACTTTACTTTACGGCACTATAAAAAATTCACAATTGTACCGACTGATTTTTGTTTTTGTTTTTTTTTTGTTTTTGTTTTTGCTGTCAAAAGGCCGATTCCCATTGAGTATTGTTTTTTATCTGACATCTTTCAATTATTTTATTGGGTGTTGCGACCGATAATTGTTTTAAATTATCTTTGTCCACTTCACGGCTTCTACATGACTGCTATAGCTAGTTCAGGTACTCCAGCGCCGGAAATAATTTAAAAAAATTAGCAGTCAAGGCTGAGATATTGAGGTGAAATTTTAGGCATGAGACAGGAAATACTAGTTAAGGCTAGCTGTTAAGATATTGAGGTGATATTTTATGGGCATACCTGAGATAAAGGTGAATTTATTAGACCAATTAGAGGATGACCTAGAGTATAAAGTTCAAAACTGTATATGCTCAATAGACAAGCTATAAGGATGCATTCAGCTTTGCCTAGAGGACTTTGGCCCAACGGCATTAGCAGTGCACTTAGGTGTCAGGAGGATCAGCATCAGCAGTTCAATTCCTCTTCTGAAGTGTGCCCTTAATTTAATTATTCCAACAATACTGACTTTCGCCAGTCAAAAAGAGAGAGGATGCATTCAGTTCAAGCAAGTCAAGCTAAAAGGATTTATTCAATTTTAACTAGTAATGGAGCAAACTTCTAGTGATCTTTTGTTTATTGATTATTTTGGGATTCATCATTTGCCTTGATGAGAAGAATCAAAAAATTTATAAGAATATAAAAACCAAAATGGAAAAAATTCAGATATGACAACACTAAGGACATCAAGACAACTTCGATCATTTTTGGTCTCAAGGGAACTGTTTTTGCTTTTGGTCGTAATGTTTTACTGTTTCGATTTCTCTCGTCAAGACGAATGATTAATCCAAAATTTAACAGCAAATTCAACAAAAACTAAGAAAAATCAAACAGAAATATCACGATCCAAATTTTGAAGTTTCACCAAAGTTGCTAAATGTTGTACCAGGTGCACAAGACTTAAATCTACAACGGTGTATGAGAGCAAGCTTAACATCAAATAAGTTCTCCAACAAAAAAAGAAGCCAAGTTTAACACAATCATAGTTCTTTTACTCAACTACAATTCCTCTGATCTCAAGGTTGTCCAGAACTTTGGGTCTTCTGTAATTCTTCAGCAAGAGAGAGCAGCAAACAACACTTACCGAAGAAGCGGCCATTGCAGCTCCAGCAATCCACGGCGGTAACCGAAATCTAGTGGATGGAAAAAGGACTCCGGCAGCAATTGGGATGCCGATGAGATTATAACCCAGAGCCCAAACGTAGTTGAGACGTATCCTCGAAAAGGTTTTCCTTGAAAGGTCAATGGCCGTTATCACGTCCTCCAAGTAGCTCTTCATAAGAACTATGTCAGCTGCCTCAATAGCAATGTCTGTTCCGGCACCAATTGCCATTCCAACATCTGCAGCTACGAGTGCCGGGGAGTCATTGATTCCATCTCCCACCATTGCCACAACGTAGCCTGCAGCCTGTGCATTGAAGACGTATGATCATAGCATGTAAATAATGGGATTGCTAAATTTATGTGTAGCTAGAACATGGCAATGTAGAAGTTCCAAGATTATGAAAACTGATACTCCCCCTGCCCCATTTATTTCTCCATTTTCACTATTCTGGACATCTCAAAATAATCTTCTATATTTTTAATTTATTCTGAGTTCAAAAGATTTTGATAACTTTGTCTTCAAGAATTTTAATTGAGACTTTTGACAATATCTTGAATTTTTTTCCCCAGGGAAATACGTTATTTATCTTTCCCAGTAGAAGTGCAGATTGCGAAAAAAATTGGAACGGAGGGAGTAAAAGAGGTTGTCAACCAATCTATCCTGACTAATAAAGGACGAATAGACCAGATAAGTCATGGCAGGAATACACATAGGATGAACAAGCATGAAGTGATAATATAGGGTCGAAGTCTATTCGAATTGCTACCTGTAATTCCTTTACTTTCTCTGCTTTATGCTCGGGCTTGGCTTCTGCGATGACAGTGTCAATTCCAACTTCCTTGGCAATTGAATTGGCTGTTCCCCAATTATCACCGGTCACCATTATACTTCTGACTTTCATTGACTTGAGAATGGAAATGACTTCACCAGCACTGGGCTTCAAGGGATCAGAAATGGCAAGGACTCCAACTAGCTCCCTATCTATGGCTACAAGAACCCCAGTTTGAGCCAAACCTTCAGTTTCCGCGAGCATTTCTTCAGCATCGACAGGGATGACAATGTTTTCTTCCAACATCAAGCTCTTGTTTCCTACAATCAGTTCCATGTTCCTAACAATGGCCTTTACTCCATGGCCGGTTATGGATTTGAAGTCTTTAGCTTCTGGCCAGGCAGGATTCTCCTCATCTTCTCGGAATTTCTTGGCATACTCAACAATGGCCTTGGCCAAAGGATGCTCACTGTTCACCTTAAAAAAATACCCAGCATTGTGAGGAGTCCTTCTTTGTCAGGAAATTTCAAAGAATACAAAAAATCAAGGGGCATCTTGAAATTAAATGAAACCGAAATCGCCGGTTGATACCTCAGCTGCAGCAACCAGTTCATAGAATTCTCGAAGCACCATATTTTTTAAGAGCCTTGTGTTAATAACTACTGGCTTGCCTGTGGTGAGAGTTCCTGTCTTGTCGAAGACAATGCAGTTCACCTACAAAAAACCATACGCATCAAGATTCTAGTATCGCTACATAAACTAGTTTTGAATGATGTTTTTTCCAATTTGATCAACAATACATTTCAGACTTTTAAGGTAATAAACATGAGTAAAAATTTATGAAGTGCAGTTTCTAATTAAAGAAGAAAATTGATTTCTCAAGCTACCTTGTGTGCACTTTCTAGTGCTTGGCCCCCTTTAATTAGGACACCTTGGGAAGCACCAACACCAGTACCAACCATAACAGCAGTGGGAGTGGCCAAGCCTAGAGCACATGGACATGCAATGACCATAACAGAGATGCCAAATTGCAGCGCAAGCTCGAAGATATCCATGGAGGCAGGTATCCAAGATCTCGGGTAGCCATGAAATGTCCCAGCTAAAAACCAGGCAAGGCAAGTGGAAAAAGATAGAATTATAACCTGCAAAGTATAGTTAGAAAATGTTACCGAAGGCCAACAATGACAAGAACTATTATTCGTTTGCTAACTCCGTGTCTCTATCCAGCAGATCTAGAGATTGAATCTTCATAGGCAAACTAATACAGTAAAGTTCCCCCAAGAATACTTAGAAGACAGTCCTATTTCCGAAACTTGTTTCCCACCAAGGACAATAAGACTTCGCACCTTGAAGGGAAGTAGTTCAGTAAGAAAATTTCTCAACACTGACAAATTTATCGCTGCACCTAAAATATAAAGCACTGAGAAAGTTCTCATTAAAAGGACTTCAATGTACATAGTTTCCCTTGCATCAAATAAGTTCCGAATATTGGATTAGGAAGAAATTTACTGGGAAAAAAACAGATCAGGTAAACTTACCAGAGGCACAAAATATTTGGAAATGCGATCAGCAAATTTCTGCACCGGAGCTTTAGCCATCTGTGCTGATTCCACGAGCCGAACAATTTGGGAAAGAGCACTCTCTGATCCAACTCGAGTTGCCTTTATATGTAACACACCATTCTCATTCACCGTGCCTCCAATGACCGTATCACCCTTCCTCTTTGCCACTGGCCGCGCTTCTCCTGTAATCATGCTCTCGTTTACATGGCTTTGCCCCCATATGACATAACCATCTGAAGCCACTTTCGCACCTGGAATAATTTTAATCACGTCGTTCTTTTGTATCAATCGAATATCGATTTCTTCTTCACCCATTACATTTCCTTCTTTATCAAGGGTTAACAGTATAGCCGCCTCGGGGGACAGTTCCATAAGCTTTGCGATGGCCTCAGACGTCTTACCTTTGGCCAAAACCTCCAAATACTTCCCAAGCAAAATAAAAGAAATGAGCATCGCGCTAGTCTCAAAGAAATCCGTGGATTTGAAATATGGAGAAGTTGCGGCTCTCATTACAGAGTACACTGAATAGAAGTAGGCCGCGTTTGTTCCCAACATAATCAAAACATCCATGTTGGCTGAGCCATGACGTAATGCATTGTAAGAACCAACGTAGAATCGACGACCAATAACAAACTGAACAGGGGTAGCTAGGATCCACCTCATAAGCTCCCCCACAGTAAGCATATTCACCACTTTAGTATCCATTGCCTGCTTGAGTCCAGGGATGTACATAAAGACCATAGAAGTTAAGAAAACTGGAATTGTAAACACTGTGCTCCACAGAAAGGATCTATAGTACTGTTTTATTTCCTCCTTTCTATGGGATTCTCTTCCTCCTGCTTCGGGGAAAAACATTGCTTTAAAACGCCCAGATTCAGTTGACTCGATGACTTTGATCAAATCTCTAGGTCCTGTCGAATCTGTTCTGTAAGAAATGGAAAATTTATAGAGCTCAGGGTCAATGTCTACCTCTTGAACACCTGGGAGTGCTTGAAGCGAACTTTCAATCATTCTCATCGAATGACTATTCCATTTTCCTTCAATTTTTAGCTGTATTTTGCTCGTATTTTCTCCTGTACTTGTCAAAATGGCTTCGAACCCAGAGTCTTCTACGGCTTCTAATAGCTTGTCGTAGCTGACAACCTTCGGATCATACCAGATTTCTGCTTCTTCGGTTGCCAGTGCAACTTGGGCTTTTTGAACACCAGGTACTGCTCGCAAAGCTGATTCAACAGTCGTAGAACAAGAAGTACAAGTCATGCCCTTTATCTGTATCCGACATACATTGGTGGATTTCTCGTTTGTCTCATCTTCTACCAACGTTGCCTGAAATCCCACATCTTCAATGGTCTCTCGAATTGTTTCCGTCTGGAGAAGAATAACAAATTCTTACACGTGAAACAGTGGGAATGTTGACAGAAGGTGTATAATGAAGTGCAGAGCTTTCTTAAAACATGACTATTTGTAAGAAATGAACAGCATTGCAAAAAGCTAGAAAAATGTTTCAGAACACAAATGAAATTACTAGTACTCACTCCTTTGATTATTTCGTGACTAATTTACTTGTATTCACAAAATCGCTAATATTTACATCGAGACGCTTCCAAGAACAAACTCGAAATATTCATGCAAACGTACTTATATTTCACATGCACACGTAGTAATATGGGCCATGAGTCCATCCAAAACTCAACCAATACGCACCTAAAAACGAACGAGAAATGAAGTTTCTTGCCTTAGGTTTGGCTGAAAATTCAGAGTATCAACTGGAAAATTCAGTTGAAACTAGGGTCGATCGTTAAATGAACCAAACTGCTCGCGGTCAAAAATCTATCCTTGTTTTTTTTTTTGAAAGGCAGATCTTCTGTTAGAGATCCTACTGGATCAGAGAACAGAGCTTACTAGGGAGATTACATGGGGAGATATGGGCTACACAACCTTTCCTACTACATCTAGCAAGCCGTTCGATTACACCAAGTAAACTTAAAATCAAAGTTTACAGAGAGAAAGAATATCATCAGGTAAAGCTTGAATAGTTCAGATCTTTTGATCCCAATTATGCTGCAGCATCTTGATTATAGGTTCGCTGTCAGATTCAAAGATTGCTTCTCTCATTCCCCAAGCTCTGGCCATGGAAATTACAACTCGGATAGCCCATGCTTCAGGCGCTAGAGCTGAGGAGACTTAGATTATTTGGCTCCATAAGATAACAAGCCACTCGAGCCCAATTCACTCATTAAAAGTTCGTTTACGATAGATTTGACTAATTAATAAACAAATCAATCTCGAACCCATTTTTCGAAACTTGTTAAGTTTTCAAAACCGATCTTGAACAATTCATTGGTTGGCTCGTTGTAGCCGATTACACTACTGCTGTGTGGGAGTGTAAGACGGTGTGTAAGTGGGTGTGGTTCTGACATTTTTTATGGACCTCGTCCCACCAATACCAGGTAATCATCGGGCCTAAGCCTGTAGCAACTGGGAAATAACCTTGGTCTGCCCTCGAGATTCGAACCTTAATTTTTCTTTCTTGCAACCAAAAGAAACTCAATTTTCAAACCCTAAACATAGGTCAAGCATTTCTAATTCCTAATTTCAACTCCAAGAAAAGCCTTGTTCTTTCTTGTTATGTATGAATTAGATGATTAGTTTGACTCTGTCCATGTTATCTGTAATGAATTTCATTGTGTAAGTGTCGTTTTGGGCTTTTATCCATGCAGTACCTCTCACTTTTGTAAAAAAAAAAAAAAAACAAGAAATGCAATATTTCGGTCACGGAATTGAACAAAGTCAAACAAACAAACAACCAATTCCACTGCAAGTACTATAAATCACAAACACAACAAATATATCCAACAATCAAATTAGGGACACAACACTCGAATTGGGGATGGTGTTGTGTAGTGGTGTGTGCAGCGCCGTGATGTACATCTCCGAGCAGGTAGATCGTGCATCCGACGGCTCAGATCTCATCTCGGCAATGAACGGCTCTCGATTATTGGTTGCCGAGATGAAATCCGAACCGTCGGATGAACGATCCGATGGCTCGGAGGTGCGCAGCACGGTGCTGACTGCACAGCACCAACCCGAAGTCCCACAATACCAACTACACCCGCTCAGAGCCGGCTCTAAGCTAAAGCTCAAGGTGCGGTCGCTTTAGGGCTTTGAAAATTTACAACTCTAGGGTTCTGAAAATTTACAACTCTTAGGAGCCCCTCCTACTTTGATACCCCTTGTAATAGTCCAATAACAGTGTCTCACACTTAATTTTCGCTTTAGGTCTCTAAAATATCAGGGCCAGCCCTACACCTGCCTACATGGCACTGCATGATTGGTAATAGGATAATAACCACTTGAAACTACTTTGCAACCATTAATTATGCTATGCAACGTATGTGGGTGTAGGTGGTGGTGTGGTGGAGAGGAGTGGTGTGTCCCTAGGATTAATGTAAATCCAATCTCCTAACCATACACTTGCATGTATATATCATATATGGAAGAAGAGCGATTATCAATTTATTCTTAAAGCAATGGCGCCTCTAGGATTTTACTTCAGCGGTTACAAAAATTTATTAAAAACAAAATTTATAGGCAAAACTCTATATAAATTAAGATATCTTTTTTGGTTTGAAAATTTATCGGCCTGATTTATTTTATTTTGTTGAGCTATGTTATCTATATATTCACAAATCAACTTTGGCTTAATAGGAATGATTACTTTGGCACAGGTGGAGACAATATTACAGAAAAATTAGATTATACACACACAAAAATATAAAATTTTAGTGTATTTTTTTGAACCCAAGTGATTCGCTCGAACCCCTCAACCACTAGTGGAGCTTAAGGACAGGGGTTATTAATAAGCAACGATCTTTGCTTTAACTTCACGTCAACTTTTGGTGATTAATCTTCCATTCCGACTACGTGAGAAATCAAAAAAAAATACAAAATTATCAGCCAAGTTGAAAACAGTAAACAAAATATACTAAAAAGATATATAGTTGTTTCAAATTTTTTCGTTCCAGTGACTTTGCTTATTTGCTTTTTCTCCTATCTTTTTCTTTTTAAATTTCTCGTAAAGCTTACGAGTGATTAATCAAACAACTTAACGCAGCTTATATTGAAGGTGCGTTAAGTTTTTTTATTAATCGCTCGTAAACTTTACGTGAAATTTAAAAATAAAAAATAAAAATACGGAAAAAAATATTCCAAAATGAAAATTTAGGCCGACTGGAGAGCTATCCTATCAACTTACGTTAACGAAGCTGGAGTAGAACATGACATGCGCTCTGTTATTCAGCACGTCAACCACCGCTTGTTTGATCCCCGGCAGCCGCTTGACGGCCTTCTCAACGGACCCGGCGCAGGCCGAACACGTCATCCCGACCACCGAAAACAGCGCCGTCGACTCCGACCCTTCCATATTCTTCTCCTCTTCCGAAGACAGCGCCCCCTTCGGGTAATTGGGCATCGACGGGTAGTGCGGCTGAGGCGACAGGTCTCCTCCTCCTCTACTACTCTCGCTCCTCCTCATGCACGCTAGTGAGAGAAACTGCGCCGCCATGTTTGCGCCGCCGCTCTCTCTCTCTCTCTCTCAAGGAGACTAGGAGTCTTGGAAGGGAAAGGAGCGTCCCCTGGAATCTGCTCCCCCTGCGTCGTGTCGTATATGTAGTTGAGTTCGTTGGAAACAGTGAAAGAAAAGTGGCAGCGGGAATTATACACTCCTAATTGACAAGTGATTCGATTCATTGATATTATATGTTACCTTCACGTAGGCCTCGTTCGCTAAAATTATTAATTTTTAAGTATTTATTTCTCGTTTTAAAAGATAGGTCATTCTATCACAATATATATCTTTAATTTAAAAAATAAATACTCCATCAGATCCCAAATTCTTGGTCCTTTGCGGTTTAACGTGCAATTTTCAATGGCCTATATATATCTCAATATATACTATTGTTTTTTGTGTTTTTGAAAACATTGTTTTATAAAAATAATTGAAATCTATCAAACAAAATCCATATTGCATATTTTAAACAATATACATTGAAAGATATAAGTTATTGAAAATTGCACGTAAAATCGTAGAGGACCAAGAACTTGGGTCGGAGGGAGTATTTATTTGATTTCCTTAGCGGAAAGGGGCCGTAGGCTCCATTCTCCTTTTTTTTTCTCCTTTTTTTTTTTTGTTTTTTCTTTGCCTTTTTAAAATTTTTGCTAGATTCGCGATATAATTTTGGACCTAAAATGTAGGGAAAAAATTATGGAAAAAAACATAAAAAAGTTGAGTAAAAACGAAAAAAGTACCAGACAGTTGTCTTTTTTGTCTAAAGTGTCATTTTATATGAGTTTTTTTCAACATCATTTTACATTTTTATACTTTTCTGATTCCACTCGTTGACACAAGTGATTTGTACGTTCCAAAAATTTCGACCTAAAACTAAGCAAATAGTTGCCAAATTTTTTTAAAAAATACCGAAAAAAGTACTAGAGAAAAAAGAGATGAAGAATGGAGCCATAGTGTTCCAGTGACACCATCACATAGTACTGCAGCCTCTCTTTCTCTAAGGATCGATGGACCGAGGAGCGGATAAGTTCAAGCGCCGCACGCCCTATCAAAGTTTTAGAATTGCTTTAGAAATTATAATCGTCACGACTCACAATATGTAGGTTCGTCCGTCCGTCCGTCCATCCAATGTCTTCTAAAACAATTTAACACCTGGCCATCCAAGATATATTTTTTGAAAAATTCGATAATCCTCCTCCTGAGATTGTACTTATCTATGAAAACGTTAAAACAAGATTCAATACTGTATCTTTTGAAATGGATATAGATGCAACAAATTATACGCATCTCTAATCATATCTTCTTTGTAAATGAATAGGTTAATTGGTTTGGAAATATGTACAATAAATTATCTGATAGTACCATTTTGTAGTAATATACATGTGGTTAGGAATCAATATCGCCCTTGATATATATATATGTGATAAAAGAAATTAAGTTTCACTCACTGTATATTGAAATTCTACGGCCGTCCTCATCTTTCACCACACAATATCTTGTGTGGTCAAAGATTTGGAGTATTAGCCGTTCAAAAAAAAGATTTGGAGCATTATATTGAAAAATCATTCAATGCGTTTAGGGCACTGTTATGCAGTGCTCCTAGAACACCGCCACCTCCGGGCCATGCACTTTTTACTACACAATCTTGTGGGGTCTGAGACTAAACGTGTGGGCCCCACAAGATCGTATGGTGGACGAGAGGTCTAGTGTAACAACCCGCCCCAGCTAACCTGCTAATTAATCATTTGCCTAATCAAGTGACTCAAAAGATTAACCTCAAGTTACACAGTAACTGGTGAGCGTTTCCTTATAAACCTTTTCCATTTTTCCTTTTTGGCCGATGTGGGACATTATAATCTCCCCACTTTGGCTACAACGTCTTCGTTGCATTGACCAAGCAACCTTTCACTGGTGGTCAGTGTGTGGTACTTAGTTTTCTGTAGCACAATCAGTGTGCTCGTACCAGATTCTAGAGATGGCCCTCACCATGTAGACTAGGATTGTGCTCTGATACCAACTGTAACAACCCACCCCAACAGACCTGCTAATCATTCGCCTAGTCACGTGACTCAAAATATTAACCTCAAGTTACGCAGTATACTAGTTGGTGAGCTCCTTATAAATCTTTTCCATTTTTCCTTTTTGGCCGATGTGGGACATTACATCTAGGCATTATGTGGCCACTGAATAGTTAGGTTATATTGGAGTTCAATCGCTAATTGACTTCTTTTGAATTTTTGTATGTGCTCTCAGGGGCGGACCCAAGATTTATTATCACTGGGGTCAAGTATCTTGGTACACAAAGGCTCGTTGTGATCTGTAGAAATTGATGGTTGTGATGGTTCCTTCCATTTAAAATATCTCTCCATAGCTAGCTATAGGAAAATTTTACTATAAAGTCAAGTCTGAAATTAGATTAAACTAATGCGTGTTTTAGGTAGTAAACATTAATTACATGAAGGACTCAAAGAAACAACTGGTTAACCATCTAAAAAATAGATCTGAAGAAGAGAAGAAGTCTTGCATAGTTATTTACCAAATCTCATGGTTCATGACTTTTGATGAAGTCTTTTTTCCATGATTCCATATGATGTGTTTACTTTAACTTGTTAATGTACAATTCAATTAAGTTTTACAATCTACAATTCCAAAGAAAACACACACACAAATGAAGTCAAAATCTAAGAAAAAAAATCAAATTTCCCTCGAAGCCCAAGGATTAGGTCTTACCTCACAATAATCAAAGTGTTGCTTTGCTAAAAAAAATGAGAGAGAGATAGAGTGTGTGTGCACATTGAATAAAAACTCTGAAAACTTTCGTTTTGTGTCTAGAATAGACGAAAAACTATTCTTGCTCGATTTTTCCCCGTGTGTGTGTGTGTGTGAGAGAGAGAGAGAGAGAGAGAGAGAACACAAAAAGCAAAAAGGCAATGGGTGAAAAGTTGGGCAAGTTTGTAATTTTTCAAGATCACTTGGGGCAAGAGATAAAGGGCAGAGTAAGATCTTACGGCAAAATTACTAAAATGTCCAAAATTTAAATGCATCTCTATGGGGAATTTTTATCCAGTGGGGTCAATTGACTCCTCTTGTCTCAATGTGCATCCGCCACTGTGTGCTCTTATGGCTCATTTGGCTGGCAAATAAGGGTTTTGCGAGATAAGAAAGTAAGGTGGATTAATTAAGTAGGAAAGATTAGTTTGTTTATTTTTTTACCAAGAAGGAAGAGAGTTTTATTAATCTGCGAAGCTAAAACGTCTAAACGTCAGACAAAGAGGAACTCAATGAGGGCAATACAGAATTCCACACATGAGACAAACTATGAGAAAGGGCTTTTTTAGCACCATCATGTGGAGCCTGATTACACGTACGTCTAACAAAACCAAATGTACAAGAAACAAACCAATCCTTGAGAATAGAGCAGTCTTGTACCGTAACCGAAACATCACTGGGAGGGTTATTGGAAGCTAAGCAATTCTTGATTATAAACTCTGCATCCCTTCGGAGAACGGAGAGCACGACCCAATTCTAGGCCCTATTCCGACCCAATTCTAGGCCCTAACGAACAGCTTTCTGCCCTATCAACTTTCAATAGTAGGATAGTTGCCTACTATGGTGGTGACGGGTGACGGAGAATTAGGGTTTGATTTCGGAGATGGAGGCTTGAGAAACGGCTCACATGCATGAGTTGTCAAAAGCGCAGAATAGGTTTTCAAAACGAACTATGACCCATGTCATTTCTGTTGAGTTGAGAAGGAGTTGAAAACATTTATGGCAATCTGGGTTCTAAGGGCTAATCAAATTAAACACCGGATAAGATCCATTTTGTAGCAGGCCGAGTCACCCGGCTCAGTCTACGCCGAGTCTACTCTAGGCCTCATGACATTCGGCCCCTATCCGCGGAACATAAATGTGGGCCTCGGCCATGTCGGTTTGCCGACGGTCTTGCACCGCTACGCTCAAACATGCGCTGGTAGCATGAGTCTCGGCTTACCAACTCATTGACATTCGGATACCACGTTCGGCCTTGAACGACGTGATAGACTGAGGCTCCAG
>JAOTQK010000012.1:22163768-22176802 GCA_025642025.1 Rhododendron ferrugineum | reverse complement strand
TGTCTGATTCTTGCACCTGAGGGCCATCCCGGAGCTCCTCCGGCGTGGTCATTAGCCGTGCTCTGTTTTGCAGGGATTAAGGGTGGATCAAAGACAGACCTCTAACCATCTCCACAAAGGATCGAGTTATTCTAGATCAGAGCCCCACACATTTCAAAGGCCATGGCGTAGATAAAGGATAATGATACATATGAAATGAAGAAAGAAGATTATGTGCGTGTGTGAGAAATTTTTTTTCTTTCCAAATTTTGAAATTCTACCTTTTCAAAATAAGTTCAGAGTGTTTGTCGAAAAATTTAGATGACGGATTCTCGAATTATATAGATACTGAAAATTAAACCTAAAAAAGGAATGAAACTCTCAAAATTTTAAAACTGGGTTCGGATAAATTTTGGAATTTTGCGACACAAATTCTCAAAAAATGAATGAAATTCTCATAATCTCGCAGTTGTAACAAACATGCTTCTCAACTTCTACTAAAATCCGAAATTTAAAATTTGCAACAGAATCTGAAGCTAAAATATGTATCCACATGTATTGCAAACACACTCATTATAAGGGATGAATTCGGGGCATTTAGAGCCGCCAGAGCAGTGCACTGCGGCAACTTAACAAATCCAGTGGTGATAGAAGCTTTGGCAGCCAGAGAGAGTCTTATTCTTGCACAGGAATTGGGTTTGAAGTTGGTTCATTTGGAAGGGGATTCACAGCATGTGATCAATCTGATTCAAAGGCAAGTGGAAACAAGTTCGGAAGTGGGTGTTCTCATTGCTAATGTGAACAAGTTGCGGTTGTCTTTCGATGGATCGAAGGCTAGTTTTGTTAGGAGATGTGGCTCGATCACTTAGTGGCCAAGAATGCTATTAGAGAGAATGGAGTACGAACTTGGGAATTTTATATCCCCCTTGGCTTGCTTCCTCGATTCTAGAGGATGAGAGTCCTTTTTGATGTATTAGTCATTTGACCCTCTTATCATTAATAATTTCCTAATCTTTGACACACACACACACAAAAAAAAGCGCTCGTTAGGCTCTGTTTGGAACATAGGGAAATGAAAAGTAAAGGAAGAGAAAAAAAATTCCTTTGTTTTTTGTTTTTTGTTTTTTGGGATAAGTTCCCTTCCATTGTTTGGTTTCCAAAGAAAGATAAGGGAATTTATAAAATATAAAATAAAAAAAAAAAAACAAGTTCAATTTTCTCTCAAATTTCATTTGCAACTTTCATTCTAATATTTCTCTACATTATTTCCTCTCCATACTCTAAACAAGAGTTTAAACTTCATCCTCCCCTTGTCTTTATTTGTTTAAATGTTTAGTTTGAAAAAATTAATTATTTTCAAGAGAACATAGTCATAACATAACATTTCTAGAGTTTTAACTTCATGTTAAACCCCTTGACTTTGAAATGACGTTGATTTAATTTGAAAAAGAAAGGAGAAAAAATAAATTTGCATAGGATGTGACTCATTAAGTTCTTAAAATAGACAAATATTATGAGATAAGCAAAAGTGAACAAATAAATGGCGACAGACGAAATACGAAAACAAATGAAAGATTCTGGTAAACGCCAAGATTCTTAGCCATTGAATCTGAAGCAATTTACTACTTTTGTTTTGAAACAGAATCTTTCATTAGCCATTGAGAGAAAATGGTAAAAATTGCTCGATGATTTACCATTTCGTCATTTGATTCTCTATCCAATTGCGAAACTGGCTCTCACCATGTTCGCAGTTGATTTCTTGTTTGTTCGTTTGGATTGAATACTTTAGGGCGGTTTTTTGACTTATATATGTTGAGTACTTGGAGCAAAATTCCAATTCCATTTCGTCTAATTTGTGAAATAAGTATTAAATCTGTAACAATTATGAGAATTTTTGAAAATTGAGTAGGCTCAAACGACCCTATTTTTATAAATTTCCCTCCATTCTCATAGTACCAGCTGTAACAGTTTTTCAAAAATGTTACAATGAATAATGTTATTTTCAATGATATTCTAACCCTATTTGTGAAATTTGGATCGAGGCTTAGCTATTGCAATGTCAAAGACATATTTTGTTAAGGATGTGACCTGCGAGCTGCACTTAATTGGTATGATAGTATATAAAAAATATATTAAATTTAGGCCGGGCCCATTCCAGAACCTAAATTAAGTACTTATTTTTTAAGAAGGTAATTTTAAGCTCAAAAATAATGAATTTACGCGAATAATTTTCTTAGCAATATGGATCTTGTTTGATAGATCTCATTGAAATCTTTTGAACAGTGCAAAAAAATCAAAAATTATTTTTCATTTACATTATTTTTTAGTTTAAAAATGTGAAATAAGTACCTATTTTTTAAGAAGGTGTTCTGGAACGGGGCTAAGTCCCATCCAAGGTATATATGTGTCACATATACAATTAAATGTCAATTCAATATCAAACATCTTAGGTTGTGTTTGGGATGCCTTCATACGATTCATAGCTAATAATACTCCCTCAACAGTTGCAACATGTAAATTAATGTCAAAATGAAGAGCAAGTAAACGCGGAAACATCTCTAGATCCACCGGATCCATCATGAACCTTATATATGCTCGTTCTCGCCACAGGTCGGAAAATCAACGCTAGAACATTACCAGATCCGCTACAGATGCCTTCACCTTTACCGTTAGGAAGCTGAAAAAGCCGTAGTTTGAACGGTGGGGAATTATTTGGGTCCCTTTTGTTCTTCGATGATATATTCACGTGTACGAATTTCATGAAATTCAGCATTCCAAACCCTAGGGTCATTGGATAATTTGTCAAATCGTTAATTTCAACCTCAAAATTAGTTAAGGTGCGCGAAAGTTGACTTGGAATAGGAGAATTCCGAAATTGTTCTTTTTGTGATGATAACTTGTGATTTAAGTGCGAAAGAGATAGTGATGAAGATGATGATTCGTAATGACGGGATTAAGATACATGGGCCCAATTGGGCAACTTTAAAAAGTAATAGCATACTATTGAATTTGGCTTGTCGTACAGTCCAAATGGTTGTAATCGTCGGATAGTATTTTAGTGGTTCAGATTTAATCTCAATCTTTTATCGGTAATAAAAGACTTTTACTGGTAAAAGATTCAATAAATCTGAACCATTGATTAAACTGCAACCCGGATCCTATATTATTTTACTGGTAAAAGTATTTTTTTTTTTAATCTTTACTATTTTATTTGGTTCGTTGGTGGCTTTTGCCTCCAAGTTACGTTGGCGGTGGGCCCGACGGTTGAAATGAGTTGAGTTTGGTTTTGGCACCAAAGAATCGACATGCATGCAGCTTCTTAATTAAGGTGTCGTTCCGCTTTCTCCGAGAATGAATTTTTAGAAAGAAAAAAAAGATAATTTCAAACTTAAAAATTATGTATTTACGCAAATAATTTTTCTACTAATATGGATCTTATTTGATAGATCTTATTGAGATCTTTTAAACGGTGAAAAAAAATTTAAAAAAAATTTCATTTTTATTATATTTGAACTTGAAATTACATTCTTTTTGAAAAAGAAGGTTTAAAAAGAAAGCGGAACGGAGCCTAATTCTCTCTCATTTAAACAAAAATATTCAATGATCAAAAAAACAAAAATTAAACTAAAGATTCTATATGCACAAAAACTTTTTAATTTCGTAAAATTATTCTATATGTGCAAAAATATTTTGTTAAAGAAATGTTGCTGAGATATATGCATAAAAATAAAATAAAAATTTGTCAACGATTTGGCTGCGATCAACTGACATAACACATAGTAATATGTATGGTGTAAGGCAACAAAAATTAAGATGACAACAGCCATCGATTCATTCTTATAATATTTTGTATGACACAGATAAAATATTGAGGCTTCCCTTTGTATTACATGAGAAGTTTTTGGGTGTCGGGTGGTACCCTGTCGGCGATCCCAACCATCTAAACGTGTTTTGGACAATCCGAATTTTAGAGAGAGGAAATAAATATGGGCCGTCCAAAACACGTTTGGACGGTCGTGGTGCCCGCTCGGCACCCAAAAATTTCTCTTATTTCTGCTTTGTTTGGTTGGCATTTTAGTTTAATTTAGTTTAGTTTTGGTAGCGGGTGGAGAGAGAAATAGGCTAATGATTAGAGAGAGGGGTAATAATTGGAGAGAGATAGAGCGAGAAATGAAATTAATAATTGGAGATATAAGGTAATGATTGGAGAAACATATAGGGTAATTATTTTAAAATAAAACTAAAACTAAAGTAAAATGGCAACTTAAATATTTTGTACTGTTCGATCGACCACTTATAAACTATGCATTGCACGGTGTATCGTTAACTTACAACAGTGTTAATAAAAGTTTATTGCACTAGTTTTAAGTTTTTATTAACCAATTAACATCTTAAATTGCTACATTAAAACTAGCAAAACCATTCTTTGAGAGCTTGTTGTTGTTGTTTTCTTTCCATCTGAGAAGTGATATTGATACTGGCATTAACTATCGGAATCGTTTTCATTTTTAGTACTTTGTTTTTAGTTACTAGACAACATTTTGATTCGTCTGAACGAGAGAAATAAAAAAAAATGCCAAAATTGAATGTTCAAAAATAAGCTAAAAGAAACATAAAATTTAGTTGTTATTAATCTGTAGTTAACATTGTTCAATTTTTTAATTTAGTTGTTATTAATCTGTAGTTAACATTGTTAAAAAGAGATCAAAAGAAGTCGATATAATGGTATTAATTGTGCTATTTTAATTAATTTCAATTAGTCCAACAAATGCTACAATGCTGAAGTAGAGTGCATTATAATTATTTGTTCTTACGCTGTTGCTTCAAAAAAAGGAAATTAAAACGTGAAAATGGTATTCTTTTTCCCTAAACTATATTTGTGCACATAATCTTGTAGTATAAGTAGAGGTAACGTATGAAAATGTTTCAAGTAATAACCCCGAAAAATCCAACACTCTTCAATTAGAAATTTAGAAGGGCCTTAATTAGCTTCTAAGAAAAATAATGTTATATATATATGGGGCCGGTTCTAGAGACAATACATTTGACAATACATTTTTCGGAGTCCCACGCGAATAATCGGAGCCATTCAATTTGTTTAAAACATGTTTTTAAGGGTTCCCGTAAAAACTCAAATCATTTGGATATCGGCAAGGGCTTGATCGGCTCATTCAATTTTATCCTGTCAAATTTGATAGGGATCGACGTAGGGTTAGAGTAGTATCAATTCAACGTGGAAGACACTCCTATCTATGATCATAAACCATGATATATAGTAACTAATATAAGATGACATTAGATATGACAAATATTGTAATCAGTTCTATACGCAAGGGCGACGCGACGCCGTACACTATGGAGAATATTGGAATATGGGGTCGGGCGACCTCAGGGGTACGTAACGAAAATGATACACCCACCGCTGCTCCCCGACCACACCGCCCACCGCACGCGTGTCGGGGCCACTCCGGCCACCGGACGGCCGATCCAAGCCGTTCAATTTTTGGACTGCTCGGTTTTTTTTTTAGAATTTTTGGACGGCTCGGATCGGCCATCCGGTGGCCAGAGTGGACCCAACACGCGTGCGGTGGGCGGTGCGGTGGGGGAGCCGCGGTGGGTGTATCACTTTCCGGGTTCGTAAAAAAGAAAGTCTACAGCCACTGCACCAAAATGCGGTGGCCGGCCACTACACGTCATGTGGGGTCCGCTCCGGGCCCCGCACGGATGATCCGAGCCGTTCAATAATTTAAAAAAAAAAAAATCAACCAAGTGGGTATCGCGGAACATCAGCTCGATCAATCCAATATGTGTAGGTGCTCGGATCAAGCTTATCTTTATGTACACCAAAAAACCAATCTTTCCATTTTTTTCAATTTTCCAAAGATGAGAAGTTTGATCCGAGCACCTAAAATTGTTACTACAGATTTCTAGTGTCTGCTCCTATGATTTACTAACTTTGAATATTGTAGGGTTTGTTATATTGTTAAATGTATAAAATTTGATTTGGGATTGAGAATTTGTTATTTAAATAAGTATATATACTAGTATAATATATAGTCCGGTCCTATCCACACCTCTTACCGTTCGCACCTCCCCTTTTTCGATCGAATTTCAATGATCCGAGCCGCTCAATGTGATCATAAAGTGATTTTAAGGGTACTCGCGAGAAATTAGCAAAAAAAATGATCGGGAAGGGTTTCATCTGAACAGTTTTTTATTGAACGGTTCAATAAAAACTGCTCAAATCAAGCCTTTCTCGGTGTTTTTTTTTTTGCCGATTTCTTGCGGGTACCCTTAAAATCACGTTCTGAACACATTGAACGGCTCGGATCATCGAAATTCGATCGGAAAAGGGGAGGTGCGGACCGGAATCAGGTCAGGGAGATCCGAACTGGTATAATAGATGAATAATTTACATATATATTGCTTAAGTTGTAAATCATGAAAGTCTAATAACTAGTTTGGGATTTGCATAGATTTAGGATATTTGGTGTTTGATTGTTTGGGGGAATTGCCTATATTTTCGGTAGGAGTATTGATGTTTATTGCTATACGGACCCGAAGTCAACTGATTTAGGTCGATATTACAAAGCATTCATGCATGGGACCCACATAAACCAGACAATTCAAAAAATATTTGAATGTGTTCTCTGGATATTTGATTTCTAAGTGTTGTTTTTATTATTATTAATTGGTCATCTAAGTTGGATTTATTCAAAAGACATTCCTAGGAAAAAAAAGAGTGTACTCATTACGAAGGGATCGAGTAAGTTGTGTGCGTAGTATTACTCTTTGTTACCAGGTTGCAGATGTTAATTAGAGTACGGAGTTTGGGTACGTTTTTTAATGTTTGGGAATTAATCCAATTAATAATGAGAAGTGGAAAAAAGTATTTAGATAATCCTATGATATTTCTAGAGTACGTATACTACCTTTGACTTATACTTCTGGATATATATATATACTCTTGCATTATATATTTGAAAACAGATTATTAAACTATAGAATATAGCCAGTCATACGTTCAGGTTCTAATGTCAAATTCTGAGGTCTAGGTCTTCTTGAATTATGGTGCCCCTACATTACATACAAATTTGGAAAAATTAAGTAAATAAAGAAACAATCATTTGTCCAAGTTCTAATGTCTAATTCCGAGGTCTAGGGCTGCCTTGAATTATGGTTCCCCTGCATTACATACACATTTGAAATAATTAAGTAAATAAAGAAACAATCATTCATCCAGGTTCTAATGTCAAATTCCGAGATCTAGGCCGCCTTGAATTATGGTGCCCCTACATTACATACACATTTGAAATAATTAAGTAAATAAAGAAACATATATTCAAGTTCAATTTATTCAACTATATATCGAATATAGCCAGTCATATGTACATCCAGGTGCTTATGTCAAACTCCGAGGTCTAGGCCGCCTTGAATTATGGTGCCCCTACATTACATACATGTGCAAAAGTTTCCAAACAAAATCTGTACAAGTTGGATAACAAAGTACTATGCTATTTTATTTTGCACAACAAAAAAGTTCTGAACCCATATTTGTGGGGACAATAGTGATTAAAGCTAATTGTGCAAGCACCACCTAGTGCATGGGAGAGTGAGAGACCATATTTTCCTCCTATAATGAGAGATAATCTGTGTACTCCTTTTTACCAAAAAAAAAAAATTATGTGTTCTCCACTCAAAGGAAATTGCAACGGTCCTCAACCTCCTCTGGATCCGGGGATGCTGCAAAGCAGCTCCCTGTAGAACGCTATAGGGTGCATTCGGACCGTCTAAAAGTGTTTTCAGCAGTCCAGATTGAAAACAAACTCTTCAAAGTTACTCTTCTCTGAAAGAATTTATTTTCCATCCTGACCATTACTTGTCAAGATGGACAGTCTAAATGGACCCTGCAATGCGGGAACAGAATCCCCAAATCCGAACTAGGGGTGTAAATTTGGTCCGGTCCGGGCCCTAAACAATCGGGCTGACCTGGTCCAAGGTCATCGGCTCCCCCAAAAAATTGGGCCCTGCCCGGCCCAGAATTGAAATTTTAGGCCCAAGCCTAGTCCGAAGCCATAACATATCCGGGCTATTTAGGCCCTTTGTCCTTAGAAAATTTCATTAATTTCTAGGAGTAAAATGAAACCTTTGAGCACAATTATTATTTAATTACTTCAAAATGAAGGGTATTTTTTTTTACTTCATGAATCACATAAAAGAATTTATCGAGTGCATGATTTCAACACATTGTGCGTGGAATATAATTGAATAATTATTGTAAGCATAAAATTTGGAATAAAAATACTTCTTTCTGTTAAACAAAAACAAACTTTTTGTAATTAATAACATTAGATTGGATAAATTGCATCACTAGCTAGAGGTCGAGTCCATTTCTAACTAAGGTAACACTCACAAGCCTGACAATCATTCGCCTACTCCATCTCAAAAAATTATATAATCCATTTGAGATAAAGAAAAGTTTTACCCTAGAGCCATAGTGTTTTGCAAATTGACCATCGGAGTCAAACAATCAATTCTATTGGATCGCCCAAAAACATAGCTTCCCGGTCACTTTGAATCTTCATTTGCTCATCGATATTGTTAGAACATGTATTAATGTTGAGTCCCACATCGGATAAACAGAAAAAGAGTTGGACCTTAATATACAATTGGATGGCTCACCACTTACAAGGCTTAGCCTTTTAAATGGATATGGGTCATTCAGTGTATATTGGGCACAAGTTATGTGGTGGACTATTTGCCGTTACTCCCATACAAATTGAGCCTTTTTCTTATTTTTTTGTTTCCGCAAAATACACCAGCAAAGAAAAACTTATAAATACCCAAAGACAAGAGGAGATTCATTAACCTGCTAGATTAAATGATCAAACAGTCAAACTGATCAAGTAGTGTTGTGATTGTAAAGTGATATTGAGGTCTGTAGCTAAAGAGGGAAAATGAGGCTCAAAAGGCCTTGAAGTTACAATAAGTTGCAAATCTCTTGCATGTCTCACTTGGTTTTGACTAGAAACACATCAACTGCTAAAAGGATAATACGAATACAAATGAAGAGAGTTGAGAAAGCGCGAAACTCGATCATTCTTGATACAGAAGGCATATCAAAGGCCCCTCGCAAGGCGTATCAGAGCGGAAAAAAAAAACCCAACAAGTCATAACTTATATGGCTCGCGATTTGACAATGTCGATGCTCATTTCGCTGGGATCTGTCGCCTGCAGTTCGACTTGAATCCCGTCGAGTTCTCTCTTGAATCTATCCTTGGAACTAGCATACACCATCTTATCCCTCACCCTTGATGTATCAGGAGCCCTGTTCCCGAAAAACCGAAAAATAATTAGTATTCCTCAGTTGTGTCTAGTGTAAAAAACAAATGAACTCTTGGCTATGTTCTGTGTTCATTATACTAAGAGCTTCATACTTAGATTGCTTTCCCTTCATAAATACTAGTTCTCCCTTCATAAAATTAACTTGGACACTCTAGTAGGCATTGGGGGTGCAAACGAGCCAAGTCGAGTTGAGCCGAGCTGAGTTTTGTATTGTTCAAGCTGGCTTGTTTGTAAACGAGGCAAGCCCTATTGATTTACAAAACGAGCCTCTTTTAACGAGCCGAGCTTTAAATTGTTGAGCTCGGCTCAGGTACTAAAGGAGCCTGAAACTCGTGCTCGAGCTATTCGGTTTGTTTGTGGCCCTAGGCATGCCACGGGGTTCCAACTTACATAGAATGAGAATCAAGGGTCATATAAATCCTCTAAGTCAATGCAAGCAATAATTAGGCCTTTCGACTCTTGAATCATGATTTTAGTGAGTGCATTTACAAGGTACGTACCATGCAATGAAGAATATTTTGCTTTTCTGGACATTCTCATCTGTGGTGAAGTCGAAGTCATAGACAGCGTAGCGGCACTTGTCGCTCGGGAGGGAGGCAGCAAAATCATCATAGCTCTCCTCAGGGTTCCCGAGCTTCTCGACCGTCACCCGTTGGTTCTCGATCTTGAACACGATGAACCGGTAGTTCCTCTTCGCTTTCAGCT
This sequence comes from Rhododendron ferrugineum, assembly GCA_025642025.1. NCBI lineage: Eukaryota > Viridiplantae > Streptophyta > Magnoliopsida > Ericales > Ericaceae > Rhododendron > Rhododendron ferrugineum. The sequence goes on along the minus strand of JAOTQK010000012.1, from coordinate 22,166,773 downwards.
CCAAAAACTTCAGCTTACACTCGTCATCCACCGCCATTCCAGATGCAGCATTCGCCTTCCCCAAAAAGTTGCAATATCAGAAACGAGAAATTGGAAATGACAAAAGGAAAGGATCCTCCTCCCTGCCCCACAAGGACACTGGCCAGACCTGTTCAATGCCCTTGTGGGATCTTTCTGAGACCACTTTGATTATCGAAACCGTTCACTTTTAAAAATTGTTAATACCATCAACCAGGCCAGAACTTATGTTCATGGAATATCAATGATTGAAATGTTTTTGTAACACATTTTATGCAGATAAAAGTGTTTTAAATGAATTTTGAAACACTGGATCAGAACTTTCTTCTTTCTTTCTTTTTTGACTATGTAAATGTATTTGGAAAATATATCAATCAAAATTGAATGACCATGATTTTGACGTATTTGATAGTCTCGAGAAATTCTGAAAAGTAAACGATTCTGATTATCAAAACAGGCCCACAAAGATCCTGGACAAGAACTGGCCCGCAAAGAGGATCCCCTCCAATCTTGGAAACCATCTAGAAAGAGACAAGCCGGGATAAATGACCAACAAAAAATGAGTACCGCATTAAATATTTTGACACAGATTGTTCAAGCTCATGATTATCTCCACCAAATATAATTCATGGAATCTCAACTACCTCATCAAAAAAAAGTGTGGAAATTCTGGTGTAATTTTCACATGACAATGATACTTCCTTTATCCAGAAGCATAGTCATACCAACTTGGTTTTCATATCCATCTTTCTGCACCAAGAGAGAGAGAGAGAGAGAGAGAGAGAGAGGGGGAGAGGGAGAGCATACCATGTTGTCCTCCAAGGAGGGAGCAGAGAGATATGGGAAATGTGGGAAACAAAAGGGAAAGGGGGCTAAGGGGGACCAAAAGAATGAATGAGAGACATGGGAGTGAAAAACAGAGAAAACAGATCCTTGATTTTTGGGGAGAGAGAGAGGTGGGACTTGTATCGTTCCAATTTTATCGGATGTCCCCGAAGGGACGAGAGAGGTGGGACTTGAGGAGAGGAGAGAGTTTGTTGGACAAAATGATAGGTTAACAAATTTTGTGTGCCTTTTGTTTTCAGTTAGCCTCCATAATTCACTGACTTGCCTCCACGTTTTGTGAACGTTGCAATGGCAAGTCCAAATCCGAAACCCCCAAACTCACTTTTCCATTTTTGGCACGTTACGGGTATGAGTACACTGGGATTTAAGAAGTACCCGTCCCGTGCTTCATAAATATATATGTACAAACAACTTTGGTTGAATCTCTCACCCATGCCATGATTCCTTCATGGTTGAGAACATTCCTTGCAATCTCACCTCTTTTGTAACAATAGACCCAACGAGTCAACGCCCCCATAATACTTATGTTATGAGGAGCGGAATCATAATTTTTTGAACTGTAAGATCAATTTCTAGAAAAATACTAACTATAGAACTTATAGTCTTTTCGATATTTATTAATAATTGGAAAACGCTACTGACAACTCTTAAAACGGTGGTTATGGTGTAAAAAATGCTCAAAAGCTCATTTCAAAAAGTAGATAAAGATTTATAAATTGGCAAAACTTTTACTAAAATAAGTTTCTAAATTTTTTTCCATTGGGTATACTATTACGAGTATTGTCAATGTCTATTTTTTTTATAGGCAAAAGTAACATTTTATTAGGGGAAAAGGGGGAGGGGACTCCAACAAAAAGTTGGACAAATACAGCCAAATGGAACAAGCCCAACCTCATAGAGCCGAAGCCCAGAACAGCCGAAGGCCTAGAAGCCCAGATAAAACAATACAATCACAACCCCAAATGGGCCAAAACACCCAGATCTAAACAATTAAGCCCAAAATCAAGAAAACCCAAAATCTAACTCACTCATCTGTGCACATCCAGCCACCCCACCTGCCACCGCCCACTGTAACAGACAACAACCACCATCCAAATCGATCCCTGCCACCACGCTCCACCACACCACCACCGGTAACCCCATGGAGACAGACAGATCCGTCACCCCCGTTCACTGCCGCGGAGTATCACAGCCGTTAAGCAAGAACCAAATCACCCAACAGTGATATGGCGGACACACAACGCCATCCATCAACACCACCGCATGCCCACCCAAGCCGTTAGGCAAACTCCGTAGAACCCAGCAGAAATACGAAGGGGAAAGCAAATGTCTATTGGGAGATGCTTAATAAGGCCGTACAATTAGAAGGGGCAGTCCTTATTTTTAGTGAGGGTACTTTGTGCTAAGACAATGATTAATGCTACTCCACTAGCTTTGAATATAAAGCAAGCGGGTTGAAACTTTTGGATCGGGAGACGCTGTCAAGCGGGGTGCTTGGCAGCAATGCCGAGCGGCTAATTCGGGAGATGCTGTCAAAAGTTTCATACTATTTGAATTGCGCTTGTTCACCCATTACTATCCGGGAATGGATTCTTTGTTATTGTTTGTGTTCTAGTTTGCTTTTAACCACATGAGAAGAACGGTGAATTGAAAGAATGTAAGTAAAAATCATGATGATGAAATTTTTTTTAAAAAAATTAGGGCTTGTTTGTTTGGGAATTCGAGGTTTGATTGAATATGTAATGTCGTGGATCTCAACTCTCCAGCTTTTTCTATCGCATTATGGACATAATTGCATATCTTGACAGAGCCTATATCCCGGGATATGAAATCAGAGGTGTCATGGAATTTTATATCCCCTCCATCAAGAACTACTTACAAATGTGTGATGAGCACCCTATATTGTAGATATTTGGTGCGACTAGTCCCGGTTTATGCTGCTTTTACTTATGTTTATCTAGCTTTTATTCGATATTGCACGTAAGGTATTTTTGTAAGCGTTTCAGGTAAAACGTGCAAATAAGGCACATTTCAATGTCAAGGATCACCCAAGTGCTTCCAAGTACCCGAAGACCCTGTCGGCCCCTTAAAATCTGTCTAAGTATGGGAAAATGACTTTCTGAAAAAGTATCGATTTTCGA
>JAOTQK010000012.1:22120090-22134536 GCA_025642025.1 Rhododendron ferrugineum | reverse complement strand
TGTAGAACACTATGAGCAGATTTTATTGTGATACTGCCTTTAGAGAATGGCTAATGGAAGAAATAGGTTGAAACAGGTGATACTGTAAGCAGGTAAATTATTGAAAGCACGAAGAGACTTTTTATCGCATCTTGTTCGGACTGACGAGGTTATATTTGTTCAAACAAAATCGTGTTAGGGTCAGCACTCTCGACGCGTTTGGCTAAATAGGCTAGGTTATTGTTGAGGGTTATCTGCAATCAATCTGACTTAACGAATATTCCGAAGTACCAATAAAAAATCTGACTTAACGGGGGACACGATGTCCAAACCTACTCCAAAATATTCAGGAGTACGTCTTTGCCGAGCCGTCATGCGTTGCTCTAACACCACACATCCATATATGGCCGGTAGGCTGTAGCCTGTACACTAAGTTCCGAACCTATATGTGCGGTTATAAAAGGAATTGCAGCCCGGCCAGAAGCGTGCACCCAATAAATATTGGTCCGGACCAATATTTCGCACCAGTCAAAGAAAGTGTTTGGGTGCTTGTGGCTTTGTGCTAGTACTACTGTAATTGGATTGTGGCCTCTCTCTCTCTCTCTCTCTCTCTCTCTCTCTCTCTCTCACAGTCTCTCCTGCTCTTTCAGGTTAGGGAAGACAGGGGGCTTTTAATATACATGCACCAAGACTAGCCTTGCCGACATTTTCCTTTTGTTTAATGGTACTGCTTGGCTGTGTATTTTATTCCTTGTGATTATCATAATGGTGTTTAATTAGTATTGAATTAGGTGCATCGTGTGCTGTCCCCCTTCACCATCAAATCAGTCGTTAGTAGTAATTTGAAGACCAAGAAACTTTTAAGTTGGTAAAAATGACAGATATGGATCCAGAGTCATCAGACACCCCCCGCGTCCGTTACATTTTGAAATTTGGACCATTAATTGTAGGGATGAACAACTCGAATAGAGCACTACACTTTGCGTTATGGGGTCCTCGTTTCCTACCTAGCAAATGCTTTAACTAATCCAATTCGTTGATGTCCTTGGTTTATGTTATCGAACAAATTAGAGAAAATCAAGGACTTGGGACTTGACATTCACGAGGACTCAATTAATCCAATATGCTGGATAATGGGTCTTTTTTTTTTTCTTTTTTTTTTTGAAAACCGGGTTCGGAAAATTCGATTCATCGATTAACGAAATGCTCCATATGTAAATAAACGCACCTAAAAGTCACTTTAGATGAGAGCTGAAGAAAATTTAGTGCATTCTATTTGAAGCTTTTCTATTTATCAGGCAAGCCGGCCGGTAATGAACCTACTTTTATTTTTCTTTTTTTGGTAAACTGTGCAACATAAGAACCTAGCTATTTATTAGAAATTTTGACTAAATTGTCATCATTCTCTCTTCCGAATTAAGAAAAGTAACACTTACATTTGGAAAATCATTGGGTTCGAAAACTTGAGTGGTATGGTGGATCAATACTTAAAATCTTTCTTTGCAGTTTTTGTTGTTGTTACCTGTAAAATCTAAGAGGCATGATCCTTTGTGCCGAAAACCCCTCTACCTCTGTGCCTGAGGGATTTTCTGCCGTTGAATTTAAAACATTAAAAAAATCAAACAATTTAACGGCTGAAAAATCTCTCGGCACATGAATTTTTGGGACAGAGGAAATCAGACCCCAAAATCTAGGTCCAATACCGGACATAATAGAAGAAAGGCTAATATTAAATGGAAGTATACTTTCATAGGATATATAACGTGATTACCACTTTTCTGAATTCGGAAGAGAACAGTGGCATCACTATATTTTGTGATGATTTTGTTTTTCATACATATTTTGTACTGGGTTCGATTCTTGCTGGAGCAATACCCTTGGGTCCCAAGCTATAGATAGCTTCTGGATCCCGTGCTAACTCTAACACCCCCACTAACCCCCGCTGATGTATGACGATTGAAAAAAAAAAAAAAGAACAACAACAATTTTAACCCAATTAAACACCGGCCCGTTATGTAATCCAAAAATAGATATCTAGTTTAATCTCATACTCATATCCGGTCAAACAAATAGTGTCGTAAACATACGCGGGGATTTTTGGAACAAAGCCCTAAACAAACTGTATGGACAAAATTAACAAACAATGCAAGGTTCTCTCTCTCTCCCAATATCTAAACAAAATTCTATTTAGCCTAATGAATTGAAGTGGAGCAAAAAAGCCTAATCGCTAGACTAATGCTGCGTTCTTATAAATCTATAAGTCTGAAACTTTTTTTTTTTTTTTTACTTTTCGTCGTATTTTTTGGGGTTAATGGTTCACCTCGGCAAAACGAATCAGAAAAGTATAAACATATAGGATAGCATTTAAGGCAAATAAGACAGTTGTTTGGTATTTTTTCGTCTTTAGTAAACTTTTTTTTTCACTTTTGGTCATAATTTTGTATACTTTTTAAACTCTTCTCAACGAGACGGGTGATTGATTAATCCAAAAAAATATCACACAAATCTAATATAAACTAAAAAAGACGAACAAAAAACACACAAAACAAAGAAGGAAAATAAGTTTACAAGAATGGTACGCCTTGAGGCAAAAAAATGAATATTGCATTTGGTTGATGACATTGACGGTAGAAAACCACATAATTAATTTAGGACCAGTATTTTTTTTTAAAATTTGAGAGAGCTAGACGTCATTAGGAGCGTCTTATCTTAATTATGATAAAATTCGTGGGTTAGTTGGCACGAGGGTCCACATTATCAAATCAAATTCGATGGAGAAATTCTTCAGTGTCGAGCGGGCACTGGACGGGTGGTCTCAAGCACGCATCTCGACCGTCCAAACGTGTTTTGGACAGTTCAGATCTGTTTAGACTTGAGGGGATATTTTGATGATTTTACACTTAAAAATTACCCAAATAGATCTAGACCGTCCAAAACACGTTTGGACGGCCGAGATGGTGCTTAGCACCACCTGTTCGGTGCCCGCTCGGCACTGAAGAATTTCTCAATTCGAAGGGTCTCTATCTCGGGAAAACCACTTTTAGAAAACACCCACCAGCCTTCTCTCCTCCGACAATAGTTTTCTAAGCACGATACGATGTGCGGATAAATGCATGCACTAATAAAAGTTATTCGAGACGGCCTAATTATGACCTTTAAGGAGTTTGAAAATTACTCGAAATCAGCTCGATTATAGTTCTGTTGAGATCATTGACTTGACTCGTAAACAAACAAAGCTTGAACATATTTTTAGGGAGTTGTTAATGCCACGACAGGTTGTTTTAATGCCACGACAAAATCAGCTGAGTTCCAATTTTACCCCGCTCTCTCTCCGCTCTAAAGTCAAAACATTTTTCACAACTCTCTCTCTCTACCTTTCAAATCCCAACCGTGCCGTTGCTGCCTTCCTTCATCTGTCGACCAAACGTGATGGCCTCTCTCTCTCTCATCACTTCCTCCTCCTCCATTATCACTTGCCCTATTACAACGTTTTTGTTTTCCGGCGATGCTGAAGCCGGTTAGTATAGCCAGGCACCGCTGGACTTAAGACGCCGCCCAAGCCGAGTCGGCGTCGCCTGTACCCGCCCTATATACAGTGTGTACTCGACCTAAATCCATTTCAAAGCCCTTGATCTCTGTTTGGGAGTTGCTCTAGACCACCTCCACTCATCGGAATCGTTGCCGCACTGATTCGATGAGGGAAAACGGAGGAGGAGGAAGTGATCAGAGAGATAAAGCCACGACATCTTTTTTTAGTGCCACGACCGATTTGGTCACAAATGGGTTTTGGTTAGAAAAATACAATCGATTTGGTCACAAATGAGTTTTGGGTTTTTTTGTTTGATTTGATATTATTTGTTTTACTCTCGACCTCTTCCTCTCGGCAATGGAAATAGGTTCGATGAGAAAATACAAACGAAAGTATGTAATCAAAGAAATCAAGGAAAGAAAGGCTAGGAGAAGATAGGAAGGAGATGGAAGTGGGTTTTTGCCCTGTGAAGAGGCCGGTATAGAATTAGGAGATAAAAGGAGCTGAGGAGAGAGAGAGAGAGAGTGGAGCGGGGTAAAATTGGAACCTCAGCTGATTTTGTCGTGGCATTAAAACAACCTGTCGTGGCATTAACAGCTCCCTATTTTTAAAGCTCGCGCGTTGCTTTAAAATCACAATATTTCACTATATTTCGCTCGTACAAGTGCCAAGATGGGCTCTCACAATCTCCCCACCTTATCATGCAACGTTCTAGTTGCACAAGCTCGATCAACAATCTTCTCCTGATGGTCGTGATGTGGTACTTAGCTGTGTACAACACATCATCGTACTCATACCACACACTAGAGCCACGTGGCTCCAAAAATTAATTTCGAGTTATACAGTAGCTCAACATGACCCATTATATACCACATCAATTTTCTACTCCCTTCGTCCCAAATTCTTGGTTTTCTTTTCTTTTTTGGAAGTATCAAAAGATTGGCTATATCTTCTAATTTATAATATTTTTTATATCAAATATGGATCTTATTTGATAGATCTTTGAGTTCTTTTATACAAAAATTTTAAAATCACTTAAAAGATTATAGATTGTAAAATATAACTCAATTAAAAAATGACACGCACTCCCGAAAAAGATCACGAATTTGGGACGGAGGGAGGAACAAGTGTCAAGATGGGCTCTCACACCTAGACCCTAACCCCAATGGGTTTGGCTAAGAAAGCAAGCATGGAGGAAAGCAACTAAAGGGTTTGCCCCTAGAGGTTGCAAGTTCGAATTAATCCCACAAAAGTCAAATATTTCAAACTTTAAAGCTACTGGAGGCTTACCCCATCGTCAACTTTAAGACTTTGAAATTAGTTGAAGTACTGCATGAAGACTGACAAAGACCTCCGATTATCAAACTGAAAAAAAGCTCTCCTAGACCCTCTAGATACAGATCTTTCATTTGGAAGTTGGAACTTGTTTCTGTACGTCTCAGCTCCTAGATCCCATGCCCCACCTTTTAAAGCCCAATATAGACACAAAATGTCCTAACAATTTCTAGCCATAGAGACTTGCACAAAAAGACCTCTGTATGGGTACCTACAGAGGGAATGGGACACAGATGTAAATGTCTCAACGCATTGTAGTTTGTACGGTGCCTGATTGTGATCACAGGACGAAAAATTAAATTAGGGTTGGCATCATAGAAGTGTTGAGGCATAAGGACAGCCAAGTTGGTAGAGAGAATTAACTGAGCTAGAGTTGGGTACTTGTGGGCCCTGACAATGCTACATTGTCCAACAAAGGGTGGTTAATTATTTTGGATAAAAAAAAAAAGTTGACTTTCTTTATTGTCTTTATTCAATTTTTCCCCACATTTGTTAGTTTTGGGTCAAGTTAATTTGGATTATTGATTTGTCTCGGGGAGAGGAATCGAAAAAGTATAAAATTTTGATCGAAACTCATAAATTTTTTGAATAGAGAAAAAAACAAGTCAAAAAACTGTCCTTTTGACTTATTTTTGTCTTTTTAGAAAAAAATATGAGTTTTGATAAAAAAAGATTTTCCTTTTCTTATTTCTCTCGTCGATAAGAATCAGTAGTACATAAAAATTTGACGCAAAACTAAAAAATGCAAAAAAAAAAAAAAATTTTAAATAAAGACAAACCAAAAAGTCAATTTTATATTTTTAGCCAAAACCAGCCAAAATTTCTGGGCTCAGAAAAGTTTGCTCTGGACCTCACATTTCGAATAGCCATGGTCCATGGGCAAGGTCTTCGGCCCAGAGGCCTTTCCTAGATCCCAACTGGAAAAATGAATTACCCTTACCTACCAAAACATTTCATAGATGCAACTGGAAGCATTTCATAGGCAGTTTTTGGAAATCAGAGCCCAAGTTGCAATTTACCCTTAACCTACCAAAACAATGTGACCGGAAAAAAAAAATGTGAATTTTTTTTGACAATCTAGGGAAAAGCTATGGCACTCATGGGTGTACCCCTAGTACCGTTAAGACCGTATGTGATGCAAGTTACGAATAATGGTAGTGTGTTACTGTCCAAAGTTAAGTATGAGATCGGTATTGTGATTTTGTAGTTAGTTGTGAGGTTTGTGGTGTTTTCTTTGCATCATTAGTACCCAACCTAACTCTCAGGGTCGGCGGGCTGGATGAGATCGAGGGAATTGGGTTTGGGAGATGAGAGAGAGCTTTCGGTTTCTGATGCCCCATACATAAGCGGTGGATGTGATCTATTGAGGTGTGTAACATGGGTTTTCCCAAAACTCTATAACGTTTTTCCTCTTGCACTTGTAGCATAAAATCGTGTAAAATATACATATTTCAATCATTAATGTCAGTAAACTCAAAGAGCAAAATAATTATTAGAAGACCAACATAGTGTCATACGAATTAAATCTCATAAAATAAGGATCAAATTGCTACTATAACATGAAGAAATCTCGGTATTATTTTCATAGTTACATAAATTTAATTCGATTTTACAAAAAACCCGGAATTATACAGATAGGGTTGACTTACAATGAATCCATAATTCATAAAATCCAAGACGTATCTATTGCTTCTTGTCAAGACTCTCCCAATACCTTCTTTCCCATTCCTCCACTTGTTTTATTGAATTTGTTTTCCTCCTAAGAAAGACTCCCAAAACGTGAGGTTCATAGGGAGGGGGCAATGTGCAAGGGTTTGTAGTAGAAGGACCCTTTGCCAATGACTCCATCATAAACTTCTTCTCCAACCCTTTTGCGTTGCAAACCATAGTCTCTGAGCAGAATTCCACTGCTCCTTCGGGTATTTCAGGCTTGAAATTCAGGAGATTAGCGTATTCGTTTAGCAAATGAAACATGTAATCGTACACGTAATCCATCTTTAGATCTTCTTGAATGAAGTCGCTAGCAGCTCTTCCAATTGCTTGAGCCTGCCAATTTTAGTCCATAGTGGATTACAGAGTAATAAAACACCATTTCGGAATAGATTATAAACGAAGATGAAATTAAAACTATAATTTACTCAATTACGTAGAATTTAGTACCTTTTGCTTGTGATTGTTGCCCCAGTGAACTGCAAATTTTAATGATCTGCATTTGTCATCTTCCCTAATAGGCCAGTAATGGTGAACCGGCTGTAGACTTCTTATGAAGAAATCATAGAACTTGGGTTTCACAAGCAATGTCTCTGAATCACATGCTAGAATATACTTCTCACTGACAGACCATGCCCACCCTTCTATATAAATCTTGTATCTGCATGGATGAGGAATAAAGGCAAAAATGAGGAACAAAATTAGCAAACATATCAATCTAGGATTGGGAATTTTTTACTTGAACCAAATCGATCCGTCGGCTGTCACGAAGTTGAAAACTAAGAGTTAGGCGACATGAACATGAATGTGTCGCGACACGATAACACAATAATAACAGATTGGGTTGCGGTCAAACCCAAATAATCGAATAGACACGTCTAACTCATGTGATAGAACTTTGTTGTTGATTTTAGCAATATTTCGAAAAAGGGAGGTTGTGGGAGCATACTTGAAGTGTTATGTGACTTCTTTCAACTAAATGAAACTTAAGTTCATGAAAAACGAGTTTTAGGGTTTTATAGTCTTTTATTTTATATTTTTTGGATTATGTAATCATTTTATCTATTGTTTTAGTCAACCTTACTAAAAGAAAATATAAGAATAATTCTCAAATAGAAAAATATCAGGTATTAAATATTTTAACTGAGGAGTTCATAACACGATAATATGATATAGATAAAACATGGAGTGCAAATGACACGACACAATAAGCATGAAAAATAAAATGGGTGAGATTAAAGTGCAGAGAATTCTAACATGCCTGGAGAATGACATGATATGAATAAGTCATGATGCTCATCCCTAAGATTCAAATGTAGTTGTGTTTGGGGTCAAATGAAGGCAAATTGGCTGTCAAGCAGGGACTTGGCAACTAGTGATGCCGTCTTGCTCCTCTTCTGTTTAATCTTTGTACTTGTTGAAAGGTTAGTAAAATCTTTTTTTTTGGTGTTCAAAAAAAAGCGGGGACTTGGCGAAAATAGCACATATACCTGTAAGTGCATTGGCTTGCTAGGCCTGATTGCTGATATCCCTGTTGAGATTCAAGAATCCAATCCTGCGGAAGGTATATATCCCATAAGATTTAAGTAAAATAAGCTCCAAATATTTTTTTTTAAAAGACATTCACTCCTTAAAGTTGATGGGATTTCAAAAATGCTCCGTGGGGAAAAAAATGTGCCTCTTTCTTGTGCACATTGTGGGGTCAATGAACAAGGCTGGCTCCTATTTATTCAGAACGCGGCATATATATGTATTTTTCTTGTACTTTTATGTAGAGTTGTTGATTCTCTTAACTCATATCTGTTAGAAGCCCAATCTAAATAAACGACGACAAAATGGGACAGGGACGTCCATATGACAAGTGGGGTCACTTGATCAGCTAAGTTATAAACATGTAAGAATTTATTTGAATTGTACATATTTGAGCTCCAATTAAGTATTTAGTAAATTTTCCAAATATCTCATTAAGACTACAATATTTGTCCTTTGTCATTGCCAATTAAGCATGACCTAATCAGCAATAAATGTGTGCAGTTTTAGATATATTTAATTCCGTTATTTAAAAATTCTAGCTCAGCCGTGACAAAATGTATGTAATTGTCCAATCATACACAGAAATGGTGTTAAGCCATTTTGTGATTTTTATTATGCGATTCGTGATTTTTCGTTAATCTTCTTAATTATGGGTAATGTTATGCATTCTTATGGTGAAAGTCAACGGAGATACGGTATCCCCCGACAGGGGCTGATTAATACCTTAGCATTCACCCTTAAAGAGAATTATATGAGTAGAATTACCTGGACAAAGAGGCGAGCATTCCAGTCTTGTTTCTCCGAGACATTGCAAGTCAAGAGATTTTTCCTGGTTTCAGCAACAAAAGGATTTCCCTTCCAATAAGCGTATGGTTCTCTCTCCATCCATCTGATCCTCTTGTTACCTTCTTTTATCTCCTTCAAAATACTGTCCCATGGCTTAATGTTTATCTCTGCCCTGTTGTGAGAAACAGAGTAGTTAGTGAAAAAACATAAAAATGAAAACATCCCATCTTTCCATCTATTGAAAACTCACACTCCATTTCTTCCGACAGACAACGTTTTTCGAAAACATTTTCTGTACTTTTTTGTTCGTTATACGATGAGAAATGAAGTTTAATGATAACTGTTTTTCGTTAAGAACGAAAAACGAGTTGGGGTAGAAAAGATTCTCCAGTGTTAGAGGTGGATTTTTTTCCCGAAATTCGCCCACTACCACCGCGCCACCACCACGGCTGCTGGTGACCATCTCCGCCACTATCCCCACAGAGGCCACCACCCCCACCCCATAGTGACTAGCCCTATAATCACTCAGAGTTGGTACCAGGGGCAAAAGGGCGGAGCTAAGATTTTTAATCAGCGGAAGGCGGAGGCAATATGTGGTGGAACCGAGATCAATCAAACTCCCAGTGTTTATTGTACTGTTGTGACGAAAAGTTCGTTCATTGCCCCTGATCTGATGGTGAATATTGGGTTATTGAGAGTTTTTTTCTTGAATTTTAAGCGCAGATTTCAAAATGTAACCAATCACTAAAGTTCACATGAAAGTGGACTGTACACTCTTGGTATTTGGAGTTCAATAAAATAGATGGAGGCGCTCAGTAACAATTACTTGACTCTGTAAAAATTCTCTTTGCTCGTATAGGGTCATCCCGATTCCCGCGGCAACATACTGCGGGTTTGTAGGGCTCCCCGAGAGCAACCTTCGAGAAATGATCATCACGATATGAAACGGTCATTTCAAAGAGTTTGTTCACAATACATATTTTTCGTACAAACAATTCAAATTTTTTTTTTTTTGTAAGTAATTTCATTTCACAAAAAAACAAGGAAGCTACAAAATCAACTGGGGAATCCCCCTGAACACACAAAACAAGAAGCAAAACCACCTATACAGGAGCTCTGTCAACAATTTTTAAAAAAAATCAAGTTGATCGAATATTGATAGTCACATAGTCAAACATGTATTTTTCAAAAAATGAACGCTTAGTATGATCGAGAGAATTCCAAAAGTTTCACTTGATCATGTTTTTATAAAAGTTCTGATCGTGATGATTATATCTCGAAAGCCATGCTGAGGTGCACTATAAAACTTGAAGTGCGTTTGCCGCACTACAGAACCTTAGGTCCGGGTCATCCGCCAAAAGTAACAGGGGCCACCTCGAGACTTGACACGGCAAACGCTTGCATGCCGTGTTTAATGCTTGATTGAATAACAAAATCTTGAGTGACTTTCTGATTCCCCTGGTGGCCTGGCCTGGCTGGCTGGCTTCTGATTCCCCTGGTGGCCTGGCCTGGCCTGGCTGGCTGGCTTGGTGTGTCCCCTCAATTATTTGTGGAATAGACCCTCAATATGGCTTCACATGTAGTAATTTTTTTAGAAGGTCCAAAAATTGGGACCAATCATTAATCGGTCCATGACATTTTAGAAAGTGACAATAGATTTTGTCACTCTCATTTTTGTTAATGTCACTCCTATTTTCTCACAAAATAAATCATCTAATCAATACACAACGGGAAGTGACATTAACAAAAAAAAGAGTGGCAAAATCACTCCCCTTAATTAACTGGCCATAGTTACTTATCTTAACTGGACTGGAATTGTACTCTACCATGTAAACTGAAGGGTCGGATCCTCTCCAGAATCTGCCAATTTTGTCACCACCTGAACCAAGAAGGCCACTGATCGGCTGTGTTCGGTTCCCGTTTTTCTTTAGTTTTAGTTTTGTTTTTCAATCATTATCTTATATCTTTTTCCAATCATTACCTTATATCTACAATTATTAATTTCATTTCTCTCTCTATCTCTCTCTAATCATTACTCCTCTCTCCAATCATTACCCTATTTATCTCTCCACCAACTACCAAAACTAAACTAAACTAAACTATCAACCAAACAAAGCTGGCTTGTATCTATTGGTTATCATTGCCCCCGTTTGGCAGAACTCGGGCATCATTGCGGGATGTGAGTGAATGTAAAGGATAAATAGACAACCCATTGGACTGTCAGCCACCCATTTTTTTTTTCTCGATATTTGCTAGTAAAACATTGTTGACAGTCTCTTACGCGGTAAGATGGTATTTGCAAGAGACTATCAACAAATTTTAATTATCGATTGTCTAGATAGACAACCGAGATTTTGGACTATTCGCGAGTAGCTAAATAGTATCCATTTCCATAAAGATATTCCAATGTTCTTTCTCATATACTAAGCCAAACCAAACCAAACTAAATTAAGTTTTGTATTTCAGTTATTTGATCTTGGCTACATGAATCTTCTTCTTCTTTTCATTTTTTTTAATAAAATTTGTCATTCTTCTCCAGCAAAAGCTACGTACAGCATTAATTTAGAAAATTTCATCTCGTTTTTAAAACCCCATCTCATGTTAATTTAAGCCTTCTCTTCCCATTAACAGTAATTATATTTTGGTTTCTTACTTGCATCTATTGGCTACCATTGTATGTGACCATACCGCCATATAGCTTATCTTCAACTGGTGGTACCCTACTAATTCATGAATGTTTTCATTTATAATGCTTGTCCTGGGGATCCGGAGGTGCTGTAGTGCACCCCTGTGTAGTGCACGTGTAAGGCGACATACAACCGTTGATCTTATCAATTAATGGTTCAGATCAAAAATCAATTATGACCGATAAATAAATGATTCTTATCGGTCCTAATTAATCATATCTCAATTATTCATTGTCAAGATCGATAGCCCGTGTGCGCTCTACAGGGTGTCTTGCACTATAGGATTTCCCAATCCCTGTCCTAGTCTTACCGCACATCCACCTTAGCATCTTTATTCGTCTTCATTTTTTTTGCGTCTGAAGTGTCAGTGACGTAACACACAACTTTCATGTTATTAATGAATTTCTTGTTATTTTCTGTTATTTCTAAAAAAAGAGTATTACCTTAATTACTTTTTTTTTTACTTGGTCTAACTTATGACTTTGAATAGTATGAAATAGAAGAAGAGTTTACCAACCCCAGAAGGACCAATCAGGAAAGACGATATCCAATGTCGTCTGATCACCGCAGTACCGGAACAAGGGCGGCGGTGCGGTGGCATTGGGTCCACGGTGGTCGCTGGATCGAATGACTGGGCGATCATCGCAGTCAAACATCAGGTCCAAATCCGGCAGCCGGCCCGGGTACCTCCTCAGCAGCTGCAAAATCCCCCACAGCGTGAAAACATCTCTAGTCTGTATTGACTTCTTGTACTTCTCTACGTACACCTTCCCTTTCACAACCACCACCCGAAAATGCGCCGTCCCCTTTGCTCTCTCCACCATGTCTCTGGTGATCCCGGTCGCCTTAAACGCCCGTAGATCTTCGTGAATCCAACGGAAGTAATCCGGGCACGTAGTGGAATTCGATGATGGGTCGTCGTTAATTTCGGTTTCGGATTTTTCGGTTGGGTAATTGGATGGACAGGTTTGAGTTTCGTTTCCAGTGGAGCAATTGAGTGGGATTTCAATTCTCTTTGGGATTTTCCTTGGATGTTTTAGGATGATTATGTCTTCCTTGATCCCTTTAGTAGCAGAAAAAGTAGACTGCAAATTAAAATAGTACCACATTCAATGAGTAGAAATTGAACTAAAGCTCTGTTTGTTTCGACGAAAAACAAAAGCCAATGGAAAAATATCCATATGGAAGGTGGTGGTGGTGGTGGAGCGTGAAAAATAATTTACTTAGGTTGCCCGGCACCACTGCTGTCGCCATCACTACCACAATCACCAGCACAATAATTTACCAAGGTTGCAACTAAAAATACAAGAAATATTTTCCAGGGAGATGTTTTCACCAATACTATATTCGTCGAAACAAATGGAGCATACATAAATTAAAACTTCCAGTGGTTTGGAAAGTTTGTGAATTGCTTACAGAGTTGATCCATGAAGAAGAGAAGAAAGCGGCGAAGACGAAGACGAAGAAGAAGAGGAGGGTGGTGGTGGTGGCAGGGCCTTTCTTTAGCGGCAGCCGCCATGTCGCCCCCGCCCCTGAGAAATGCCGGTCTGCTCCAATTCGATGCCATATGGTAGGGTACAGACCCCGCATGTTTCTAATTCCCTGATGATAATCTGTTTTGTTGCCTAAAACAAGCTTCCAGTGTTTGCAAATCAAACATATCACTATGTCAGTGTTACAGGTAGAAGTGCAGAAGGATCAGAAAAGGTAAGGGGATCTGGTGAGTTTTCCAATGGGCATGTCGGCATGAATATGCTCTTTGAAAAGTCCTGACAGTACTTTTGGTAACATATATATGCAACTTGTCATAAATTATTGTTAAATTATTTTTGGCATTCGAATAATCAAATCTAACCATGAAATTCTCCTTTACGTTTACCCCTGTTTTTGTTTGTTACTCATTGGGTCTTAGAGTGACATGATTGTTTCAATTCTTACGTGTCAACTTATTTGGAATGGTTAAGGCGGTTTGCGATGCCGTTTAAATCCTTGTTTCCTTTTTTGTCTTTGTAATGCTTATTCAAAGATTAATAAAATTCTCTTTTGCCGTTAAAAAATAAATAAAAATAAAAATAAATCCTCTCATAGGAGCTGGTAGTTGGTAAAGTCTCTCATTGACGCATAATATGTACTGTATATATCTAAGAGTGTACCACGCTAGTTTTCGAGTAGGGAAGAAAACGACCGAGCAGCAGCTCGAGGAGGCTCGGCCGGTGAAGGACTCAGGTCATTTAGTAATTAAGCCGAGCTCGAGTTTTAGACTCATGTAATAAATAAGTCGAGCTAAACACTCTATAACTCACCTCGGCTCGAAAAATCTCGGCCGGTAAGGATAGGCTTGGCTCGGCCGGCTTGTTAAACTCATCTCTTTTTGTAAATTATCTAGGCTTGGCTTGTTAAGGGCTCTAAAGCTCGAGTTTTAGGATCGTTTAGTGAACAAAAAGTCAGCTTGAACACGACAGTTTAGTGAACAAGTCAGCTCGAACACTACAGAACTAGGCTCAGCTCGGCTCTTTTGCACTCGTACTTACGCACACATTGACCAATTTTGAAAAAAGCAAATATCTAAGTCACAGACTTTGACCGCCAAATCAAATCTTTAGTGTTGGTTGGGCCGTAATATGCAACACTCATTTTGGTAGTCCATCATTGTAAGCAAATTAATTAAGTTTTCTCTAGCGTGTTTGATTGATTGGTTGAATTAGACCAAAAGTATTAGTTGTTGCGCAATTCCATACATTTAGAGACAACGTTATATGTAGTTGCAAAAAAATGACGGGAAAAGCGATTTTTCTTATTGTTTCGGTCCCGTTCGGACAAATAAGCCAAAGTGGCTTATTTTGGCTTATTTTTTGTCCTTATTCAATTTTTTTTTGCATTTTGTGGC
>JAOTQK010000012.1:22086234-22098112 GCA_025642025.1 Rhododendron ferrugineum | reverse complement strand
CACTGCTGCCTCTATCTACCCACCACGACACCACTATCTCCAAAGAGGCCACCACCACCCACCGCATAGTCACTAGCACTATAATCATTCTGAGTTGCTACCAAGGGCGCAGCGGCAGAGCTAAGATTTTTAATCCGCAGAGGCCCAATTATCAACTTGTATGTCTTATGTTACCTCAACACATTCCTAATCTGTAAATACATAGACTTACTCCTCTTTGCTCTGATACCACTGTTGGGTGCATGGAGGAGTATTTATCACACACGAATAGTGTATGAAACTCACAAGAAAGAATTGAACAAACACACATTTAATTTATCGATTTTTTTTTGTGTGTGGTAAATGATGCATTTTATAACCAGCCAACCAAAAACCACGGGGATAACCCCACTACATAGAAAAACTGTACAAGGAAAACCTATTACAAAGGAGTACAAAAAGAATCAAACCACTTTAGGCGGTGGTAATACCCAAAATTCTAGAAGAGATATTCCAAAGCTGACAAAATCTTTGGTTCTCCGCTGAATTGGAGATATGTTTTCAGGAGCTGACCTGAAGTCTCAAGTTGTCTTCTATGCGAGCAAAAATCACGTCTGAATGAGGGCTTTTTCGGCTTAATAAGCCATTTGGGTTTTTTTTTTTTGTCCTTATTCAAAATAAATTCACATTTGTTAGTTTTTTTTGTCAATTTTTGGAAAATTATTACTTCGTCATGACGAGAGAAATCTAAAAAAGTAAAAAATTACGATCGAAACTTAATTTTTTTAAATAAAGACAAAAATAAGCCGATAAGCCAATTTTTTTGTCTTTATTCAAAAAAATTTGGGTTTCTATCTTAATTTTTTACCTTTTAGATTCCTCACTCCATGACAAAGCAATAATTCCCAAAAAATTGACGAAAAACTAACAAATGTGAAAAAAATTTAAATAAGAACAAAAAATAAGTTAAATGACTTATTAAGCCGAACAAGCCTCAATGCCCTTCCCCTAAACACCCTAGAGTTTCTCTCAAGCCAAATGTAATACACCTCTGAAGCTAAAGACAGCTTGAAAAGGAGTGCTCGTACGCCGTTGTTAGGCTTCATACTTGATAACGAGATTATTCAATGTTCATAGGTCACCACCACACATGCATTGGAGTTAATTAGCCTACACATTTTTTCTCAGACCCCACCTTTCTCAGACCCCACCCTACTGTATGGATTATTCATTCTGAGTAATTTTTGCAGCAAATATTTTGTACCAATTTCTTGGCAGAACACACGACTACTCAAATTGAAATACAAATAAGGAGGATCTCTCTCTCTCTCCACTCTGTGAAATATGAGAGAAGATATTTTATTGAATTCAATCACACTATGAGCTCTTGTATTTATAGAGGAGAGAGAGCCTAATTAAGGAATGAAATCATACCAATTAACTATGGAAGAAAATCATCATAATTACAATCAAATCTCAATCTCAATATCACGATATGATCTCGATATTATTTATTATATCCGTTTATTTTAATATCCCCCTCAAACTCAAGTAGATTTACCAACTTGAGTCTGAAATATGAGAGAAGATGTTTTATTGAATTCGATCACACTGTACAATTTGAGCTCCTCTATTTATAGAGGAGAGGGAGCCTTATTAAGGAATGAAATCATACCAATTAACTATGGAAGAAAATCATCCTATCTACAATCAAATTTCAATCTCAATATGACGATATGATGACGATATTATTTATTATACCCATTTATTCTAACAAAATTATAGATAAACTCATACAAATTACAGGATATTTATAGCTAGAATCGATGGGGTGAATGGAACCTAGCCGTAGACAATTCCAATTTGATATCTTCAAGCCACCGTTGTTGAGAAAATAATTGCGGCTCATGAAAAACAGATGTTGAGTTACTCTGCGGTGGGATTAAATTTGTATATTTTGGGTCTTGTGAACGCGTGGTGCTGAGTTTTTTCATTTTTTTTTTCGGCAGTCGTGATGTTGAGTTATTCTGCCTGGGTCGTGCTTAAGAGCCTATATTTTTTTCCCATTCGGTCCCAAGCCCGGATAAAGGAAGAGAGTTATGCGTTAGCAAGTTGACAACCAGTACGTAAAAAAGCTCATCAAATTTCTATGACATGAATCCAAATATGAATCAATAGAGAAAAAAAATTCATGTAACTGACCCCAATTGATTGAGACATATGGTTCGATTTGATTTGGTTTAGATGTGATGTTGAGTTTGATTGAGGCTCGTTGCTTTTTTCTTTTTTTCTTTTTAAAGAAAAGACAATCAATCATATAAGACAAATGAACTGAGCCGTTCGTAAATTAGATTTGTAGATTTCCTTCTTGTTTTGTCTCTTACTAATTAAATATAAACATTAAGTCATGACTTTTTGATTGGCAGTATTAAGCATGAGATTGAGATACATATCCCGTAAGACTTCATTTCCAAAAATTTTGAATTCAAATATTGGTGAATGTTTCTAGATTAAGTTGGAAAACTAATTCCACAAAAGTCTAGGACTGCAAATGAATAGAGCAATTCGTGGATTATTCGAGGCTCGATAAGTAAAGATTAGTTCGAGTTCGATTCAGGAACTAAATAAATTGAACCTGAGCTTCAATTTTAGGCTCGTTCAATGAATGATCCTAACCTGAACCTAACAGTATTTCGCTTGAGTAGAAAGTTTACATTTATATATCTCATAAGAATTTCATATAGGACATCGAATATGTAGAAAGTTTTACAATTACATAATGAAAAATGTATACCTTATATATGTACTTATAAACTTTTAAGAGTACTATAAACTTAAATTTTAGTACGTTTTTATAATTCTATACACGTATAAACTCATTTATGTACGAAATAAAAAATTTAAGGGTTTGGTATGACATGATAAGTATCCTACCAGTTTTCAAAAATTTATTTGCAATTGTAGACTTATATGAGAGCGCGCGCGCGTATATATTATGTATGTGTGTATATATATATATATATACGGGGCGGTTCCGGGAACCTTTAAAAAAATACACACACACACACACACACATCCCGGATCAGGTAAGGACGCCTTGATTTAGTGTTAGGTCCGAACTTTTGATTTCAGCCGTTGGATTGTGTTTTTAATGGTCTGGATCTGCGGAAGGTTTATGACCGGTCACAATTAACTTTTCCCTGGAAAAGTTTCATTAAAATCTGAACAATTGAAAACACGATCCAACGGCTGAGTGGTGGTCCGGACCTAAGCTCCAGTCGGGGCGCTCTAATAGGAACCGGATTGTGTGTGTGTGTGTGTGTATATATATATAAAATATTTTTGACTCGTTAAGATACATGAACAAGTTCAAGTTCAACTCAAACGCAGGCAAGCTCAACTTGAGCTCGGCTCGAGTTTGCTTAAAATCTTAACGAGAACCTGAATATTCTGAAGCTTAATTCGATTCGCGCGGCTCATTTGCAGCTCTTCACAAAACATGAGCTAAGTAATAAATACAAAAGGCCAGTGATACTGTCACACCCTTTTTTTTTATTGCCACACCCTTGCAGTATATTTTTGCAACAAAAAATACACTGCAGGGGTGTGGCAATAACAAAAAAGGGTGTGGCAATATCATTTCCCTATATAAAACACCATTTCTCTGCAATCTGGCGAAATTATCATCCAATATGCCACACTAAAAATATGAAAAACAGGACGGAACCTAAATACTCGAGTTCTGCAAAACAAAAAGTCTAGGTACACCGCATGAAAATGTGGTGACCGTCTACCGCGTGTCTAGCCCCAAAAAAATACAGAAAAATATTCATAAATTTTAAAATAATATTTCATGGACCCTGTAAAAAATCAACTCCAACGGATATCGGTAGGTATGTTTTTCGGAATTTGTAGGGACGAAACTGTTTAGATTTGCAGTTTCGTCCCTACAAATTCAAAAAACATATCTACTAATATCTGTTAGAACTGATTTTTTACAGGGTTCCATGAAATATTATTTTAAAATTTATGAATATTTTTTTGTATTTTTTTGGGGCCCGAAGTGGACCCCAATAGACATGCAGTGGACGGTCACCGCGAAATCCATGCGGTGGCCGTAGTGCTGCTGTTCGTCAAAATCTGGTTCAGCTAATCGAAGAGAATAGTGTGCAGTCCAAGGCTCAACTATATTTTCAAGCATTTTATACATGGGGCAGTTGAGAGGATGTCTGATGGATCAAGAAAAAAGACCACCTGCTAACAGAAGGTGACCTGAACCATCCCGAGTTCTTACAAAATCATTGATGTATATTCCCTCTATCAACGAAAGAAAAAAAATAAATAAATCAAGCGCTGTCGGCAACTTCTGGTACAGAAAATTTGCTAGCTTGTTTATTTTTCTTGGGCTTATTGTTGATCTGGGTGGATATACTGAGGTCTATAGGTGTCTGGGCTTGGCCTCCTTTTTTTGGGTTGGGTCCTTGGGTGTTTGATTGTTAACCATCAACTCATCTAAAAACTTAAGCTGTTACGCCCCCTCAAGTTTTTCCAAATAATATCTTGCCATTTCAAAAAAAAAAAAAAACACTTCAGGTATAGGAAGACCGGGTCACTGGTACATAAAATTCTCGTTGCCCAAGCTAATGAATCAGTTGATTAGTATTTAGTAAGAAAATTATTAAGTTGATTTTTAAGGCGAAGGGTGATGTGCATAAAGGGAAGAAGTCAAATCTCTCCATTAGAATTCCGTTTTATCTCAATTAGTCAATATTGTTTAGTTTCTTTTCTTTCTTTCTTCTTTATCGGAAAATAAAAATTTTTATTAATCTTTGAAGATGATTACAAAGATTCACGGGGACACTGACAAAAGCCACCCGAGAACCACACCCAGAGGAAGACAAGAAGCCAACCAAAACACCACAAGAAGTACGAAAGCCGCAAAACAATCCAACATCCTAACACCAAAACAGCCACGGATGAAAATAACAATCTAAAATCCGAACAACAAACCGAAAGATACAGAACCGATAACCAAAACCGCCAATCTATGAAATTAAAATTCCAGAGAGAGAGAGAGGCACCTCCCGCGCCAAGTTTCTTTCTCATGCAAAGGGCCTTATAAATACAAATTAAGGGGACCAATTAACCAGAGAATCAACGAATTTGGTTTCCAAAGTTTCAATGGCTTTAAGCTTTTATGAAGTACTCCCTCCGTCCCAATTTACTTGTCTCAGTTCTATTCTAACTGGATTAAAAAACTAGTTATATCTTTAAAGTGGTAATAAATTTTATATCTAATATGGATCTTGTTTGATAGATCTCGATTTGTTCTATAATTCAATATTTTCGAAATCACCTAAAACATTATAAATTAAAAGATATAATTAATTGAAAAGTGGCACAAATTTAAAAAAATAACAAGTAAATTGGGACGGAGGGAGTACTTGTTTTTTCACGTTGCTATATTCATTCTTTTCGCAAACAGTAGCCATGCTGATCATCGTCTCGCAAACTCGAAAAAACATGTGGCTCTCTTCGTATTTGGGGATTCGCTATTCGATGTCGGCAACAATAACTACATCAACACCACCACTCCGATGCAGGCAAATTTCTGGCCATACGGTGAAACCTTCTTCAAACATCCGACAGGTAGAGCTTCTGATGGCCGCCTAATCCCAGATTTCATCGGTAAAACATTGTTTGGTTTTTATTTTATCAGAAAAACGCTAGCGCATGCTTTAGAGAATTACGTTTGGAAATGATGGTACACCTGGGTTATTAGACGATGATCTAGCGATCCAAATTGCAAAAAAAAAGTGCTTATTTCAAAATAAGTACTTATTTGGGTTGCTGGATTAATGGAGTAACAATCACGACGAATGTGGTGCCTGCCGCCACATGTATTTTGACGGCCTATTGCGTAAAGAATGTCTGGGTCATTGATATTACTATACCCATTCAATTTCTACCTTAATTAAGGCCTAATTCTAGGGGTACCGATCCTTGGGGTACCAAAAATGTACAAACAACATGTGGGATCCCAAAGTGGATCCCACACGCTGTTAATACATTTAAAGGTATCCATAGTCATCTCTTAATTTGGGATCGATGCTCATCCCCAAAATCTGAACTCTCCTATTTCAGCGCATTTACAATCTCACGGTCATACATCCGACACGATGACAAAGATTTTGTAGGGACAGAATTTCTATGAGAACTCAATTGACACTTATACGACATATGATTCTGTTGCAGCTGAGTATGCAAAGCTTCCATTGCTTCGACCGTACAAACAACCTGGCAACAACCATCAATTTAGCAATGGGGTGAACTTTGCGTCTGGTGGAGCAGGAGCACTAGCTCAAACTCACCAAGGAATGGTTTGTGAATATTTGCATCACCTTCTTATATACTGGAGTAGTTGTTTTTTTTCTCATATATTAATAACTAAACTGATGAGAAAGAATCCTCTCTCACGTGACGCAGAATGGGACTCACTAGGTTTAATCCAATAATTCGATTCGTTCGTCCATAGGACTTGATGCGTACACCTTTCAATCAAAAAATCATGTTTATTGAATATCGGTAAAGATTTGGTCAATCATATTTGGCTCAAAAGGTAATGGAAGGTAGGGTGTGACAATCCATTGCTTTTAAGGCAAATATGGTTCATCTACATGGAGATCAACCTAATCTTTTGCACAACAGGTGTGCACTACTTGGGTTCACAAAATGAACGGCTTGGATTGTTAAATAAAATCATGGTAATTCTCATTTTACCTCACATGAGAGATTGTCAAATTTGAAAATTCAAATTCCTAATTAACATGCTGATTTTTTGTTGTTGTAGGTCATTGACCTTAATATGCAACTAATCTATTTTAAGAATGTGAAGAAAGTGTTGGAGCAACACATGGGTGAAACAGAAGCCAAGCAAATATTGTTGACAGCCGTTTACTTATTCAGCATTGGAAACAATGATTACTTATCTCCTTTTTGGACAAACTCTACTCTTTTTCAGTTGTATTCTCCAGAAGATTATGCGAAGATGGTTATTGGAAACATAACAGATGTGATCAACGTAATGTCATCTTATCCATTATCTCACTCATTACTTAATTTAGTCCTCTGTTACCCAGTGAACTTTTGGGTTTGTGAAGCTTTGATGCATCTTGATCAGATTGTCACTTTGCAGACCCTACCGGGGTTCGGTAATTGCCCTGAAACCTACACATGACTATTACGGTAAATGATGTTGCGAACCCTAGGTTATACGTAGGCAATATAATCTGCACACTTTTTTTCATTCGATGCATAGTGAAAATGATGTGAGCTATAAATGTCCTGACTTACACAACTGGAGAACCACGTGAAAATCTCCATGTCTTTTGTGTTTTTGTTTTTTTCTCTTATCGGTTTTCAGGTATTATCGGTATGTGCGTTGGTTTGGCTGAGTTCTCAACAAAAACAATCAGAGAAGCAATTCGATCAGTACTTTATTTGGTTGTCAGAGCCTAATTCTTTCTTATGAATCTTGCAGGAAATATATGAGGCTGGAGGAAGGAAATTCGCTTTTGTAAGCTTGGCCCCATTGGATTGTGTACCACTTGTAAGGGCGCTCAATCCAGCTGGTGAATGTTTGCAAGAATTCACGGCTCTGGTTAAGCTGCACAATACTGCCTTTTCAAAAGTCCTTACAAAGCTAGAAATGCAGCTACAAGGATTCAAATATTCGAATTTTGACCTCTACAATTCTGCTACAAAAAGAATAGAAAACCCATCAAAATACGGTTCGATACCTGGACTTAAACCACTATTCTATTTGAATTGAGGTTTTCGATCAGTTTTAATTATTTATTTTTGGTATGAAAAACGAGTTACCAACGGTGGACCCGGAAAGGCCCTCCCGTTCTTTCAATTCGCTCCCCAAGAAAGTACAACTTGGAATCGAGGCGAACACAACACATGATCGCCGGGTATTTCTCTCGGAGGAATTCGAGAATCGGAGACAGTGGTTGTGGTTTTATCGGATGGCCATCATCGTCATATTCATCTAATTGGGGGAGAGGGTCATCGGGGATTTCTACAGCGTACCGAGCATGGACATTAGGGCTACATATCCGAAGCTAGAACATGTACAAAGGTTTTCTTCTCCGCTTCCCCTCCTCCTCCTATCGCCGCATCTACCGCCGTTGCCGGTGAAGGTTCGGGTCGTGACGTAACCCAACATCGTCTGCTTTCGCTGTTTGCATCTTCCTCGTCTTCGTTTCTTTGGATCCTTTCAGGCCTCACAAAAATGATCGGAACCGTTTACATTTTAAAGATCGTAGAGAACATAAATCATAGTACTTCCTCCGTTTGCTTTTGTTGGTCCATTACAAAAATTTGTGTCATTTTAAAATCATTTTAGCTTCCAATTTATAATGTTTTTTTTACAATTTTGAGAACATAGAATAATAAAACTAATTAAGATATATCAAACAAGATCCATATTGCATAATTTTTGGAGTCCATATTGAAAAGATATAAACAATTGAAAATGACACAAATTCCCTAAAGGGGCTAATAAACACGGACGGATGGAGTATCAAAAATCACATCGATTGAATGTCGTTTTATATGATATCGAAATGGAAATTGATTTTCACACTTCTTTTCTTGATATCCACACTTCCTTTTTTTTTTTTTTTTTGTCTTTTTAGCAGAAAAACACATACACCAAGATACAGCTATAGAATATATTCAGAATGACAATATTCCAACCAAGAAAAAAGCAAAAGAATCCTGAACTATTTGTGACTGAACAATAGCCATCATAGTCTAGTATTTCATAATAGTCTGGAACAAATTACATAGAAAGAGTATATGATATCACAAGCATATGTAATAAAAATCCCTAAATACTTATGTTTGAATTTTTACCGACGCTTGTGGAACTCAAGGGTAGATAATATGACCACGGATTAACTATAATCAACCTAAACTAGAAAGAGTAACCTTGAATTAGTAAGACATGCCAATAAAAAGAACTAGCACAAGCAAAGATATGGGTCAATGAGTTGTACAGATCCTTAATGTGTTTTGAGAAGCAAAACTGACATAGCAATACATATTGATTTAACGTTTCCTTTTTTTTCAAAAGTTGGATGACATCATATTTTAATGCATGAGACAAAATATATGGTAGAACAATTAATTACATTAGAAACTTGATTATGCACTAAAAAAACCCCAATGACACATTTCAATTCAGAAAATTAATGTAGGCATTTGCTCATTCTCAATGTGCAATTACGATGTTTTGTTTATGTGGTAACCAAAGCCAAAATTGTAGTTGCGCACACGGGTCATTTGCTCCCTAACTCACTCTAAATCTCCTCCGTCCGCCTCCCCAATCCTGACCGACCCCGAATACATCCGCACCTTTCTCCAACTCCCTCCTCTCTATCCCTAACTCCCTCGCTCGAAACCGCTCCAACCCCCACCCACGTCTACCCCTTTTTTGACTAAGATTAGGTCTCAAGTTATCACGTATAACCATCGAAGATGTCATTTCAAGCACTCTACCGTGCGGACCTCCCATTTTCCGAGCAAATTTCGAGCAAACCTATTTACCGTAGTGGGGTGGTCCCCCCTTGTCGATCTCGTAAAAGCCACACCATTACTATCACAAACCAGGATTTCCAAGTAGCACACTCTCACGAACAAGCAGTGAAGAAGACGATGTCTCCACTCGCGATTTCGGAGACCCATCTCGCATACGATCGACTTTTGTGACATAAATGAAGTTAGGGTTTGTGGGTCTGAGAATTTAAGGAGTTTTTGAGGAGGGCGTGAGTATCACGTGATTGTTTTGGCAGTAATTCCTGCTTCTACCTCCCACAAAGGTTCATGTAAGCGCCACACAGGCTTCTCTGTTAAGTATTGGATGGGAAATGGGTGGAGGGAGTTAATTGATGACAGAATCCAAAGGTCTGGTGGGGGATTTAAATTTCTTGAAGTCTAAGTGTTTATGTGACATTGAGTTGAAAGTCGGGGTTATTTGAAATTTTCCCTTGAGATATTTGCAGGAGATATTTCGGGTCCCCATTAAAACCTTGCCAAGCCTTCCTCCCCCTCCCACACTCAAACCCTAGCCCCCCCTCTCTCTCTCTCTCTCTCTCAAAAATGGCTAATCGCAAGTCACTCAAGCGCCAACAAGCCATTGTCGTCGACAAATACTGCTTCTCTTGCTCCAGAGGGTTCACTAAAGATGGCATGGCGAATCACAACAAGTCGGTTCACCACGACGAGGCTTAACAGTGTGGATACCCAAAGTGCGAGAATAAGTTTCGCTATGTGGATCAACTGAGTGCGCACCAGGAGGCGCTTCATCACTAGGTATGGTTTTTTAATTTTTCTATCGTTTAATTATTGTATCTGTTGGTGGGGGACGTGGGTGTTGGTGGGGGACGTGGGTGGGCGTTGGAGCGGTTTTGGGAGAAGGAGTTAGGGATAGAGAGGAGGGAGTTGGAGAAAGGCGCGGATGTAGTCGGGGTCGGTCGAGATCGGGGAGGCGGACGGAGGAGATTTTGAGGGGGTTAGGGAGCAAATGACCGGCACACTGTGCCCAACTACAATTTGTTGTTTGGCTCCGACTCGTTTGAACTTTAATTCTCTATGTAATCGCAAGGAACGAGAACTGCTTGAAATGAATACGTGATAACTTGAGACCTAATTTTAGTCATAAAAAGGGGTAGACGTGGGTGGGTGTTGGAGCGGTTAGACGTGGGTGGGTGTTGGAGCGGTTTCGGGCGAGGGAGTTTAGGTATACAGAGGAGGGAGTTGGAGAAAGGTGCGGATGGAGTTGGGGTTGGTCAGGATCAGGGAGGCGGATGGAGGAGATTTGGAGTGAGTTAGGGAGCAAATGACCCATGTGCCCAACTACAATTTTGGCTTTGGTTACCACATAAACCAAGCTTGAGCAATTCTGGGATTAGCCTGATTAGACTCATGGATTTAAGGACCATCTTGCAGTTATCATGGCTACATTTGTTAGAATTTGCTATATATACACACACATACACATATAAGAGACTTAGACTTATTGGCCTAGTGCTTGAGACGCCCTGGATCCTCTCGAAGTGTGCTCTCATGTGCACCCTCCTAGCTAGGTGCAATCCTATACTTGAAATATTGATCAAATGAGTATTCTTTTGGTTTTATAGCCATCTACATCATCAACGAACGGTTAGAATTATCTTCATCGAATGGCCCACATTCTCCTTCTACATTCATCTTCGAAAATATCCTTAATCAAGTACGCATCTATAAAATACTTTTACAACTTTGCAGACAAGTTTAACACATTCTAGCTAGAGTATGAATCTGCTAAAAGAATTTGGAATCCTTTAGAATTCAGGTTCTCCTAGGGCTGCAAATTAAATGAAGTGAATCGTTTGTAAACTGTTCGAGGCTCGACTATGTAAAGGCCCGGTCGAGTTTGATTCGGTATTAAACAAGCCGAACCTGAAACCTTTATTTTAGGCTCGTTTAAAAATCAGCCGAACCTGAACATGACAGTACATATTCGGCTCGTTTAATAAACTCTTAGACAAAGCACTACATTTTCCAATCACTTTAATATACTATTGGTTTGTGACTCGTTCAAACCTCCCGGTGATCGTGAACATCAGATTAGGAACTGCTTGTGAGTTCTTGGGTTTAATCTTGGGACTGTTACACTTTGGTTGTACCTTCACGAGATGGAGAATATTAGCTTTAAGACAATACCTAGCACGCCTCTCTACTCTATCATTTTCATAATATTGTGCCAATATTGGTTGTTGCATTTTCAAAATTCCATGTTTATGTGTTCGAATGTAATAATCCTCGTGCAGAAATATTTTGAACCATAGTT